>QEPC01008871.1:162773-187030 GCA_003113815.1 Sphenodon punctatus
GGCTGAGCTTCAAAAAAGCCTCAGCAAAGAAACCTCACACAGGCCACAAGCATTGGCCTGGCAACTGGGGAACCCCCCACGCCCCCAAACCTGAAAGCACAAGCCAAGGCAACAACACATTACAAGGAAGCAGGCACAGCCAGGCAGATTTTCCCCCTCTCCCACTGGCTGAGCTTCAAAAAAGCCTCAGACAGCCAGTCACTGAACAATGTTTAGTCGAGCAAAGAGAAGATTGAGAGTAGAGACACAATTGCCTTTGCAGACTTATAAAATAGAACCCTCAGCCAGCCACTGCAGTGCCTGTCCATACACATGCCCCACCTCCCCCACACACACCCAAACCTGAATGCACAAGCAAACCAAGGCAACAACACAAGCGGGCACAGCCAGGCAGCTTTCCCCCCTCCCACACTGGCTGAGCTTCAAAAAAGCCTCAGCAGAAAAACCTCACACAGGCCACAAGCATTGGCCTGGCAACTGGGGAACCCCCCACACCCCCAAACCTGAACAACGCACAAGCAAGCCAAGGCAACAACACAAGCGGGCACAGCCAGGCAGCTTTCCCCCCATCCCCACTGGCTGAGCTTCAAAAAAGTCTCAACCAACCACACACTGCACACAGGCCAGGCCACAACCATTGGCCTGGCAACTGGGGAACCCCCCCCCAAACCTGAACACACAAGCCAAGTTAACACAAGCAAGCACAGCAAGCATGTGAAAGCACAACACAAACAAGCATGGCACAGCCATCCACCTTTCTCCCAAACCCACACTGGCAGAGCTTCAAAAAACCATCAACCACCCAGCACATGCAAGCACAAGCAGGGCACCCCCACACCCCAAAACAAGACAGGTCTAGAGTCAACAGAAAACCACACACACCATGGTGACAAAGCCACCGTTCCCCACCCCCTGTGCCAATGGAAACTCATCATGGCATGCCCAGTTTGTCCACCATGCTGCCCAGCCCCCACAGCACATGTCCTGCAGGGCTACCATCCCCCCCATGCTATCCCTATCCCAACACTGAGTCTAGGGGTACTACCCTCCCCATCCCCCTTGCTAAGGGCACCAAGGGGATCCTGTACTAACCCACAAAGGAAGTTAGGGAACCCCAAACTTACCAACAGTCGCATGCACACACGCCTCCAGCAGTCTGTAGATCCTTCCAGTCTCCAAGCCTGCTGTAAAATGGCTGGCCAAGCACAAGCTCCAGAAGGTCCACCAGAAAGGAAAAAAAATAATCCAAGATTATTGACTAGCCCCAGCATCCAGTCAAGTGCCCATACCCCTAAGGAAAACTTCAGGATTGGATGACATTTTGATTTTTAAAAAAAGTCAACCAATCCAAGGCGGGGTAAAAAAGGGTGCCAAATGTAACCATTTACACCTCTGGGAGGGGGCAAGGAGGGACTCAAGTCAAAACAAACTCTGCATAACACAAACCTGTGCCAACTGCCACCTTCTGCAATTCAAAAGATCCGGTAACCAGTAACAATGCAAAGATCTGGTATGGCTGGTTTTATTGGATTACCGGATTAAATCCAGTATTGAAAAAACCGGCAGTATCGGTTCTCAGGAGAACCGGAATTCCCACCCCTACTCAGTAGTATTAACAATAGTCCAGGGAACATGCCCATTGCTTAAAGAAAAAATAATTTTTTGCAACCGAGTGACAATAATTTCCATAATCAATTCATCTGATAAAACTGCCAAATCATGTTTGACTATCAAGGCCACTTGAGTTAAAGCATCCTTGACCAAATAAACTTCATTTCTTAAATTTATATTATTGGCATCCTGCAATCTAGAAATCTTTTCCATAGATTTTGCGAGCAAGAAATTGGTTTTTCTAAATATTTGTGCATTATTCAAAGATTCTACTTGTAAAATCTTCCTAGATTTATAAGTGGAAGAAGGAAAACTCTCTATAGTATCATCAGATGTTGCTGAAACATGAATATCATTAAGAGTTTTATTTGTGCCCCATATCACCCTTTGGGGGTTCATCTGTAATAAAGAAGCATTAATACAAAAATGTGTACACGGGTAATCTTAATTTTCCTGAGGTACCATGATAAATTCTTCTAATGCATGAAGCACTGAAAATAAAGAATGTTTTTCAGATAAGGTTTTACATTTCTGATACAGCAAATAAATGGCATAATTATCAGCAAAAAATGGAGTAGTGTTGTCAAATAATGGACCTTGTATCAAGTTAAACCAATGCTTATTTCCCAAACTCGCCCTCTCTTTGGCTGTATAATTACCCATGCGATTCATAGTAATATTAACACCATGCAGTGTTAATTATATTCATGTTTCAGCAACATCTGATGATACTATAGAGAGTTTTCCTTCTTCCACTTATAAATCTAGGAAGATTTTACAAGTAGAATCTTTGAATAATGCACAAATATTTAGAAAAACCAATTTCTTGCTCGCAAAATCTATGGAAAAGATTTCTAGATTGCAGGGTGCCAATAATATAAATTTAAGAAATGAAGTTTATTTGGTCAAAGAAAACACCTATGGGCATTGGGCCATGCAGCCCACAATTCCATGAATGTAAACAGTGAGAGCTTTATCACTGCCACATTCAAGGGGCTGTTGTTGATGATTAACACCAACAAACATCGCATTAGCACCATTATCATGCCATTGAGAGGATAAACACCTAGGTTTGAGCTTCCCAGTAGTAGAATTTTCCCAGTAGTAGAATTTTCAAGACAAGAAGTCAAGACTTTAATTCTAAAGAACCATCCACAGATACATTTTATTCATCCCACCAAGAGGTATTATATAAAAAAGATGTGCAAAAAATTGCTCCAGTATAGGGAAACTGACCTCCTGGAACTCTGTATTCATGGTCTTCACCTCCAGAATGTTGCTGCTTAGCATATCGCAAGTGATTAGAAAAATCATCAATAGCTAGGTACCACTGAGGCAGGACTTGTGTTGCAGTTTTAATGTCAGTCCAAAATTGAGGTCTGTCACAGTGATCTGCATACACATGAGGTCTTGGTCATTTCCTCGGTTTCTCATAAGAAACAAAATAACAATGTCCATAGGAAGCAACGCACATTTTATCAGCATAGCTTGTTTGATGCCTAGGATCTGTACCTGGAACAAGAAAATGTGCATTTCTACTGTCCAAATCTCGCAAGTCTTCTTCTATAGTCTTTGCAAGATGTGTGTTAGCTTCTTTTGAGAACAAGCCAGACCAATAGGCTAGTGCTGTGGTGTCTGTTTATAGTGAAAGGCACCAACAGTTCACTTTGTTGGGAAACAATAGATTATGTATGATCCTAAATGGAATACCTGCAGTCTCCACGTGTACTGGAACAACCTCTATATTAAGAGCACGTATAGGTCTGGCATTCTGCATCCTTCAATGCACAACAGTACCATTGTGTGCCTTGGAGAGGTTCCAATGAATTGGAGTAGCGAGTAGTGAAACAGTATGAGCCCATGTTGTTAAATGAAGGAATGAAAAAACAATAGTAAGAATTATAATAGTTATGCAAAAGAAGACAAAAATGCTCCACAAAAAACAAGATGTAAATCTTTGGTACCTAGGCCAAAAATATTGTCTGAAGTTTGGTTGTGGCTGAGGTGCCTTTTGAGACACTTCATCCATAGCAAGAGAGTAATCAGGTGCTGTTGGTGGGAGAGGTTGGGGTTGAAGTGGAATTTGACAATAATACATCATTACCCTGACCATAGTGGATGGGTATGTTTTAAATTGTCTATAGACACAATTTTTTAATTACCTGGTGATTTCTGAATTTCTACTGCTCGGGGACTCAAAACTTTGAGAATAGGTACAGGTTTTTTCCAGCAAGGCCTTAAGGAAGGATCCTTTAAAATGGCCTTTTCCTGTACCAGCTGGCTTTCTGTGGAATCCAAATTCAAGGAACAGAATTAACATCAGTGTTAGGCTGGGGAGAAGCCAGTTCTGCTCTCAGTTCATCTATCAGTGCCAACTGCTCCTGTCAAGAGGTAGGAAAAGATAAAGCCAGTTGTTCTAAAGGAGTGGTCATGTCCTTTGCAAATAGCAATTTATAAGGAGTTAAGTGACAGTCACTCCTAGGAAGGCTATTTAGTCCAAGCTGTACCAGAGGAAGCAAAGAATACCATTGCTGGGACCTCCCCACCAATAGCTTTGTTAAAGCTTGTTTTATCTCTCAATTTTTCCTTTCCACAACCCCAGCACTTTGGGGGTGATAAGGTGTGCTATATTCCAACACTATCCCAAAACTCTTTGCAAATTCTTGCATTTGGTGAGAGGTGAAGGCACCTCCCTTGTCAGAGTGTAGGATACGTGGAAGCCCAAACGAAATGAAGGATGTGAGAGTTCTAACAGTGGTAGAGGTAGATTGATCTCGTGTGGGGTAAATCCATACAAAACCAGTACAAGCATCAACAATAACCAAACAGTGATTATGCCCATGGGAAGGTGACAAAGGACTATTATAATCCATATACACCTTATCAAAAGGATGCAGAAGCTTAGGATTTTTTAAGTAAGGTGATCTGGTAACTGGACCAGGGTTTGTTCTTAGACAAGGTTCACACTGGGCCAAACGCCTTTGTACTTGTTTGCGCAGTCCGAGCCACCAGTAGGAACGCTGTAAAGATTCAACTGTGGCATTAACACCTTGGTGAACATGCCCAAGACTATTGTGAGCCTCTTGTATTAAGTTAGGTCTTGTGTCAACAAGGGGTATTACAGATTTCTCCTCGTTAGTGAATGTTACAACACACTTCCCATCTTCTAGGGCATAATCATAGGCAGAAGGGTAAACCTTATGGTTAATGGAATCTGGGCTGATGCATTGAGTCAATTCCCCATCCAAGCATTTTTGAACTTGCAATTGGGTAAGTACACAGACTGAGGATGCTTTCATTGCTTCCTTT
Source organism: Sphenodon punctatus (assembly GCA_003113815.1). Classification (NCBI taxonomy): domain Eukaryota; kingdom Metazoa; phylum Chordata; class Lepidosauria; order Sphenodontia; family Sphenodontidae; genus Sphenodon; species Sphenodon punctatus. The sequence continues at coordinate 167,694 of QEPC01008871.1, forward strand.
GCCAGTAGGTCTAAAAGGGTGTTCCCATTAACATGAGATCCATATTTGGAATGGTCTGGCACATGCATTACAGTAATCAATGAGTTATCATCCAAAAGTGTTGCTAATTTTTGCCATCGATGGGCATGTTTCAAAGGTTTTCGTTTATTTTCCAGAAAACCATTAGACCACCAGTTCGGTAATTCTTCATTTATTCCTCCAGCTATATAGAAGGAATCAGTACAAATGAGAACAGTTTCATCAAGAGGAGACATCTCTATTGCTTTATGTACTGCCATCAACTCAGCGTATTGCGCAGTATTGTTTCCTAAAGGCATTTGAATACTGGATGATTTCAGACGTTACACGGTCCCGATTCACCACAGTGGACTCCCAGCGGGGGTGAACTGAACAACCACCCCCCGTGGTCAAAAAAACCCTGAACAGATGTGACAGGACTGGGACCACGGCAGGGAATCGGGCCGGCAGATCACAGGCCGGGGCAGCGCAACAGACGTGACGCCGATTCCCGGCCGTGGTCAAAACACCCAGAAGGCACCGGGTCAGCCCATCCCTGCTGCTGCTGCTGCTCCTCCACTGCCTCCAGGTGCAGCATGACTGCCTCCTCCCCGGCCCATGCCTCTACCGCCACCTCCTCCTCCTCCCTTGCTCTCTCGCCCTCCGCTCGCCTCTCCCTTCTGCCTCCCTCCATCCTGCCCCATCCCCCTGCTGCTGTGTGCCCTTTAAATCTCCCTCTGCTGCCTGTGTTGTTGCTCGTTGCCTGACAGCGACGCTGCATGCTTTGTCCCCAGCTGGGAATCATTTCCTTTGATTCCGGCTGGTGGTTGCCGGTCAGATGTTACTTTTTGTAGGTTCCTGTCAGGAATCTCTTTGACCACGCTTTCGGAGATGGTCTGGCGGGGAGCTCCGGAAATGTGGTTGATTTTGACCCCATGTGGGTATTGACTGTGGTGAACATCTGGTGGCCACTGAACAGATGTTCAGGGCGCTTTGTCCCCACCACGGGATTTACCGTGGTTCACTGTGGTTGAGCATGATCTCGTAACGTCTGAAAATACCCACTGTCAGATATATGATATTCCCCTTTATCATTAAATGTCCCAATTAAACCAGAACAACCTGCTTTCCACATGTGTTTGCCTTGCTTACATGACATGGCTGAATCATCAGTATAGATAACTTTTTTATATTCATGGAGAGGTTTATCTGGGGTATGATTTTTAGAAGATACAGGTTCAATAGTAAAAGCTGGCAAATTTTCTAAATCATTGCTTGGTTCCACATATTCAAATTCTATTTGTGGATTTTCAAAATGTGACATCCATTGTACCCATCTGCTATGAAGAGCTTTTGTATTGGGTATTGATCCTTTTTTAACCTGCCTTAAGGAGGCAGTAGGAGTTTTTACTATTATCTTTTGGCCCTGTGCAAGATCTTTACCTTTTAGAATTGCAAGATTACACATACATAAGATTCTTTCACTAGGCAAAAACTTTTGTTCTGCATTTGAGAAGACATATGATATGTACTGCAGAGGTTTAGATTCTCCATAATTGAAATATGACGCGACTCCTCCTTTCTGTGTGGCTCCAACTAGAATTTCTAGGGAGACTGTGCTGTTTCTTGTGTTCAATTCAACAGCTTGGTTAATTAAGGTTATCAGATCAAAAGCTCAGTTCCGTCAGCTGAAAACAACCCTGGACTATTTAAATAGCCTTGAGGAAGGCGTGTCCAGCAGTACTGTGTACGCTGCCAACTAAATGCAGTCAAATATCTGTCTTGTTCTCTAATAGGATGAGCCCAAAATCCATTAGATAAATCCAGTGTAGTTTTATATTTGTGCCTTTCCTAATTTCCTAGCATGCCAGATATATGTAGGTTTTGCACATTAAAAGAGGCTGAAACCCTGTTTAGGGCACGGTAGTCTAATACCATATGCCATTTCCCATTAGGTTTAGGCACTGGATATACTGGAGTATTCATGGAGCTATATTGTCTAATCAATGCTCCTTGTGCAATTAAATCATTAATTACCTTTTGAATATCATTAATTGCAGCTTTGTTAATAGGATATTGCTTTTGCAGTTTGGACTGTGTTTTAACAGACAAATCATGTGGCTTTATTTTCCTGTGGCCAATTTGATTATCAAATTGCTGAAAATATGGTTTCAAAGAGTATAAAATATCTCTCAATTTTATTTTTTCATTTTTTGCATTCAGCTGATGCAATTTGCTCTTTAGTTTGCTCACCCCTATTATCTTGAGTTACAATTATGTTTATTGAACCTATTGGAAACAAATCCTTAACCCTTTCATGAGCTATGACAACATCATGCTTTGTAAAATCACATATTGCAAATTCAATTTCCAAACATTGTCCTGCTTTCTAAACAGGTAATTTTACAAGAGGTACTACTTTCTCTTCTAAAAAATAAGACTCAGCTATACATTGTGTCAGTGGGGAGGGGTAGGAAGGGGGAAAAGCGCCACCCACTCACGTCTCTCACACACCAGGAAACTCTGCTTTCGGGTTGCGGAGGAAATAAGCCCGTCAGGATAGTATTTGGGTCTGTTCGTGTGCTCATGCACTCTGAACACAGACCCCTATCATCATAGGGCACAGAGCTGTATGACGGGGGAAGGGACTCAGATGTTCAGCTTTCACTCGGCAGGGGAAAGGCTGGGAAGGTATGTGAGGGGGGTGCAGGGTCCACAGGGACGGGGACCAAGGTTCCACAGGAGCAGTTCACGGGACTTACACACTCAGAGTGGGGAAGGCAGGGATGGGCCCAGGCAGGAGGAGGGAACCCACACACATGAGCCGGCAGGCTCTCGGTTGCCCCACTCAACAACAGGGATCAGGGGGAACAGGGAGTTCACACACACACAAATACACCAGGAAGGACTGAGACACACAACGCAACAGGTTTCAGGAAAGGGGTCAGAGCTAGGGGGCAACAATACACACAACAATTCAATACAAAGAGGGCAGTCAATTTCAACACTTAGCTCAGGAGGGAGCCAGTCTCTCCAGGGTTTGAAGCCCTGTTCACCGGCACTGCTGCTCTTGCAGCGCCGACAAGTATAGTGTTAGCTCCACCCCCCGTGTGTGCCTGGAGGTGCGCGGAGCGCTGCAGCGGGGGGCGGGGCTCCTTAGTGTCCCGGGCGGTCCCAGAGCTGTTCGCCATGCTGTTTCTGCCCACGGGGCTTCCGGGCGGGGGCGGCTCGGTCAGGAGCGGCATCGGGCTGCTGCTGAGGGTAAGAGGAGCGGGAATCCCTTGCTTCTGGGGCAGCCGTCGTGCCATGAAGCGGCTGCGGCGGCTGACACATTGACCTTTAGTTGTATATACATGTGGCAAACATTTTGACTGAATACAGCATTGGGTGATTTCAGACATGACGGGGTAAATATTCACCCTGCCACGACCACAGTCAAACGTGGGCCATGGTGAACTGCGGTGAATGTCTGTTTGCTACCCGCCAGATGTTCACCACAGTCAAACGTGGCCTGCGTTTGCTTTGACCATGCTTTGTTACCTCTCACCACCCAGAGGTAACGAAGCGTGGTCAAAGGTCACCACGGCCGTACTGAAGGGTTCGTCACATCTGTTGACTCACCCTTCACCACAGTTGGAGTTCTCCATTCCTGCCCGTCACGCTGGGGGGTGGGATGACAGTGACACACAGGGGACGGGGCCGTGCGGCCGTCCCCTCCGCAGTGGGGTGAAACAACAAATGTTATGGCCGCCGGAATTGACCGCGGACGGTGGTGTCTCATTCCCCATGGGTGGGGGTGAAGGGGGGAATGTCTGTTCACCCACCCCTTGACCCCCGCCTGTGGTCCGAACCACACCACGGCCCGTGGTCAATTCTGGCGGCCGTAATGTCTGAAATCACCCATTGATTTGCTCCTGTGTCTATTAGAGCTGTGAAAGTCTTATCTGCTATTTCTACAGAGACCATTTGAAATTCAAGGCTTACCTGAGCTTGTCTGTTCTCTGCCTTCCTGTGTCACAGAGGGGTTTTCTGAAACTTTTTGTGAGGATGTCAGTTGATCAAAGGGCTGAAAGTTCCCTTTTTTATTAAAACCTCATTTATTTCCTCTAAATCCACCTCTGGAATTAAAATTTTGCTTTGATTTATCGAAGTCTCTATGGGGAAACTGTAATCCTTTCCTTAAGTCATATGTAGCTGCACCTTCTGGATTTTCAGAATCCTGGCTCTTCTGAGCTTGAAACTGCTTTCTATTTGAGCCTTGGTTCTGCCCTCCTTTGCCTCTATAATTTGACTGGGAATTCTGGGGAACAATTTTTTTTCTAGAATTAGTATCTGAGGGAGATTTCTTAGATTTAGAATCTTCCTGTTCAAGATTCTTTCTATTTGGATTATTTCCCCAGAGTCTTATAAATATTTTGAACAGTTTTGGGGAAGGACCTTATCTTTTCTTGCTCAGTAATCAGCAAATCTAATTTAGATTGAATGGCAGCTTTCAATACATCATGATTATAGAGAAATTTTATTTCAACCCCATAGGTCCTTACAATGCCTTGCTCTTGAGTTATCTTTCTTAGAATTTAATTTAAGTCAGCTATGCCCACTAGTCCATGAGTTTTTACATATAAATTAGCCAATACACTTTCCCAATCATTACACTCCTGCTCCATCAAAGCAGCAGATGCTGGGACTAGAGAATTGCATAACCTCATCCTCTGCAATGGTGATGCTGTGGAAGTGACAGCTTCTAAAGCAGATAATTGGGATTCAAACCACATAGGAATTTCTTTAAAATCTTCTGGAGTGTGCCCAGTTGCAGTCCACATATTTGCCATATTTAAGACACAAATTTCAGCTGGGTGTGCTCCTGCCACAAAAGGTTGTCTTCCAAGATTACTTCGTGCAAATTCTCTCAGATTTAAATATTATCTTCTCAAGAGAATGTACTCCTGTTCCCACTGGGCTGCATTAAAGCCATGCAATTCCTCAGTGGTAGCTGGAGTATAATTATATCCACTTCCAGAAATATAGGGTGAAAACAGACATGATGCTAACCATCCTTTAACCATCCTTGGTGGTTATTTATGCATGTTTCAGGGCTATCATGGGTATTTTCAAACATTACGAGATCACGCTCAACCACAGTCAATACCCTGTGGTGGGTAATGGTCCCGTAACGTCTGTTGGGGAACTGGAAGTTCCCCCCCCAGATGTTTGCCACGATCAATCGCGGCGGGGAGTCACATTCACCACTCGATCGGCTGAACTGGCGGGCACGGTGCCGATCGTGTGGTGAATGCGATTCCCCACCGCGATGAAGGGGCCTGTCTCATCTGGATGGTTTCCATCCAGATGAGACAGGCCCCTTCATCGTGGTGGGGAATCGCATTCACCACACAATCAGCACCGTGCCCGCCAGCTCAGCCGATCGAGTGGTGAATGTGACTCCTCGCCGCGATTGAAACCATGGCCCAGAATTCCCGGTGGGATTCCAGGCTGTGGTCAATTCGGGCGGGCACTGCGGCCATGTTGGCTGTGGCACCCGCCCGTCTCCCCAGAAGGCGGGCGGTGGGGGAGCGGTGGGGGCTCGAGCGGCCGCATATTGCGCCGTGAGGCCCCAACCCCTCCCCGATTCCCCGCCGGGATCAGCTGGCACATCTGTTGGACATGCTGGAGTGATCCCAGTGGGGAATCATTTGGGTGATTCCGGGACGGGACGAATGCCGCCCCGTCTCATCTGAAATCACCCATTGTTGCCCTATGCAGCCCTGCAACATGCCCAGGTTCACCCAGGCCTGTGGGGGGGAGAGGGGGTTAGGGTTATGTTTTTTTCTCCCCTACCCTGCACTGTTTTAATTCCCGGGGCCCTGTTTTAAAAATTTTAATTGTTGATTATTTTTAAATTGTTTTATATTTGTTTTTATGTATTTTTATATTGTTGGAAGCTGCCCCGAGCTGTGTTCAGGAGGGGCGGGGTATAAATTGCAGAAATAAATAAAGAAATAAATAACCACCAAGGGTGGTTAAAGGGTGGTTAGCGTCATGTCTGTTTTCACCCATAATCAGCATTACTTACAGAAATAGACCCATGTCTTCTTATATTTTGGGGAAATTCAACTACTATCCCTGCCATTAGGTTCAAATCTTGCCTATTGATAGGTAACACAGGCATTGTCAATGGATTAAAAACTACATTTCTTAGTGTCATAGAAACTATTACACCTGCATCATTTGCTTCAAAAGAAACAATTAGAAATCTGTGTCCAATTCCCCATTCTCCATTTCTTATTTCTAAACAATAATCATCTCCATCTCTGACTGTTACATTTTGCAGATTAGCAACCCATAGTGCATAAGGCACCTGGTTTAATTGAATAGCCATGATATAAAATGGACAAAATCCTTTTCTTTTAGTTAAGCATAACAAACTCAAATATATTGAGAGGACAAAAGTAGTTAATGGTCTGGTGAACACCCAGTTGTACTTAATTATATATTCTTATGTCTCAAGCCCCACGTTTTGGGTGCCAATTGTCACCTTGTGCCTCAGTTTCCTCAAAAAGAATTTGCACTCAGTGGTCCAGGCCTGACATGATCTGGTCTGGATATAGGGCGCTCTTTTCCAATATGTGGAAACTCAGTTTACACTTTGCTAATAAGCCATCTAGCTCAGCAAAGTAATATGAAGACCATTTATTTATATAAATGAAGCTATGAGACTTTAAGAATATTATAAAAATATGAAGCAATAGTTTACTTCAATTCAAATAAAGACATAGTACAAAAGAAACAGTGTAAATTAAAAGTACATGACTTGAAGAGGACAAGTTTAAAGATCTTAACATCTATAAGATATAACCACCCTTGGTGGTTATTTATGCATGTTGCAGGGCTATCATGGGTATTTTCAGATGTTACGAGATCACGCTCAACCACAGTCAATACCCTGTGGTGGGGAATGGTCCCGTAATGTCTGTTGGGGAACTGGACGTTCCCCCCCAGATGTTTGCCACGGTCAATCGCAGCGGGGAATCACATTCACCACTCGATCGGCTGAACCGGCGGGGCCAGCACCGATCGCATGGTGAATGCGATTCCCCACCGCGATGAAGGGACCTGTCTCATCTGGATGGAAACCACGGGCTGGAATCCCTGGCGGGATTCCGGGCCGTGGTCAATTCGGGCGGGCACTGCCTGCCTATCTCCCCAGAAGGCAGGCGGCGGGGGAGCATGGGGGGGCGGGGCCGAGCGGCCGCATGTTGTGCCGTGCGGCCCTGCCCCCTCCCCAATTCCCCGCTGGGATCAGCTGGCACGTCTGTTGGACGTGCCGGAGTGATCCCGGCGGGGAATCATTTGGGTGATTCTGGGGCGGGGCGAATGCTGCCCTGTCTCATCTGAAATCACCCATTGTTGCCCTATGCAGCTCTGCAACATGCATAAATGACCACCAAGGGTGGTTAGCATCATGTCTGTTTTCACCCATAACATCTATAAGATATAACATATGCTCTAAGTATTATTGCTATGGTTGACTCAATGCATCAATGCATCATATTAATATATTACCCAGTCTTTTGCCTGATTCTGCCAGATGGATATGAAAAAAGCTCCATAGAAGGAACTGTTTCTGAAAAATCCATTTCTCCTCTCCCTTCTTATAGAATGAAATTTGCTTGGAAGTCAGCTAAAAATGATGTCATGTCAAGACTGCTGACAGGGAGGGTTTTCTCAAAATACATAGTAAGAAGCCTGTTGATACATTCTAAAACAGGTTGCTATAATATAAGACAGGATTAACAATGAGTAAACTCCAAAGAAACAAGTCCTCTTCCTGTCCTGCTTGAGAGACACATATCTTGACTCTAGTCAACAGTGAATGTTGATTTCTTTAAGAGACAGATTTGATTACATCTTCTATTCCAGTATACAGGCTGATTTTCCAGTATCTGGTCAAGAGTTCAGTATAAAGGTCACTATAGGACAGCTCTTTAGGAAGTCATCATACAGAGAGGCTAATACTGATTTCCAATATACTGAAACACAAATGGTAAAAAATATATGCCTATATACAGGATACATGACACTCTGAGGTACCTTCCAACTCTAAGATTCTATTATCCTACAGGCCCTGACCCCTGAAGTCAGCCAGAGGCACTCTTTTGTATTTTCTTACTATCAGCATGTCAAGTCCATACATCATGAACACACAGAAAGGCCTTCTCCCTTCCTTTAGGGATTTACCGAAGCCTGAGTTTGTGCATTTTTCAGAGGTGATATAAGACCTTTTAATCTGGACAACATTTGTCAGGCAGGGAAAGGAATGAGAAGATTGGGGTGGGGATTTTTAATTGGATTTATGTCTGTATATTTTATATATTTTTATTCATTGTAACGACGTAAACCCTAGGGAAAGGGCAGGATACAAATGTAAATATTTTTTTAAAATAAAATTGGGGGAGGGAACGGACAGGGTAACAATCTGACTGACATTGGATATACTTTGCATGTTTCTGTTGCTCTCTGGGGTCACAGGACTATAGTTAAATCTCAAAAAGGGGTCACACTGGCAAAGTTATGGGTACCATTATTCTTGGGCCACTGCTGTTAGATCTTTGCTTTAGTCTGTGGCTGTAGGAAGCAAACATTGTAAGATAAGCCCATAGGGAGAAACAGGGTCAGCCTTAGAAATTGCGGGGCCCAGGGCAAAGACAAAATGCAGGAGCCCCTCGTTCCTGCCCACTTTCCCATGGCCCCACCCACTTCCATTTGATGATTGGGGGAGTTGGGGGAAAGGTGTTCTTTTGGCTGAGTGGCCCTTACCTCTGATGCTACTGGGCCTGGGTCTTTTGGAAGGACTAGTAGTCAGTCAGAGTGAGGAAGACTTAGGCTGATAGTTAGGAGGGCTATCTGGTGGGTCTCTCCTTGGCCTGGGTGGGGGCTCCCTCCTCCACTCCATGAGCCATGAGGGGCAGGGGAAGATGGGGCAGCCATGGGGAGAGATGGGGAGTACAGGTTGGGAGAGGGAGCAACACCCCTCTGTCACACACACAGAGACACACTCACGCATTCTCTCTCTCATTCTCACACACAGAGGCACACACTCACTCATTCTCATTCTCTCACACACAGGGTGATTTCAGACATTACGTGGCCCCGATTCACCAAAGTGGATTCCCAGCAGGGGTGAACCGAACAACCACCCCCCGTGGTCAAAAAAGCCCCGAACAGACTTGACGGGACCGGGACCACGGCAGGGAATCGGGCCGGCAGATCATGGGCCAGGGCAGCGCAACAGACGTGATGCCGATTCCTGGCCATGGTCAAAACACCCAGAAGGTGCCAGGTCAGTCCGTTCCAGCTGCTGCTGCTGCTGCTGCTGTCCCTCCACTGCCTCCAGGTGCAGCACGACCACCTCCTCCCCCGCCCGTGCCTCTACCACCACCTCCTCCACCTCCTCCTCCTCCCTTACTCTCTTGCCCTCCGCTCGCCTCTCCCTTCTGCCTCCCTCCATCCCGCCTCATCCCCCTGCTGCTGTGTACCCTTTAAAACTCCCTCCGCTGCCTGTGTTATTGCTTGTTGCCTGGCAGTGACACTGCGTGCTTTGTCCCTGGCTGGGAATCATTTCCTTTGATTCCAGGTGGTGGTTTCCGGCCAGGCGTTACTTTTTGTTGGTTCCCGACAGGAATCTCTTTGACCACGCTTTCAGAGATGGTCCGGCGGGGAGCTCTGGAAGTGTGGTTGATTTTGACCCGCTGTGGGTATTGACTGTGGGGAACATCTGACAGCCGCTGAACAGACGTTCAGGGCGCTTTGGCCCCGCCGCGGGATTGTCCATGGTTCACTGTGGTTGAGCGTGATCTCGTAATGTCTGAAAATACCCACAGACACACACAAACACGTTCTTACACACACTCACTCATTCTCTCTCTCTTACATACACACTCATTCATCCTCTCACATACACACACTCCACACTCACTCATTATCTCTTTTCATTCTAACACACACACTCATTCTCTCTCTTTCTCATACACTTGATCATTCTCTCTCTCTCTCACAACACACACACACACACACACACTCATTCTCTCTCCCATTCTCTCTTACACACACACTCACTTATTCCCTCTCTCTCATTCTCACACACACACTCACTCATTCTCACACACTTCAAACTCACTCATTCTCCCTCACACACACACCCATTCTCACTCTCTCATACACACTCACACACACACACTGCACACTCACTCATTCTCTCTTTCATACACGCACTCACTCATTCACACACACTTCACACTCACTCATTCACACACACTAACAACCCTCACACACACACACACACACACACACACACACACACACACACACACACAAAGGATGGCCTGCACAGTGGAGATGCAAAGACCCTGATGCCACCTGTCTGCCTACCCCTTTCCTCCTGTTTTTCAAAGGCCCTGCCACACTGCTGTGTGCATGCATGAATGTGTGCACACACTGGGGTCAGATGCCATGTTTCCTAAATCTGGTATGCTGGGACTACATTCCCAACATTTCGGATTAGGAAACATGGTGCCCCTCCCCTCCCCCCTGCATATGCAGGCACACAGAAGCACAGCGAGGCTTTTATCATGGCAGTGGCCCAAGGGGGTCAGGTAGGGGTGACAGCGGCAGTACATAGAGCAGGGAGGGGGTAGTGCCTCCCCCACCCTGGCTGCTGCCAATGGGGCTCACATGGGCCGGTGGGGCAGTGCAACCAGTAGGTTGGTGCTGGTTTGCCAGCCTAAATCTGGGTCTGCCAGCACTGGCCGAGGAAGCATCAGAGTCCACGTGGGCCACCCCGGGGAGTGGGGCATGGGGCAGACACCCCATGGTAAGGCCAGCTCTGGTGACAAAATCATTCCACACTCTTGACTTCTCAAAATGGCAGCAGCTCCATCCACTTGTCCAGCTTCCAGGAAATTCAAATGCTGAAGAGGAGCAGAGTGGCATAGGGGACAATTGCTTCCTTGTATCCCTGTGACAGCAGCCAGTCAGAGCACAGCATGGGCTGTCACATCATCACTGCCTGGGGCTAGGACCAGGCAGGGAGAAGAATCAGGACTGCTGTGGGTAGGGAGACTCCAGGCAGAGAAAGAGTACTGGAGCTGCAGGCCAGTCTCTCTCTCTCTCTCTCTCTCTCTCTCTCTCTCCTTGCTCAGGGCAGAGCCGCTGCCCAGCTAATTGTATATTTAGAAACTCACCTGTGTTGGAGGAGAGCAGAGACAGCGAGGAGTGGAGGCAGAACCTTCTTCCTGTGAGGAGAAAGGCGAAAGGGGTCACTTGGGCATGTCGCCCTTGGAGAAGCCCAGAGAGCCCCCCCCCCTCTTTCTTGTGGGGTGTAGAGGAAAAGAGAAGTCAAAAGCAGAAAGTCTGGGACTGAGGTGTGGTTTGAAGTTGCAGCCAGCAATTGCCTGACTGGTGGGAAAAGATACTGAGCAGCGAGATCTCCCTGAGTCACTGGGAGTGTGAGTCCTTCATCCAAGAACAGAGACGCTGGCACTGAGGTGTGGTGTTGTAGGGGTGGTGTGAGATCCAGTGTAGTGGCTGGGTGGTGCAATCGATTGCAAAAAAAAAAAAAGGATGGTCCCTAAGGGTGCTTGTAATAAAAGGGCTTGCCCTTTGACAGTAAACACTCAGCCTCCTGGGAAACAGAGGCGGATTGACGCCTTCCTCACTTCCAGGCAACATAACTCTGATATACATCCGGTCTCTGAAATTACAACTTCTAATCGGTTTTTGCCCCTGGTGTCAGAAGGGGCAATGGCTGATCATGTTACAGCTGGTTCATTTGAACTGAGTGCTGGGAAAAATTGTAAGGAAATGTTTAGTAAAGATCTTCCTTTCCTGGAAATTTTTTCAAGGCTTGGAGTGAATCTAAGGATTTTCCTTCGGAAGCCCTATTGGCTAAGCATATGCAACTTACAACTTTTACGGTTAGATCCTTGTTTTATCAGTTGAACACGCTGTCAGCGAAAGTGGAGAGCCTCATGGGGTTGGTCAAGGATGGTATTTTACCGATTACATGCAATGGGTCCCCCTCTAGAGAGGGGAAGGTTCAATTGGCATGCTCAAATCAAATATCCCCTCTAACAAAGTGGCCTCCTGCATTGTGTGTGGATGGTGATCTGTCGATGAAGGATGAGGGAAGTAAGTGGGAGAATATCATTTTGACTTCCAATAGAATAACAGTAACTGCTTTCACATTATCTGGAGGTTATCTTCCTGCGTGGGACACTCCATTAGATGCCACCGAATATTTTAGATTTCTTCTAAACATGCCTATTACACGAAACAATATTAGGTCTGTGGTCCAACTTACAAACAGAAGAGGTCGTTGTTCTGTGTTGATTCATTTGAAATGTTCAGATCTGGTTAGTGCTATTCTTGGAAAGGCCCAGATTTTAGGACGAAATGCTATTCATGTGTCCCAGGTTTATTTAGATGGGAGGCCTTCAAGGAGGGGGGGGGCAGGAAATAGGACAAAAGGTCAATGCAGATCTCTCTATTCCAGGGGGTTCCAACCTGGAAAGGAGACCTACAAATTCCCTTGGGGCATGTCAATTGATTGCTCCATTGTCTAATGGTGATATGGCAGAATGCACAATCAGCTCCCCAGAATTGATGGAAATTCAGGGAAAACAGGAGTCTCAAAGTTTAGATGTTAATATCGATAGGTATGATTTCCCTATGGAGGGACAGAACCAGATTTTAGAACATATGTCACACCTCTATGATCATCTAAGGCCCTTTTTACACAGACACTCTAACACCCATAAAATGGGTGTTACATTTTATTATACATGTTGCAGTAAACCACTGCAGCCAATCAGCATGGTCCCTGTGCACACATGATGCCTCCACCCAGTTCCTCTGGGTGGAGATGGGTGTTGACTGGTGGGTGGGGAGCATTTCCCTGGGTGGAGATGGGCGGGGGCGTCTGTGTAAACGCCACTTTTGGTGGGTGTTGGTGAGTGTTTGCTCCCGGCCAACACCCATCTCCACCCATGCCCACCCACGGAGCAACGGACGCCACTGCCCATTTTGGAAAATTTCATACAATACAAAGCAGAAAAAATATATCCAAGTACATACTTTAAATTCAAATTAAGAAAAAAGAAACCGAGGAGAACAACTTCCTCCAATTTAAAATCCCATAAAGGTACAATTGTAGTCTTGCAGCATATAGTATCATAAGAAAACTTCTTGGGGGATACAACCCATTCTGGAAGAAGACAGCACAATACAAAGGCCACCCAACCCAAGGGCACCCCCCAGCCCTATACCAAAGTAGGAGCTTAGCAGGAGAATTTCAAAAGGGAAAAAAGAGCCTCCCCCTCCCCCCCCGTCAGAGACTTCCAATGTGCCAGATCTTAACAAATCCCACAGGGGTCAGCAAGCCTAAGTTGCTCCCAATCATTAACTTAATTTAGAGCCACTAGGAGTAACAGGCCACACTCATAGCAGAATTTAAACGAGCAAGGTTCACACGATACTGCCCTGAAACTGCCCATAACAAATACCTGTATACAAACAATTTATTCTTGGAATATGATACAAACTCCAGAGAGCTATTACATATTTCAGCAGGAATCCCTTGTGCCATTATCAGTATTCGCAATGGCCCTATACTTCCTAAAGTTTTGCCTACAATGGACCAATTGAGACAAAAAACGTATCAGCATTGTTCAGTAGCAGAGTCAGAATTCCTTCTTCAGATCTCCCCGGATGAATGGCCAAAATAGGGGACAAAAGCTTCTCCCTTACATTGTCATACATATGACAATGTAAAATCATATGGCCGGGGGTTTCAACTGTCAGGTTATCAAAAGGGCAGATTCTTTCTAAAAAGGGAATCCCCATAATCCTACCTTCCAACACCTGAGATGGTAGAGCATTAACCCTTACCCAAAAGATTAACCACATTGCCCTCAAGGATATAGAGGACCTTAGGTAGTCTGCCATTTGACCCCATGGAGGCACCCAGTCAAAATAAGCCCTCATATTTATTTTATTTATTTATTTTAATACATTTATACCCCGCCCCTCCTGCAAGCAGATTGGGGCTGCTAACAAATTTCAAATAAAATAACCTTAAAATATTTTAAAACAGTCATAAAAATCTTACAAATAGAAACAGGGAAAGGACAAAAAATAATAAAAATAATAGAGAAGGGTAGGAGGATAAACACCCACTAACCCACCCTCCCACAAGGCCTGGGCGAACAGCCAGGTTTCACAAACTCGCCGGAATATTAAAAGGCTCAGGGCCAGGAGAGCTTCCTCTGGGAGGGAATTCCAAAGGCGCGGCACAGCCACCGAGAATGCCTTCTCCATTGTGGCCCCCTGCTTAACACGGGGGACCTCCAAGAAGGCACTCCCAGCAGACCGAAGGAGCCACTCTGGGACACGGAGGGCAAGGCGATCCCTGAGGTATGAGGGGCCGAGACCGTAAAGGGCCTTAGAGATCAATACCAATACCTTGAACCTGGCTCGGCACGCTATTGGCAGCCAGTGCAGATCCCAGAGCACAGGTGTTATGTGGTCCTGGTGACCCGTCCCTGAAAAGAGGCGGGCCGCCGCATTCTGCACTAGCTGCAACATCCAAACCAGAAACAAGGGCAGCCCCACGTAGAGCGTGTTGCAGTAGTCCAGCCTCGAGGTGATGAAGGCATGAATGAGGGAGGCCAGGTCCGGGCCAGAGACGTACGGACGCAACCTCTGCACCAGATACAGCTTGTGGAAGGCAGCCTTCGCCACCCCCTCCACCTGCTGCTCGGGGCGGAGATCCGCGTCCAGCACCACCCCCAGACTCCGGACCTGTAGAGCTACAGGAGGGCGAATCCCCTCAATCAGGGGGGCCGACACCTCCCTCGCTCTCCCCACCACCATCACCTCCATCTTATTGGGGTTGAGCTTCAGTCTGCTCTGCCACATCCATTCCACCATGGCCTCCAAACACTGGGATTGCAACGAGACAGCAGGGTCTGGGTCCGCTGAAAAAGAGAGGTTCAGCTGAGTATCATCAGCATATTGGTGACAACGCACCAAGAACCCTCTCATGACCTCCCCCAAGGGCTGCATATAAACATTAAATAATAATGGAGACAGAATGGAACCCTGCGGAAAGCCGCAGGACAAAGCGCGGGGGCAAGATGTTTCATCTCCCAGCACTACCCGCTGGCTTCTCCCCAAGAGGAATAAATGGAACCATTCAAGAATGGTCCCATCCAGCCACCCCCACCCCCCAGATCACACAGTCAACTCAACAACAGCCCATGGTCCACGGTATCAAAAGCGGCCGAGAGATCTAGTAGGACAAGAAATGTCGAACGTCCTGCGTCCATCTCTCGGCCGAGATCGTCGACCAAGGCCACCAACGCCGTCTCGGTGCCATAGCCGGGGTGGAACCCAGATTGAAAAGGGTCCAGGAAACCAATGCTGTCTAGATGCACCTGGAGCTGGATCTCCACTGCCCGTTCAATAACCTTCCCTAAAAAGGGAAGGTTAGAGACAGGTCGGTAGCTGGCGAGTGCATCCACGTCCAATGATGGTTTCTTCAGCAGGGGGCGCACTACAGCCTCCTTGAGGCTGGGCGACAACCTCCCCTGCTGCAAGGACACGTTAACCACCCTCGCCAGCACCATCCCCAACGTCTCCCTGGAGGCTTTCACCAACCAGGATGGGCATGGATCAAGTTCACAACAGGTGGTTCTCACAGACCCCAAGACATCCACCACATTGGCCGATGTCACTTCCTGAAACTCCCCCCACAAAGATGGACCAGACGGGGCCTCCATCACATTGCACTCTCTACCTACTGCCTCTAATCCAGCGTCGAAGTCACTCTGAATCCGAGCGATCTTGTCTGCGAAGTAAGTGACAAACTCCTCACAGCGGGCCTGGGACACATCCCATATGAGGAGATTCCCCCAGTTTCTCAATTTCCCCTTGCCAGTAGATGTCATCTGCACTCAAGATAACCTCTTTCATGAGCGCAGTTAGGGGCTTATGCACTAAATAACTCTTGGAGAGCCCCATAGTCTACAGGTGCCACTCTACCTTTTGAGACCATCGGCTCACGTGTGTATAATTCAAGAGGGCCGTTAGCAGCTCAGAGTGCTGCTCCGCAGGAATCTTACACCAGAATGCCAGTGCTGCTTCAAGAGCCATCTGCTGCCAGCTTTTTTGCTCCATTTCAAGTCTCACAGCCACGTGGGGAGTAACCCTAGGATTTCACAGGAGTCCTGCTAAAAACCTCAATTGGACTGCATTCAGGTTTTGGGCCGAGAGAGGGGCCCATACTTCTGCCCCATACAGTAATTGTGACCTAGATTTAGCATTAAGAACCTGAACAGCAGGTTCAATTGCGGCCCTGCCCTGTTGGTTGAAGAGCTTATAAATGGCAAGGGCTGGGAGCAAATTTTGAATGCCCCAAAATTACATACTATGTTTGATGATGGGCAAAATTGGAATGGAGCAAGAACATCACAGGATGGAACCATAAATAAAAATGGCAAACTCTTATATAGGTTTGTCCTGGATCATTCCCTATATTGTAAGCCGCCACGAACTGTTTTAGGAGGGGCGGAGTAAAAATCCAATAAATAAATAAATAAATAAATTCTTAATGGGAATGCCCCAGGTGATTCCTATGGGGCTTATACTTTTTCCAATTCTAAAGGGCTGAGTGTCATTGATTTTGGCATTATTTCCCTATTTCTATCAAGTAATGTGGGTTCTTTTGAGATTGAACACAAAATTGCAAGTGATTGCTTTCCTCTGATACTCTCTTTAAAACATTTATTTTCTTGTTCACGGGTTCCTTTTTTGATTCCTTATGGTGAGTGTGTCCAAAGGATATCCTACACCTGTAGGATAAGATGGTCCACTAAGATTGATTCTCAGCTGGTTGCCAATTTTGAATCCCCAGAGATGATTTCTCTTAAGGCGAGGCTGAGTATGACAAAGGATGTATTTAGTGCATTCGGGGGCTTAAATGACATTTCGAACATCTTACTCCCATACTTAACAAAACTTATAAATTCTAACATCATGAACCCCTCTACTGTGGGCTGGTGGGATATGGAGCGTGATAGGAGGAAATCTGATCTTAGGAAAGCTGCTAAAGACTGAAAACTAACAACTCTGAGGAAATGATGGAAGCCTATAGGTTATTGAGAATTAATTATAAGTTATTTATCTCCAAGAAAAAAATAGTTTTTTGCTTCAGGATATTGGAGGAAACTATTGGATGCTCTGGAAGCCAATGATAGTGGATCCTTTTGGAAACTGACTAACAGCTCCCTAAAATATAATGGCTATATATTAAGGGAGACACAAATTCAACATTCAGTCTGGATGAAACATTTCTCAGAAATTTTCAATGCTAGTCGCCCTTTGGGTGCTTGTTTACATCCTGTGGCAATTTCATCCTTGCCCCTCTGGGAGAAAGTTACAGAAACGGAGGTGGAGAAGGCTATAATACTATTAAAAAATCGGAAAGTACCAGGCAGGGACTTCCTACCCGGAGAGGTTTTTAAGCAGAATCCTAGATGGTGGAGATGTGCCCTTGCAAATTTGTTCTCCCTAATCGATGACTCAGTGGTTATCCCAGATTATTGGAAAGCTAGTATTGTAGTTCCCATTTATAAAAAGGGTAATTGGAATGACCCAAAAAACTATAGGCCTATAAGTCTGTTACTTATTATATCTAAATTATAGTCTAGATTGTTATTGGCCCACCTTAATCATTGGGTCAGAACTGATGGACTACTCGCGGAAGAACAGGCCGACTTTCAGGCGGGTAGAAGTACTATTGACCACTGTTTTATATTAAATCATGTGATCAATCAGTGTAAGGGAAAAAGCCTAGACCTGTATGCGCCCCTTATTGATTTTTTTATCAGCTTTCGACCTGATAGATCAGAACATCCTGTGGGCCAAGTTAGAATTTATGGGCATTGATCTCCATTTACTTACTTTAATAAAATCCCTGTATTCCAATACAAGGCTCCAGATTAGATTAAATAAGTGAGATGTTTTGTCTGATGAAATTCCCATGACCAGAGGGGTTAGGCAGGGATGTCTTTTGACTCCCCTGCTTTTCAATGTATATGTTAACCAACTGATTTTGCACCACAGGGACACAGGGGATTATATGGCTCCTAAGATCGGTGAGCAACGGCTGTCCATTTTAATGTACGCCGATGACACCGTGCTGTTCTAAACCACCAGATTGGGACTGAAGAGACTGTTATCTGATTTTGGAGCAAAATGCCAAATGCAGGGCCTGAAAATAAATAATAAAAAAAACAGAAATTCTGGTTTTTGCCAAGATATTTAAACCAGGTCCTTGGTTTTTAAATGAGAACTGGATATAGCAGGTACGTACTTTTAAGTACCTAGGAATTGTTTTTGCATTTAATAAGTCCTGGCACCCGCACATACAGTCCATTAAACAGGAGACTTTGGCTAGTGCAGCGGTAATTCATACATTTTATTTTATCAAAGGTGGCCATCTGGTTGTCCCTGCTTGTAAGGTCTTTGAAAGGAAGATCATGGTGAAACTTAGCTATGGGGTTCAGGTATGGGGTTATACCCCTGACTCTTCCGCTTTGCTGTGGCCTGTGCAAAACAAATTTTTGCGGAAAATTCTAGGGGTTCCCCCGGGAGTCTCCTCAGCATTAGTCCAACTGGAAATGGGCTCCATTTCATTTGGGGCATTGTTAAGGAAAATTTTATTATGTTTTGCATTAAAGTTGGTTCTGTGTCCTATAGATTCTATCACCAAAAGATGTTTTGAGATTGAAAGGAAAGCCAACAACTACCTCTGGTTGGCATTTGTTAATAATTAGTTGAACAATTTGGGGCTTTCCATTTCCTTTTTTTCGCAATTCCCCCTGAAAACTGGGATTAAAATGATAAAGGAAAGATCTTGTGACATTGATTTGCAGACCCTAAGGGGTCAAGCCTATCAGGTCCATACCTCCCCTATGTATCGTTTTGTCCTTCCATTAAGGAACGGATGTAACTGTCTGAAGGATATGATGGACTATCATTTAAGGAGAGCCTTTACTGCCTTACATTTGCAAATCTTTGACTCTGCTGTGTCTTTAGGTAGATAGTAGTGGTGGGACCCCGGGCCCATTACCGGTTACCGGATTTACCGGTTACCGGTTCCCCGAAAACCGGATTCCCGGTTTAAATCCGGTATACCGGTACCGGATTTATTTCATTGGTTTCAATGGGGCGCTGTGTCCCCATTGAAACCAATGAAATAAATTAAATTCCCTCCCCCTCCC
>QEPC01008871.1:187448-223299 GCA_003113815.1 Sphenodon punctatus
CCCCCAGGGATCGGGTCAGGGTCATACTTACCGGCGGCTGCGGGGACGCCGCGGCCGCTGGTGCTGGGGGGTGGGCTCGCCTCGCCTCGGGGTCGCTCTTACTCTTTTTTTAAACAAAAAGCCAGGCTGGGCAGGGTGGGTGGGGGGTGTCCCCCCTTCCACCCGCGCAGCCTGGACTCGGGGAGGGTTTTTTTGAAAAAAACTTTTGCTGGGGCAGGTTTTTTTACATTGCAGCCATTTTTAAATGGCTGCAGTGCAAAAAAAATCCGGTACCCCGGAATCCGGTACCGGGTCCGGATTACCGGGTCGAATCCGATAATGCCGGTACGCCTGATACCGGCATTATCGGATACCGGATTCTACCGGTTTCCCACCCCTAGTAGATACTCAGGTCAACCCTATGAGCAAAGGAAATGCCCTTGTGGGGAATCTGGTCCATTATTTCTAAAGCACTGCATATGCTGCATACGCTGTAAAGCGCTGCAACGCCTAGCACTATAGAAATAATAATAAGTAGTAGTCTGCTTTCTAAGGCTGCTGGTGGGAGTGAAGAGTGCAACACCCACCCTGAGCCAGCTGCTCTGCTCACTGCCAGCAAGTACCTTGAAAGACAGCAATAAAATTCAAAATGATCTTGACAGAATGGAAAACTGGGTTGAAACTAACAAAATGAAGTTCAACAGAGATAAATGTAAAGTTCTGTATTTAGGTAAGAAAAATCATATGAACTAATACAGAATGGGGGAATACCAGGCTTGGCAGCTATTCACATGAAAAGAATCTGGGGATTGTAGTTGATCACAAACTGCTTGAGTCAGCAGTGTGATGAAGCTGCAAAAAAGGCTAATGTAATTTTAGGCTGCATTAACAGAAGCATAATTGCCAACTCACAAGAAGTAATAGTTACACTCTATTCTGCACTGGTCAGACCTCACCTGGAGCACTGTGTCCAGTTCTGGGCACCACACTTTAAGAATATCAACAAACTGGAACAGTTTCAGAGAAGAGCGACAAAGATGGTCAGGGGTCTGGAAACCAAGACCTGTGAGGAAAGGTTGAAGGAGTTGGGTATGTTTAGCCTAGAGATGAGAAGACTAAGAGGAGACATGATAGCCATCTTCCACTACCTGAAGGTCTGTCACAGAGAGAATGGCAAAGACTTGTTCTCTCTTGCCCCTGAAGGCAAGACTAGAAATAATGGACTTAAATTACAAGAAAGTGGATTTTAGTGAAACATTAGGAAGAACTTCCTAATGATAAGAGCTGTTCGACAGTGGAACAAATTACCTAGGGCAGTGGGGGGCTCTCCTTCCCTGGAGGTTTTCAAACAGAGGTTAGACAGCCATCTGTCAGGGATACTGTAGCTGCGGATTTCCTGCATTGTGCAAGGGGTTGGACTAGAGCACCTCTGAGGTCACAGATTCTATGATTCTATAAGTAGGGAGAGAGGTGGTGGATGATCTGCTTCAATGGGTCATGGTGGGGCAGGCTGGCAGAAGTCAGTGGGGTCTGCTCTAATAAGAAACCTTGAACGATCCCTGTGCTGTGTCAATACAATTGCTCACTCAGGAGAGTAAACATAGGCTGGGCTCATTGTGAGCCCTGCTCTCCCACTGCCTCCTTTCTGTTGTGTTAATGGAAGTGAGAGGCAACTGGATGGCCAGCCAGTGAGGAGCACTTGAGATCTGCCCTGCTGAGTCCAGCAGCTCCAAAACTGCGTCCCATTCACCTTGGTTCCCTCACCACCACCACCCCGCCCCCGACCCTTGTTTCAGCAATGGCTTCTCAGCTGTCTTGTAGCTCTAACTCCCTGCTCACCCTGGCTGCATTTTATTTTAGTCCCAGACAGGTTGTGTTCCTTTGGAAAATCCATAGGTACTGTTTTCTCCAGCCCAGTTGCACTCTTTCATTACCATCTAACTCATAGGAAATAGCTCCTTTCCTGATAGAACTCCAGTTTAACCATTAGAGACTTCCTTGCTTTTAATGAGGCAGACTTCTGACAAAGCAGGCTTAGCCGCCTCCAGCAAAACATCCTTAACAGGAAATTAAGCAAGAGCGTGCAGGGCTGGGTAAGGGGGCATTAGTTTTCTTCCATTTCATTTACTGAAAAGTCCATAAATGGCTCTCCTCAAACTCATAAGCTACAGAATGTAAAGGACACCCAGTGTAGGGGGAGGGGGGAGAATGTTTCATCCAGCAGGGAAAGGTGTTATCTGTGTAAACATGCAATAAGAAGAGAACGTGCCATCCCAAGGAGTCAGTTTACTCCCAAGAGGCATAGATGTAACTAGGATGTGCGAACGAATGGGGTTCAGATGTTTGGCCCAAAAACCTAGTTCGGGTTCGTGGGTTTGGTCCAGCAGAGTTCAGTCCCGCCGAACGTTTGGCAGAGTTCAGACCCACTGGGAGGCTTGGAATGCTCCAGGGGTGCCCTTGGGGGGCTTGGCAGGTCATTGGAGACCCAGCAGCAGCAGAGACTGGGAAGGCTTGGCGCTTGGTACCCTGGCTTGCCCAGGCAGGCAGGCTTGGTGATTGGCCCCTGGGGTTGCCTGTGGTGGCATGGCTGGCCATCGGAGACCCAGCAGCAGCAGCAGCAGAGACCAGGAAGACTTGGGGCTTGGTGGCTGGCCTGGCACCCCTACTTGGCCAGGCATTGCAGGCTTCCAGCCATCAGTGGAGCAGCATCAGACATTGGATTGCCTGGTAGCTAGGTGTGGGACCAAAGTGAAAAAACCAGGTATCGATTTTACCGGTTACCGGTTTCAAAAAAATTGGTTTTATTGGTAAAACCGGTTTACCGGTACCGGGTTTTTTTCATTGCTTTCAATGGGGAAGTGTCCCCATCGAAATCAATGAAACCCCCCACAAACCTCCCCCCCCCTGCACAGGTGGAAGGGGGGGACACCTACCCTGCCCAACCTGGATTTTTTGTTTTAAAACCAGACCTGACCTGGGCTCTGGGCCACAGCCAGGGCTATGGAGGCAGCTGAGCTCTCCTTCGGGAGCCCACACGTGGCTGGCTGGCACTCTCCGGCAGCCGGCAGGCAAGACCGGTAACCTAACACACACATACACATGGATATCCTTTTACCTGTGTTCCCTCTGGGTGGTGGCGGCGGTGGTGGCAGCAGCGCAGCACAGGCCTGACTTCAGTGCTGGCTGCAGGGCTTCACCAGGTCTTCCGGGGAAACCAGGAATTTCCACAGAAGGCCTAGTGAAGCGCTGAAGCCAGCACTGAAGCCAGGCCCGCGCTGCTGCCACTGCCACCCCCTGGAGGGAGCACAAGTAAAAGGCGATCCGGGGGGGAGGGGTGTTAGGTTACCAGTCTTGCCTGTCGGCTGCCAGAGAGTACCAGCCAGCTACGTGTGGGCTCCCGGAGACCTCAGCTGCCTCCATAGCCCTGGCTGCCGACAGTCAGCCAGCAGCAGTCCGGAGCCCAGGTTCGGTTTTTAACCAAAAAAAATCCAGGCTGGGCACGGTGGGTGAGGGGTGTCCCCCCCTTCCACCTGCGCAGCCTGGGAAGGGGAGGGAAAGTGGTTTTTGGTTTGTTTGTTTTCACATTGTGGCCATTAATTTCAATGGCTTCAATGTAAAAAAAATCCGGCACAGGAACCGGCACCGGTATGGGGAATTATCGGATCTATCCAGTATCCCCGATACTGCCAAATACCAGCAGTATCGGATACCGGGAGATCCAAACTTCCCACCCCTATTGGTAGAAGAACCCATGGCAGAAGCAGCAGACAGACACCTTCATGAAAAGCAACTGCTCCATCAACTTGGCCCCCAGTCTCAGGCGGTTCAGCGAGCAAATGTCCCCCACCATCAAGAACACCCGCTTGCTGGGGACACTCATTGGTGGGCAGGAGAACAGACCTTTGGTCACTTTGGACAGGGCCAGCCACACGTCCCTCTGAGAGCTGTGTCACCACCACCAGCAGGACGCCCCTTGGAATGGTGGGAGTGGGGGCAGCCACCCCTTTCAGTTGGCAGGGTCTATCCCTGCCCCCAGCCCTAGCAGTAGCAGCACCAGCAGCAGGCTGAGCATCAGCAGCACCCCTACTGCTTCTGGATGATGTGAATGGACAGTCCTCCCTGTCTGGAATGTAGGCCACAGAACCCTGATGGTGGGTCCTGGGACTGGAGTGGCTGGCTGTTTCTTGATGCCGTGGAATGACCACTCCCAGTGAGCAGAATTATGGCCCCAGAACCCTGACAGTGGATCCTGGGACTAGAGTAGCAGCTTCTGGATGAAGTGGTTGGACAACCCCCCCCATGTCTGGAATGTAGACCCCAGAACTCTGATGGTGGTTCCTGGGGCTGGAGTGGCTGGTTGCCTCTGAATTCAGATTCACTGTCTGTGTCCAACAGGAGCAGAGTCAGCTCTCCCTGGGCCATGTTGTAAGCAAATAAGGACCCTCCATGTAGGTCGGTGGAATGATGGCCCCAGAACCCTGACGGTGGGTCCTGGGGCCGGAGTGGCTGTTACTTGATGCAGTGGAATGACAGCTCCCCATGAGTGGAATGTCAGCCCCAGAACCCTGATGTTGGGTCCTGGGACTAGAGTGGCAGCTTCTCAATGACGTGGATGGAGAGTCCTCCCTGCCTGGAACGTAGGTCCCAGAACCCTGATGGTGGGTCCTGGGGCTGAAGTGGCAGCTACTCGATGATGTGGATGGACAGGCTCCTGTGCCTGTAACGTAGGCCCCAGAACCCTGAGGGTGGGTCCTGGGGCTGGAGTGGCTGTTACTTGATGCAGTGGAATGACAGCTCTCTGTGAGCAGAATGACGGCCCCAGAACCCTAACAGTGATTCCTGGGTCTGGAGTGGCAGCTTCTTGATGACATAGATGGACAGGTGCCTGTAATGTAGGCCCCAGAACCCTAATGGTGGGTCCTGGGGCTGGAGTGGCTGGCTTCCTCTGAAGTCAGATATGCTGTCTGTGTCCTACAGGAGCAGAGCTGGCTCTCCCTGGGCCATGCTGTAAGCAAATAAGGACCCTCCTCGTGGGGCAGTGGAATGATAGCCCCAGAACCCTGATGGTGGGTCCTGGGGCTGGAGTGGCAGCTTCTAGATGACATGGATGGACAGCCCCCCGTGCCTGTAATGTAGGCCCCAGAACCCTGAGGGTGGTTCCTGAGACTGGATTCGCTGGCTGCCTCTGAAGTCAGATTTGCTGTCTGTGTCCAACAGGAGCAGAACAAGCTCTCCCTGGGCCATGCTGTAAGCGAATAAGGACCCTCCATGTGGGTCGGTGGAATGATGGCCCCAGAACCCTGATGGGGCTGAAGTGGCCGGCACCCCTACTCAGCCAGGCGTTGCAGGCTGGCTGGCATGGGTGGAGCAACAGCAGAGACCCGGCCAGGGCTTGATGGCTGGCACCCCCACTTGGCCAGGCATTGCAGGCTTGGGTCATACTCAACCGAACTCAAGAAGCTCTACTGCAAAGTGGTCACGCCTTGCCCGGTGGTGAATCTCATGTTCACCCAGCCCCCGCCCACTGGCACACTCATCCGAGCTATGTCCATCTCCAAGATTGAGGAGCAAATGGCTGATGTGCAGTACCAGCAGCAGCAGGCATTGGATTGCCAGGGCACAGCAACTGCGGCTGGCACCCCTGCTCGGCCAGATGTTGCAGCCTGGCTGACATTGGCGGAGCAGCAGCAGAGACCTGGCCAGGGCTCAGTGGTGGCCACTCCTGTTTGGCCAGGCATTGCAGGCTTGCATCCTACTCTCAGGATCTTAACAAACTATTCTGCCAGTTGGTCAAGCC
The DNA here is from genome assembly GCA_003113815.1 of Sphenodon punctatus. NCBI lineage: Eukaryota > Metazoa > Chordata > Lepidosauria > Sphenodontia > Sphenodontidae > Sphenodon > Sphenodon punctatus. The sequence continues at coordinate 193,225 of QEPC01008871.1, forward strand.
TTTCCCAGTGCTGAATCACGTGGCCACCCAGTAGCAGACATTGGATTGTCAGGGTACCGTACCCGTGGCACAGCAGAGGCACAGCAGAGGCAGAAGCAGTGGACATTGGGTTGTTGTGGCATAGAACTCATGGCACAGACAGCAGAAGTGGCATTGGCAGCAGCAACAGTGGACACTGGATTGCCGAGGCACAGAACCCATGGCACAGACAGCAGAGGCAGCATTGACAGCAGCAGCCGGCATTGGATTACCTGGGCACAGAACCCATGGCACATACAGCAGAGGTGGCATTGGCAGCAGCAGAAGACATTGGATTACCCGGGCACGGAACCCATGCACAGACAGCAGTGGCAACATTGGCAGCAGCAGCAGACATTGGATTACCCGGGCACAGAACCCGTGGCACAGACAGCAGAGGCGGCATTGGCAACATCAGTGGACATTGGATTACCTGGGCACAGAATCCATGGCACAACCAGCAGAGGTGGCATTGGTGCAGCAGCAGACATTGTATTGACCCGGCACAGAACTTGTGGCACAGACAGCAGAGGCGGCATTGGCAGCAGCAGCAGACATTGGATTGCCCGATAGCAGAACCCATGGCACAGACAGCAGAGACGGCATTGGCAATGGCAGCAGCAGCAGACATTCTATTGACCAGGCACAAAACCCGTGGAACAGCAGAGATGGCAGCAGCAGGATTTGCCTGTGCACACTGCGCAGCACCCATGGAGGCAGAATGGTAGGATTTGCAAGGGAAGAGCTCCCATACAGCAGCAGATGGCAGCAGCAGGATTGCATGGGCACATTTGGATTTTCCAGGGCAGAGCACCCATGGACCAGCAGACAGGAGCAGTGGGATTACCAGGCAAGCGGGGCACATCACCCAGGGTTGCAAGGGCAGGGAGACAGCCACCTTGGCATGAAGGCTGGCAGGCTTGGGCAGGGCTTCAGCTTTGCCCACAGGGTGGGCAGACAGGCTGCATGGCATGAGCAGAAGGCAGACTGAGACAGGGTTTGATCTAGGCCAACTGGGTGGGCAGGCAGACAGGTAGTGTGGCATGAGCAGAAGGCAGGCAGACTGAGGCAGAGTTTGATGTAGGCCACCTGGGTGGGCAGGCAGTGTGGCATGAGCAGAAGGCAGGCAGACTGAGGCAGGGTTTGATCTAGGCCACCTGGGTGGGCAGGCAGGCAAACAGGCAGCATGGCATGAGCAGAGGGCAGGCACAGGCAGACTGAGGCAGGCTTTGACCTAGGCCACCTGGGCGGGCAGACAGACAGGCAGCGTGGCATGAGCAGAAGGCAGACTGAGGCCGACTTTGATCTAGGCCACGTGGGCGGGCGGGCAGATAGGCAGCATGGCATGAGCAGAAGGCAGGCAGACTGAGGCAGGCTTTGATCTAGGCCACCTGGGCAGGCGAGCAGGCAGGCAGCATGGCATGAGCAGAAGGCAGGCAGACTGAGGCAGGCTTTGATCTAGGCCACCTGGGCAGGCGAGCAGGCAGGCAGCGTGGCATGAGCAGAAGGCAGGCAGACTGAGGCAGGCTTTGATCTAGGCCACCTGGGTGGGCAGACAGGCAAGCGTGGCATGAGCAGGAGGCAGGAAGACTGAGGCAGGTTTTGAGCTTGGCAACCTGGGCGGGCAGACAGGCAGTGTGGCATGAGAGGCAGTAGGGAAGGCAGGCTGGGACATTGGCAGCAGGGCATTCAGATAGGCTGGCAAAGACTGTGCAGTCCGAGAGAGAGAGAGAGCCAGTCACATAGGCGTGCGGAGATTGTCTAGTCAGAGGCTGGCTGGCAGGCTTACAGTTTCACAATGCCACCCTGCATTGTGAGGTCAGTTAGATAAGGCGGCCGAGTCTGTCTAGTATGAGAGAGAGAGGGGGGGGCAGGGCAGGGCAGGTGCCGGGCATTGGGAGGGAGGGACAGCACCTTTGCACAGCAGCAGCAGCCCAGATTGAGGAGGAGCCCCCTCCCAAGATTGCCCCTGGCATGGAATGGCGTGTGCCACTGCACCATCAATCCGTGTCCAGGGGCAGCTCAGGGAATCCCAGCAGTGGAAGGTTGACCTTTATAAAAAGCAACTGCTCCACCAACTTGGCCCCCAGTCTCAGGCAGTGCAGTGAGCAAATGTCCCCCTCCATGGAGAACATCCACTCGCTGGGGACACTGGTTAGTGGGCAGGACAAGAGATCCTTGGCCACTTTGGACAGGACCGGCCACACGTTGGTCTTGCCAGCCCAGTAGACCAAGGGATCACTGCTGGGTTCTATGCACGGCTCCTCCAGGTAGGTCTCCACTGCTGATGAGGCACTGTCATACTCCCTCTGGTAACTCTGCTTGGACACCACTTCCCCCACTGCCCTTAACCACGCTGCTTTCCCTGCTGTGCACGACCCCATGCTCCCCAGAGTGCCCTACACATAGGAGCTGCTGCTGCTGGAAATAGGGGTGCTGCTGATGCTGCTGCTGCTGCTGCTGCTGCTGCTGCTGCTCGGCCTGCTGCTGTTGCTGCTACCACAATGGCTTGGGGCAGGGATAGACCACACTGCCTGAAAGGGGTGGATGCTCCCACTTCAACCATCCACAGGGCGTCCTGCTGCTGCCGCTGCCACACACTGTCCAGAGCCTACTCTGTCTGCCGGACCCTCTCCACCAGCTCACCCTTCCAGTGCCCATAGAGCTCCGTCTGGAGTGCAACACTGCCCTTGACCCTGAGGTCCAGCATGGTTGCCAACACATATTCTACCCGCCGCAGGAGCTCGTCGAAATGCGTCTTCAGCCCTGCCTTCAGTTGCCACACCAGGGCAACCACCTCATCAGCCAGCTTCCTGCCCTGGGGGCACAATCCTGCCCCTGGAGAATTTTCTCAAGCCTCCTGAGGAGACTCTGGATCAGAGGGGTCACCTGACTGATGGTGACCGTGAACGAGTTGATGGTCTCCGTCACAGCCAGGAACAGTCTCAAAACAAAGACTGTGTGCCAGGATCTCCCATTCCACCCTATCGTACCCTGGAGGTGTCCCGCTGTCCATCACCAGTTGCATCTGATGCAAGGCGGCTTTCTGCTCGAGAAGCCGCTCGAGCATCAGGAATGTGGAGGAATTCCACCGGGTGGACACATCCTGCACCAGCTGGTGCACTGGGGAGCCTTTCTCTGCCTGCTTCTCCTGGAGGAGGTCGCTACCCTTCACGCTCCAGTTAAAGAAACCGGCCATCTTCCTCCCCTGCTCAATCAGGGAGCTAAGGCTGCCGGTCCCAATCCCCTTCTCCCCCAAGCCCAGAGCATCCCTGACCATCAGGTGAAGGGTGTGTGTGGTGCAAGGGATGCTGGTGAAGCACCCTCACAGACTGCCCTCAATATGTTGGCTGTGTTATTAGTGACCATGCACCCCTTGGTGAAGGGCGCACCAGGCGTGACCCACTCCCTCACCATGGTGGTCAGGGCTGCCTCGATGTTCCTGGATGTGTGGGGGCCTTCCATGACTTCCGCTTGAAGCAGAGCCCACCTATACCTTGCTTTGGGACCCCTCCTGACACTGCCAAATGCTGCCTCCGGGTCCTGCCACCAGTGCGCCATCACTGCCAGGTAGGTGTGCTGAGTGTTCCTGCTCGACCACAGGTCCAAGGTGAAGTGAATGGTGGCACCCACAGCCCCTTCCAGCTGGCCCTCACCCGCTCCTTTAAAGCCCGGTACAAGGCTGGCACCACCTGCCAACTCAGGGTGGTGCGTGATGGCAGCTTAAACTGGGGGGCCAGGAAGCCAATCAGGCGCCTAAACCTCATGTCCCCGACCACTGAGAAGGGCTGCCCATCCAGGGCTATCACTTCCTCTAACATGCGTGTGGCTTTCACTTGAAAGCCACACTGCCCTCCACGTCCTGCAGCTGCCCATGGACTTGGTAGCTGCCCCCACTCCAGCTCCTCCATGGTGCACTGACGCTGCTGCTGCTATTGCTGCTGTTGCTGCTGCTGCTGCTGCCCCCTAGCAGAAATACTGATCCTGCTGCTAGACGCAGCTGTTTGAGCAGGACGCTTGCCCACTGNAGGCAGGCAGACTGAGGCAGGCTTTGATCTAGGCCACCTGGGCGGGCAGGTGGGTGGGCAGGCAGCATGGCATGAGCAGAAGGCAGGCAGACTGAGGCAGGCTTTGATCTAGGCCACCTGGGCAGGCGAGCAGGCAGGCAGCGTGGCATGAGCAGAAGGCAGGCAGACTGAGGCAGGCTTTGATCTAGGCCACCTGGGTGGGCAGACAGGCAAGCGTGGCATGAGCAGGAGGCAGGAAGACTGAGGCAGGTTTTGAGCTTGGCAACCTGGGCGGGCAGACAGGCAGTGTGGCATGAGAGGCAGTAGGGAAGGCAGGCTGGGACATTGGCAGCAGGGCATTCAGATAGGCTGGCAAAGACTGTGCAGTCCGAGAGAGAGAGAGAGCCAGTCACATAGGCGTGCGGAGATTGTCTAGTCAGAGGCTGGCTGGCAGGCTTACAGTTTCACAATGCCACCCTGCATTGTGAGGTCAGTTAGATAAGGCGGCCGAGTCTGTCTAGTATGAGAGAGAGAGGGGGGGGCAGGGCAGGGCAGGTGCCGGGCATTGGGAGGGAGGGACAGCACCTTTGCACAGCAGCAGCAGCCCAGATTGAGGAGGAGCCCCCTCCCAAGATTGCCCCTGGCATGGAATGGCGTGTGCCACTGCACCATCAATCCGTGTCCAGGGGCAGCTCAGGGAATCCCAGCAGTGGAAGGTTGACCTTTATAAAAAGCAACTGCTCCACCAACTTGGCCCCCAGTCTCAGGCAGTGCAGTGAGCAAATGTCCCCCTCCATGGAGAACATCCACTCGCTGGGGACACTGGTTAGTGGGCAGGACAAGAGATCCTTGGCCACTTTGGACAGGACCGGCCACACGTTGGTCTTGCCAGCCCAGTAGACCAAGGGATCACTGCTGGGTTCTATGCACGGCTCCTCCAGGTAGGTCTCCACTGCTGATGAGGCACTGTCATACTCCCTCTGGTAACTCTGCTTGGACACCACTTCCCCCACTGCCCTTAACCACGCTGCTTTCCCTGCTGTGCACGACCCCATGCTCCCCAGAGTGCCCAACACATAGGAGCTGCTGCTGCTGGAAATAGGGGTGCTGCTGATGCTGCTGCTGCTGCTGCTGCTGCTGCTCGGCCTGCTGCTGTTGCTGCTACCACAATGGCTTGGGGCAGGGATAGACCACACTGCCTGAAAGGGGTGGATGCTCCCACTTCAACCATCCACAGGGCGTCCTGCTGCTGCCGCTGCCACACACTGTCCAGAGCCTACTCTGTCTGCCGGACCCTCTCCACCAGCTCACCCTTCCAGTGCCCATAGAGCTCCGTCTGGAGTGCAACACTGCCCTTGACCCTGAGGTCCAGCATGGTTGCCAACACATATTCTACCCGCCGCAGGAGCTCGTCGAAATGCGTCTTCAGCCCTGCCTTCAGTTGCCACACCAGGGCAACCACCTCATCAGCCAGCTTCCTGCCCTGGGGGCACAATCCTGCCCCTGGAGAATTTTCTCAAGCCTCCTGAGGAGACTCTGGATCAGAGGGGTCACCTGACTGATGGTGACCGTGAACGAGTTGATGGTCTCCGTCACAGCCAGGAACAGTCTCAAAACAAAGACTGTGTGCCAGGATCTCCCATTCCACCCTATCGTACCCTGGAGGTGTCCCGCTGTCCATCACCAGTTGCATCTGATGCAAGGCGGCTTTCTGCTCGAGAAGCCGCTCGAGCATCAGGAATGTGGAGGAATTCCACCGGGTGGACACATCCTGCACCAGCTGGTGCACTGGGGAGCCTTTCTCTGCCTGCTTCTCCTGGAGGAGGTCGCTACCCTTCACGCTCCAGTTAAAGAAACCGGCCATCTTCCTCCCCTGCTCAATCAGGGAGCTAAGGCTGCCGGTCCCAATCCCCTTCTCCCCCAAGCCCAGAGCATCCCTGACCATCAGGTGAAGGGTGTGTGTGGTGCAAGGGATGCTGGTGAAGCACCCTCACAGACTGCCCTCAATATGTTGGCTGTGTTATTAGTGACCATGCACCCCTTGGTGAAGGGCGCACCAGGCGTGACCCACTCCCTCACCATGGTGGTCAGGGCTGCCTCGATGTTCCTGGATGTGTGGGGGCCTTCCATGACTTCCGCTTGAAGCAGAGCCCACCTATACCTTGCTTTGGGACCCCTCCTGACACTGCCAAATGCTGCCTCCGGGTCCTGCCACCAGTGCGCCATCACTGCCAGGTAGGTGTGCTGAGTGTTCCTGCTCGACCACAGGTCCATGGTGAAGTGAATGGTGGCACCCACAGCCCCTTCCAGCTGGCCCTCACCCGCTCCTTTAAAGCCCGGTACAAGGCTGGCACCACCTGCCAACTCAGGGTGGTGCGTGATGGCAGCTTAAACTGGGGGGCCAGGAAGCCAATCAGGCGCCTAAACCTCATGTCCCCGACCACTGAGAAGGGCTGCCCATCCAGGGCTATCACTTCCTCTAACATGCGTGTGGCTTTCACTTGAAAGCCACACTGCCCTCCACGTCCTGCAGCTGCCCATGGACTTGGTAGCTGCCCCCACTCCAGCTCCTCCATGGTGCACTGACGCTGCTGCTGCTATTGCTGCTGTTGCTGCTGCTGCTGCTGCCCCCTAGCAGAAATACTGATCCTGCTGCTAGACGCAGCTGTTTGAGCAGGACGCTTGCCCACTGATGGAAGTGGACGACTGGCCGCTGCAGTCGGGAACCCGCTGGCGTCCACTGCCCCTGCCTGCCCGCTTAGCAGCACAGTGCTGTGGCATCCCTTAAGGTGCCTCACCATGGCAGTTGCGCCAAGGTTGGTGAGCACCTGCCCATGCTTCACCACCTTCTGGCACAAAGTGCACTGCACCTCCCTGGGATCATCCGCCTGCACCAACTGCTGGGAGGGGCAGAACATGGTGGTGACAGCTGTTGAAGGGACAGCCATTGCCTCAGCTCCAGACATCTCCTCTGCGGGACTAGTGTCTGCCTCTCTGTCCCCAATCACAGTGATGTCCCACAAAGGGGAGTACTGGGACCCTGAGGCTGATGGACTGCCCATCATGCTGCTGCCACTCTCCCTGTGCCTCGTATAGCTGATGCTTCTGCTGCTACTGCTGCTCCTCTCCCTGCTACCATTGCCTGGGGATCGGGCCCTGCCTCTAGCAGTCGTGGTAGGATCCACCAGCCCTGGACTGCTAGGGATCACCTCAATAATGTGGGACATTGGTGGCCCTTGAGGAATATCCAACCCCAAAGCACCTGCTGCACCTGCTCCTGCAGTCGCAGCCTCCTGTACTGTAGGCCTTCCAGTGCCCTGCGTGGCAGTGGAGGACGCTGGCAGGAGGTGCGGCCGAACTACCCTCCTAGTGCCAGTGCCAGGGTCCCTACAAGAAGCTAGCCGGCAGAAGGGAACCCTGCACTGTAGTCAGTTTTGAACCTTCTCTTGCTCTTGCAATTTCCCCGCCCGGGCAGAGTGAGCCTGTAGCAGCCCTGCTCCTGGGATTGAGTGCGCGGGGACTGCCCAGGCTATTTGCACACCAGGCGTCTCAGGTAAAGCAACGCAGGTTCCTCTGCCAGCTAGCTTCTTGTAGGGAGGAGCACAGGGAAGCTCTCCTTTTGGCTGTAAAGAGGGCTATAGTAGGGCAGCTCCCCTCATTTCTTGCACTTTCCTTTCCCGGGTCATGTATGAGTTGTGGCTCCGCTCTGGGGTGCAAAAGGCAGCCTAGCGGGGGTCCTCTTATAGATAGTGTATTTGCATGCATTTTCTATTTCCCCGATAGGGGAATGGATCAGACTGAACCCCTTTTAGCCCACGGATCCTAAGGAGGTAGTTTGGACGCTCCCCTTTCTTCCCTCCTCCCACTGCCTTTGTAATGAAGTTTTATTTCACTAGTTTACAAGATCTACTGTATTCAGCTTGGATGTGAACCAGTTTAAAGTTACACAAAGCCACCAGGCTTTGCCAGAGATCATGCGGAGGATACAGAGCTCACTTTTCCAGGTAGCCTCCCGTGATCAGCGGCAAAGCCAGGAGGCTTTGTGTAACTTTAACTGGTTCAGACCCAAGCTGAAGACAGTGAGGGATGGGAGGTGCCTAGTGAGTGTCATGTTAGTTACAGTTACACAGCGCCCCGCTTCTCGGCTCTTGGCTCTTGGCGCCGCTCCTCTCCGGGAACCAGGGAAGCGGGGCGCTGTGTAAATGACATGAAACTGAATAGAGCTTAAAGTGTTTGTGAGGAAGCTGGCTTCTGATAAAGTTACGTGATTTTAAAAAGTAGAATCACGTAACTTTCCTTATGGTGTGTTTTAAGGAAAGTTACGTCACTCTACTTTTCAAAATCACAAAACTTTATCAGAACCCAGCTGCCTCACAAACAGTTTAAACTCTACTCAATTTCATGTCAGTTACACAGTGCCCCACTTCCCGGCTCTTGACTCCGCTGCTCTCCCCTCTCCAGGAGCCGGGAAGCGGGGCGCTGTGTAACTGACATGAAACTGACTAGAGCTTAAAGTGTTTGTGACAGAGCTGGCTTCTGATAGTTACATGAATTTAAAAAGTAGAGTCATCTAACTGTCCTTATGCTGTGTTTTGCTGGTGAGCAGCTGCTCAACTGCGCATGTGCAAGCCAGCAGAACTTAAATAATCATGAATAACTCAGTTTTGGCTGGACCAATCACTATCATATTACATACACAGTTGTTATTGATCTCATGCTCCAGGACTGTGATGTTTGGGGGCTCAACTCATCCAGGGGGAGGAGATATTGATGATTCAAAATTGCGAGGACATCTGCATTTTGACCACAACCAATTAATGTTTAAACAGTCATAACATTTTATTTTCCTGATGGATCTTCTTCAAGCTTTGTGCATATGATGGCCCTCACAACTTCTAGCCATAGTTAAATTTTCAGAAGTGTAGCTCAAGCGGTTTCCTCAAAATTGGGGCTTCAGCAGTCCCCTGTTTATAATGGAGAGAGGCTGTGCATTTAACTATTCAGGATGCTACCGCAGCCTGAATAATATATCTACACTAACTCTAGTAACTGTTATTAACTATTCTAAAATCTATGGAACTAAATGGAATATTATATATACAAAGGCCTAGTCCTACAAACACACTATAAAATATTAAAACTGAATCACTACACACTATCTCTATCTATCTCTATAACTAAGCTAACTCCTACAACTATCTATAGTAACTATCTAATATCTATCTATGTATATGCACCCACAGGGATGGGGGGGGAAGCTCACAACAGCTCACAAGAAACAACTCAGGGAGGGGTACAAAACTGAAATGAAACCTAAATCAATCTAATCCTACTCTAAATAAATCCAAAACAGGGGAAGGGAATCAGGGATGGAATATATAGTGGGAGGAGGGAAGGATTCAATGGACGGTACACAGGGAGGGGTAAAAAATAAAAATAACACCTAAATCTATCTAATCTAATTTAAATAAATGAAACTATGGAGGTAAATGTGTGGAAATGTGTGAAATAGGAGAAGGGTGGCAATGGATTGGGAAGAACACAAACTGCTGGGAGAGGGAGACTTCTGAAAACGTCTGCTGACAGGATCAGTGGCTAGCTCAGAAGGAGTTGGAAGGGAGGAGGGCAATGACTTTTGTTGCTTGCTGCGCCCGCCTTACCACAAGCCCCATTGGCTCCGTGCAGCCTAGCCTGTGGCCAATCACAGACTGCGAAGCCAGTGGTCTGAGGTGAAAAGGGATGGTGATTGGGCAGGCTGGCTGCTACTCCAAACCTCTCCACCCCTGGTGCCAGGAAGTCTGCTCCTCAGCTCTGTGTCCCGTCCCCACCCCCCGGGCCTTCCAGTCCTGTTTTTCCCTCCCAAACTTATCCAAACTCATCCGAACACCCCCAAACTGTTCGGGGCTTCAGGCATTTGGTTCGGGCATTTGGTTTGGCCATCTGAACGGGCTGAGTATGGGCCAAACACCGAACATCCGAACCACGTTCGCACATCCCTAGCAACGAGAATGATAAAGGGTATGAAACAGCTTCTGTACAAAGAGAGACTTGACAAGCTGGGTCTCTTCAGCTTAGAGAAGAGAAGAATGAGAGGGGACATGATAGAGGTTTATAAAATCTTGAGCGGTGTGGAACGAGTAAATAGGGAACGGTTATTACCCTCTCAAATAATACTAGAACTAGGGAGCACTCTCTGAAACTAGCTGCCGGCAGCTTTAAAACAAATAAAAGGAAGTACTTTTTCACTCAACGCATAATTAACCTATGGAATTTGTTGCCAGAGGAGTATAGCTGGGTTTAAAAAAGGGCCTGGATAAGTTCTTGAAGAGTAGGTCCATTAATGGCTATTAACCAAGTAGCTTACGAGATGAACTTCTTTCTGTCGGGAGCTGGGAGTGAATAATGGGGAATGGATTGCCCATTGTGACTGTTGGTTCTTCTCCCATGCAATTGAGATTGGGCACTGTTGGAGGACAGGATGCTGGGCTTGATGGATCATTGGTCTGACTCAGTATGACACTACTTATGTTCTTATGTTAGAAATAAAAGCTACCCACCTCTTTTTTAGTGATGTAGTTGTTTCCTTGTTTATATGTGTGCGCACTGGTGATTGCTAGTCAAACATTGTCTATCCCTCCAGCAACAGGGTGAGGCTTGGGGTAGTCAGAGGGAGACTTTGGATGGTGTACGGGGGAGGAGCTATCTTCCAGTTTAGATTGTTGTTACCCCACTGGCAGCTGGACCCTCAACCTCATGTTTTTAAAGAGGGTTTTAAGCCCCTACATTCCATTGAGAAAGAATAGGAACTGGATACCTACTTCTCCTAGACTTTTTTTAAAAACCAGCTTTACAATGATGAACAGCAACCCGTGCTCCAAGAGTGGTGTGTGCTGGGGAAAGGGGATTTCTGCATCCTGATTGCCTGAGCTCACAATAAGAAAGATCCCCGAAATAAAATCTCCTTTCTTATTACTGCAGAAGTTGTGAGTTACCTGTTTGGTTGTCATCAGCTGGAAACCCACCCAAACATTTGCACAGATGGCAAACATTTAAAAACAAAAAAATGGATCCAAGCTGCAAGAAAGCAAGCAAAATCTATCATGGCTAATTATTTGCTCTTAATTGTAAAAAAAAAAAAAGATGGATTGATGAAAGACGATTTGAAAATGAACAGTAGCGTAAGTGTTCTCAAAGCTGAGCATTGTAGCAGAATCAGAAAGTAAAACTTTTCATAATCCAAAATAATGACTGAAAATTGGCCAGCCCATTTCTTCAATCATCTTTTCAGAGCTCCAAAGGATATTTGTCTCTGCTGCTTTTTCAGAAAGGGGCCATTAGTCAAACAGGCAGATGGTCCCTCCCAAATTTGTGATCTTAAAGAAAATAGAAGACAACAACAAATTCACCAACAAAATGGAGGGAGGGAGGGGGAATAAGTCCAGCAATTACTGTTCTACAGAGGATGCTCCCAAGATATGCCTGGCTCTCATTCTGCTTCATGTTTACACTGCAGTAAATAGTGTAGCTCCACTGGAATTAGGTAGTGTAAAGGGTGGTTAGGTGAGTGGACTCGAGAGCCCTTTCAGCCTCCCAATAACGCTCTGCAATGGGCTGCCTAGTGGCCAGAAAAGGAAACTGTTAATGAGAATTACCCATTTGCCTTCACCTGAAAACAAGGGAGGGGAGGGAGTAGGCCATTGTTGCTTGTGCAGCACCTGTCGGTGGTGGGATTCTACACAGACTGGCGGGGGGTTGCTAGGCAACCCTGCCCAGGGGCGTGATGGGGTCTCGTGCGGGAGACTGAGAGTCCAGCAGTTGCCAGATGAGAGCTCCAGCACAGCAGGCATGTGGTGCAGGCAAAAAGCACCCATCCACTCTTTTTTTTTTTTTAACACTGTGAGCATCAGCAGGTCACCTATTGGGGCCAGGAAGGAATTTTTACTGGAACCCCTGCTTAGTTTAGGAATTGCTGGTTTTTGTCTTCCCCACAGTGTTGTTCAATTGGGCTGATATTGGTCTCTTAAGGCTGGGGGCTGATCAGTTATAACTTGTCACACTCTTGCAGGGATGCAGATTTTGGTGTAGTTTCTGCTAGTTTAACAGAGAATATTGAGACATCTCCTAAGAGATGGGCATCATAACATGGTGCAGAAGCAGGTGCAGCTAGCGCTCAGGTTGCTGGGAGGTGTAAACTTGAAGGCACCAATAAGGCATATCCAGCCTTGGCCTTTCTGCACCCTACTCCTTGCTCCGGTCCCTTGGGAGACATGTTCATCCTCCTCACCCTCAATTTGTGTCCTGGGATGGAGAGGCATAGTTGATTAAGCATTAGGGGCAGGTACCTGATGGTGCATCAGGATCCTTACCACAAAGTTAATGAGTAATGAATGATGCCTTTCTGCTACTGGATCCAAATTGCCTGTGGCAATTCCCACACTCAGATTATGGAATTTGAATAAAGAGTGTGGCATGTGCCAATCTTCATCAGCTTTGAATTTCCCAAAAGCTGAATGAGAATGGAGTTGCCACTATTTTAGGGGCAAGGTTTGGGAGAGTCAAGAATGGCTGTGATTGCATGGGGAGTAGGGATGGGCGAACAGAACACGGTTCGGATGTTCGGTTCAAAACCCGAGTTCGGGTTCGATGGTTCAGTTCAGCCGAGTTCGGTTTGGCCGAACATTCAAAAATAGCGAAATCGAAACTGAAACCGAAGCGAAATTGAAACCTAATTTTCGGCCCTGGAAAGACATTTTTCCTGCCTCCAAACTCATCCGAACTCGTCCAAACATGACCGAACTGTTCAGTCATTCGAGAGTTCGGTTCGGATGTTCGGTTCGGACGTCCAAACAGACCAAGTTCGATCCGAACTCCGAACATCCGAACCGCGTTTGCTCAGGCCATGGACGAATGACCAGCAGTGCAGCCTGCATTTTTCCACAGTCATGTTGCTGCTGAACAAACACCCCTGCATTCTTAGCAATTATTATTATTATTATTATTATTAACAAACATTTATATAGCACCAGCAGTGTACATGGCACTTTACAAAGTAATAAAATAGACACGGTCCCTGCCCCTAGGGCTTACAATCTGAGAGACAGGAGCTGGGGGAGAGACATAGGAAGGGGAACAGAGGGAGAGACAAGGGGTCTAACATTCATGAAGATGCGAGGTCTCAAGTGCACGTACTTGGCTTGGTTACGATGAGAATGACAGCAGGCAGGTCCATGTGGCAAGGATAAGGGTAAACAGATCTTAGGTATAGGAATAGTGGCTCAGCAGGATAAAGAGTCAGACAGAGCAGAGCGAAAGAGGTGAGTTTTATTGGCTCCACTACCTCTTTGAGTGGATAACTCTCTATCATGTGAGTAAGGTTATAGGCTGAGTCTGATCACTGAAAGGCATCTATTTGGGCTACCTCTGATTCCTGAACAATAGTTCCTGGTGATTCAACTGCCTCCTTTGGTAGCCACCAAAAGGGAGCCTTTGGAAAATCAACAATCAGCCTGCAAGGCCTTAGGAAATCAGATCCTAAAACATTATATCATGGAGTAGAGCCACCACTGCAAAAGAATGTTCAACCTCCAAGGGGCTCAATTTACATTGCAAAGGTTTTGGTACCGAATAAGAAACCTTTTCTCTGGTCAAAGTTACCAAATTTAATTTTGTGTTGGTAACCAAACTGAGTCCTTGATGGTGTTCATATTGAATTATTGAAATCTGAGCACCTGAATCCACAATCAAATTTAACGGGTGACCCCAAACCCACATTTGAACACAGGGATGAAAACCTGGCTGCATGATCAAACAGGCCTGGAAAATGCATGGGGTCTGATGGTGTCAGAACTGTTCTCCTGCCTCCTCCTCCTGAGGTTCCTCAGAAGGAGTGATGAAGAACCATTCTTTCATAAGGCGCAGTATATAGCAACACTCAAGATGCTGCCACCCCACCTGCCTCATCCCAAACCCTCTCCAAGACCGAGCGCAGGAGAAGAAGAACCGCAAAAGAGGTTTGGAACAGGTGGAGGAGAACTGTACACCACCACAGGTGGAAGCCAAGCCCCCAAAAGAATCTATGTGTAAGGGCTGGGGCCCACCGGCGGCGGCTGAGGGCGCTCCAGCAGGGATGTCAAAGCCGCGCCATGGAAGCAGCAATCAGAGAGGGTGGAACTGAGGCAGAACCAACTGCGCCAGCCATGGAGCGAGCAGGCTCTGAAGCCACACACCCCGCGCTGCCGGATGCAGGAAGAGCAACGTTACGCCACTCGGCGCGCATGCAGGCAAGGCAGGGCGGGGCTCCCACTACTTAGGGAGGTCAGTCGCACTTACACGCTGCCGGAGATCAGCAGCGCTGTGAGATTTGATCGTCTCCTTGATCGTAGCCTTGACACACACCCCTGATCATAGCCTTGAAGTGTGGATCCCTGAAGAGTGGTTGTGAGAGTCGAGAGAGAGTGTGGGAACGAGTGCAGGAGTGAACTGTGAGTGCTTGGAACTTGATTGTGAGAGTGTAGTGTGGAATTGTGGGTGTGTTGTCACTTCCTTCCCTCGTGTTACCTCCTTGTCCTCGTGAGGGTCCCCGTCCTTCCCCTCTCCCCCTGTGGACCTTACCATCCCCTTTGCCTGGGAATCCTCCCCTGTGATCCCCCCACTATACTTCCTCCTTCCCGTTGGTACCCTTGCACTGCGTGGAGGAGAGTGGTGGTGGGGATTGGTGGCAGTGGGTGTGGGTGGACAGCCCCCACTCTCAGTGCGTTGCCTCTCCACCCCTATGATGATAAGGCCTCATCCTGAATGGGATATATAGGGCCAACTAACAACCTGAACAGGTTGCTTTCCAGAACCTTACAAGTGGGGGGTTGTGAAGGGGTTTCAGGAGTGTGGGTCCCCAGGGGTACACTGCTGTGTTTGTGGGTCCCCTTTCTTGGCTTCTCTCCCCCAGCCTACCCTAACAGTATCTCTGGCCCAACCATGGACATAGCAGCCCATTTAGATGAAATGGCCCAGGCCATTTAAGCACTTGCCTTTGAAATTAAAGACATCAAAAAGAAACAGGAACAAGGGGCAGTGGGAGGTGTAGAGGAAGACCCCACTGGTGCCCCCCCAGTAGTGGCGGTAGTACCTCCTCCCAATTCTGCCCCAGAAGGGGTGTCTCTAGGTCGCGAGTCCAAGCACCCTCCTATTAATAAGTTTAGTGGGGACAGGCGCCAATTCCAAGGGTCTCTTGCGTTATGTAAGTTAGTATTTCAGATACAACCCACAACCTATGCCACTGATGCTGTTAAGGTAGCTTTTGTGATCGGGCATTTGGAGGGACTTGCACTAGATTGGGCTACGCCTCTCCTTATGAAGAATAGCCCTTTGTTACAGGACTTTGAGAAATTTGTACAAGAATTTCAGTTCTTGTTCGATTATCCCCATAGGGTAAGAGATGCAGAGACCGCTATTATGTCTATCAAGCAGGGGCAAGGGCCCTTGTTTGAATATGTAACGAGCTTTCAGCAATTGGCAGTAGAACTAAATTGGCCTGACAGCGTGTTAAAGGTGCTGTTCCAGCGGGGTTTAAGTGATGACATTAAGGACCAACTGTCCCTCACTGCTGTTCCTGAAAAATGGGGAGAGTTGGTAAATCTTACATGCCAAATGGACGAGAGACTTATGGAAAGATGCAGAGAGCGGCGGCAAGAAGGAAGCCGAGTGTGGTGGCCACGAGGTGTAGCGCCCAACGTGGGGAAAACTGAGGTTACTAAGGCAGAAGAACCTGAACCTATGCAGATAGGGGCTTCCTGGGGAACTCTTGCCAACACGAGCGAGAACGGCGGTGAACCGGAAATCTCTGCTTTTATTGTGGAGAATCAGGGCATTTTTCAAGGAATTGTCCGGCCCTGCCTCCCTCACACAGAGAATCGGGAAACGAGAAAGGCCGGGATGGGCGGGGGTCATCCCAGTAGCCCAACAAAGTAATCCCCTGGCAATCACCGACAAGGTAAAGGTGCAAATAGCTCCTCTGGGACAGCTCCAGGTGCCCCTCATGCTTGCCATCTCCCCAACCCAATCAATGGTAGTAAGGGCCCTTATAGACTCTGGAGCATTGGGGAACTTTATTGACCAAGTGCTGGCCCAAAAACATCACATTCCATTGCAACCAAAAATGAGACCTGAATAGGTCCTCGTGATCGATGGTTCTCCATTAATTTCGGGGCCTGTTACTACTTGTACCCAGAAACTATTAGGAACTATGGGGACCCATCAAGAACTGCTTATCTTAGATGTGGTTTCTACCCCAGCCTTTCCTATAGTTCTGGGGATGCCATGAGTGATGACATATAACCCCTCTATAGACTGGAAACAGAAAAAAATAACCTTTCCCTCTTCCTTTTGTGCCCACACGTGCCTCATCTCCCTGGATTGTGAATGGGCTCCATCTACGCTGGGAGCCACCACCATACAGAACCTTTCATCTCTACCTTCCGAGTACCAAGATTTACAAGACGTGTTTAAGGAACAATGAGCCTTGCAGCTACCATCACACCAGGGCTATGACTGCCCCATTGATCTCGTACCCAACTCGACACCACCCTATGGTAGGATCTATGCCCTTTCGGAACCCGAGTTGCAGACCTTAAAAGAATACCTAGAGGAAAATCTAACTAAAGGCTTTATTCGCCCTTCCACCTCCCCTGGGGGGGGGGGGCTCCCCTCTTCTTCGTACCAAAGAAAGATGGTGGCGTATGACCCTGTATAGATTATCAAGGCCTTAATGCCATAACCATTAAAAATAGATACCCGTTGCCCCTAATTCCTGAATTGTTGGACCGAGTACAAGGGTCCACCATCTTTACAAAGTTAGACTTATGGGGAGCCTATAATTTGCTACGCATTAGACAAGGGGCGAGTGGAAGACAGCCTTTTGCACCAGGTACGGGCACTACGAATACCTAGTCATGCCCTACGAACTTGCTAACGCTCCTGCTGCCTTTCAATATTTTATTAACGATATCTTTAGAGACATTCTAGATCAATACGTAACCGCTTACTTAGATGATATTCTTATATATTCGCAAATTAAAGATGACCATGTTAAGCACGTCCGTGAGGTCCTCTCATACTTAAGGCAACACCAGTTGTATTGTAAGATACAAAAGTGTTTATTCCACCAGACTACAGTTCCATTCCTGGGGTTTGTAATTTCACCTCAAGGGATCTGGATGGCTCCGTCCAAGGTGTGTGCCATTGTACAGTGGCCAACTCCACAGGGAGTTAAGCCCTTACAGCGCTTCCTAGGAAGCGCAAATTATTATCGCCAATATATTGCCAATTATGCTAAGGTGACGACCCCATTAATGAAGCTGCTTAAAAAGGGACAGCCCTACATATGGGGAAGGGACCAGCAGCAAGCCTTTGACCTCATCAAAATAAGCTTTACTAAGGCCCCTGTCCTACAGCACCCGGACTTCGCCTTACCTTTTGTTGTGGAAACGGATGCTTCAAATGTAGCCATTGGAGCGGTCTTATCCCAAATACCGGCAGGTATGTCAACACGATTGCCTTGTGCCTACTACTTGCGACAGTTGAGTCCTGCCGAGCATAATTATACTATCCTGGATAGAGAGCTCCTAGCAATAAAAGCCGCCCTTTAAAATTGGCAGCAGTACTTAGAAGGAGCTAAGCACCCAGTACAGATAATTACTGACCACAAAAATCTTGGTTTTTTACAGACTGCCCAAATCACGAGTTGTCGACATGCCCGATGGGCACTTTTCCTAGATCGTTTCAATTTTCAGGTAGTGTATCACCCAGGATAACAAAATACGATGACTGATGCCCTCTCAAGATGTTATGACGACCCCCCCCAACGCCGCCTTATGCAGAGAGCTCCTTCTATCACAGAAAAGGTTTTTGGCAACAGGCATCACGGTCGCCCAATTCCAAAGGTTAGTAAAAAAAGAAGCGATTAAAGCCAGTACTGTCCATAAATATTTAAACCTTCCACTGCACAAAAATACCCTTGTGCTGCCTGATGCCAAATACTCTGGGCACACCATGATGCCCCCATGGCAGGCCACCCGGGGCAGAAACGAACCTTCCAGCTAGCGAAAAGACATTTTTGGTGGCCTTCTATGCAAAAAGATACCAAAAGGTATGTCCAAGGATGCACGGTATGTTGTTGTACCAAGATACCACGAAAGAGACCGATAGGCTTACTTCACTTAGCGCCCTTACCTCAAGGACCCTGGCAAAGGGTCAATTTGGACTTTATAATTGAACTACCTGTGTCCAAAGGGTTCAATACCATTCTTGTCGTGGTAGATCAATTCACGAAAATGGGACACTTCATTCTCTGCGCCAGGCTGCCTTCGGCCTTGCAAACAGCACAATTGTTTTTACGGAATGTGGTACAATTGCATGGGTTGCCAACCACTATTGTGTCTGGCGTGCCTTATTTACTGCAGTGGGGGTTCAGTTGGCACCCTCTACGGCCTATCACCCCCAAACGAATGGTCAAGCTGAACGAACAAATCAGACCCTGGAGCAGTACCTTCGCTGTTATATAGACTATCTACAGGATGATTGGGTTGACCTCCTCCCTCTTACTGAATTCGCCTACAATAACTCCTCCAGTGCCTCCCTCAGATCTTCCCCCTTTTTCGTCTCCTATGGGTATCACCCTTGATTAGTGTTTCCAGAGATTTCTGCTGTGATGGTCCCAGCTGCAGGTGCCTTCCTCACTCAATTACAGCATGTACATCAGCACATGTTATTAACACTACAGGAGGCACGGCACAGGTATAAGCAATATGCTGACCAGCACCGACGGGCAGCACCATCCCTACAGGTGGGTGACCTACTGTGGGTAGATCGATGTTGTTACCCCTCGACTCGCCCCTCAGCCAAACTCGATAACTGATTTATGGGGCCCTTTGCTGTAGTTCAGCAAGTTAACCCTGTCACCTACCAGGTGGCTTTGCCGGCTTCCTCCCAACTCCATCCTGTTTTTCATGTCTCCCTGTTAAAGCCCTATAGCCCCCACCCCCTTATTACCAAGTCCCACGCCCCCTGGCCCGATCTCCAATGGGACTGGAGTCCCGGAGTTTGATGTTAACACTATTCTTGATTCTCGCAGGTCTCGTGGGGTCCTGTACTATTTTGTTGACAGGAAGGGCTACCCCCCTTGCGAGCGTTCCTGGGAACCGGCTTCTGCAATCCATGCCCCTCGTTTGATTTGTCTGTTTCATACCCGGTTCCCCCTCAAGCCTTGTCCCTCTCTCCGCTATGGGGGGCGCACGGGGGGGTACTGTAAGGGCTGGGGTCCACCGGTGGCAGCTGAGGGTGCTCCAGCGGGGATGTCAGAGCTGTGCCACAGCAGTGGCAGCCAGAGAGGGCGGGGCTGAGGCAGAACCAGATGCACCAGCCACGGAGCAAGTGGGCACTGAAGCCACGCCCCCCGCACCGACAGATGCAGGAAGAGTGATGTTACGCCACTCAGCAAGCAAGCATGCAAGGCAGGGCAGGGCTCCCACTACTTAGGAAGGTCAGTCGCACTAACACGCTGCCGGAGATCAGCAGCGCTGTGAGACTGCCCCCCCCCCCCTTGATCATAGCCTTGACGCGTGGATCCCTGAAGAGTGTTTGTGAGAGTCGAGAGACTGTGGGAACGAGTGCAGGAGTGAACTGTGAGTGCTTGGAACTTGATTGTGTGAGCGTAGTATGGAATTGTGGGCGTGTTGTCACTTCCTTCCCTCGTGTTACCTCCTTGTCCTCGTGAGGGTCCCCGTCCTTCCCCTCTCCCCCTGTGGACCTTACCATTCCCTTTGCCAGGGAACCCTCCCCTGTGATTCCCCCCACTATACTTCCTCCTTCCTGTTGGTACCCTTGCACTGCGTGGAGGAGAGTGGTGATGGGGATTGGTGGCAGTGGGTGTGGATGGACGACCCCCACTCTCAGAGCATTGCCTCTCCACCCCTATGATAAGGCCTCGCCCCGAATGGGATATATAGGGCCAACTAACAACCTGAGGTGTTGCTTTCCAGAACCTTACGAGTGGGGGTTCATGAAGGGGTTTCAGGAGTGTGGGTCTCCAGGGGTACACTGCTGTGTCTGTGGGTCCCCTTTCTTGGCTTCTCTCCCCCAGCCTACCCTAACACATTTCTGAACAACATCCAGCAGCTGTATAAACTGCTGATAGAGGAGAGATGAAGGGTCAGACACAGGGCAAAAAGAGGTGGACTGGGCAGGTAAGAATGTGGAACAGGAGCTTTCGTAGCTGACTGAAATATTGAAAAGCTCTGTGGCCCATGAAAAGAATCCCCTCCCCAAGCTGGCCTTTGGAGTGGTGAAGGAGAAATTTGTGGAGCTTGCCCTGAATTCTTTCAGTGAGTGGATGGGTTCACAGACTGCTCATCCATTTTAGGGAGTTCTGAAGCTGCCACAGTCACTGTAGGTTTTTAAGCTGCTTTGTTAGAAGCCCCTTTCTTGGCATGAGAAGCCAAGAAATCCCAGTAATCAGAGGACTGGAAGATCATATTCATTTCTGCAAAAAAAAGCATCCAAATCCCCCTCAAGAGAATGCGAGCGCAGTTGGATGCTGACTCCCCAGTCAGTTATCAGTCTGTCTCTAACCTTCCTTTCATAGGGAAGGTTATTGAAAAAGTGGTTGCCTGACAGCTCCAGGCTCAGCTCAATATCACTGGAATCCTGGACTCATTCCAGTTGGGCTTTCACCATGGGTGTGACACTAAGACTGTGCTTGTGGCCTTGGCCGATGACCTGCGCCTGGAAATTGACAAGGAGAATTCTGCTCTGTTGATCTTCTTAGAATCTTTCAGAGGTCATACTGTTGATCATGAGACACAACTGTGGGACTTGCCAGGGGTGCACAGGACTTCTCTTGAGTGGTTCCGTTCTTTCCTGCTGGGGAGGTCCAAGATAGTGGGGATGGGTGTTTGCTTGTCATCTTCTCAGGACCTCCCCTGTGGCATCCCACAGGGTTCCATTCCATCTCCCTTTTTGTTCAATGTGCATATGAGGCCCCTGGGAGAGATCATTAAGAGGTTGGGTGAAGTGCCATCAGTACGCTAATGACACCAGGCTCTACCTCTTTTTTTCATCTGACCCAGGCCTGGCAGTCTCGGTGCTTACCTGTTGCCTGGCTGCTGTTGGGGACTGGATGAGGGTGGGCCGATTGAGGCTGAATCCAGACAAGACCAAGTTGATGATGGTTGGCTGGTCTTGTGGTCTGGAGGAGATTGGGACTCCTCTTATTGATAGGGTCCGTCTCCCTCTGGTCGATCGGGTTCACAGCCTTGGAGTGCTTCTGGACCCCTTGTTGCACCTTGATTGTCAGATTGCAGTGGTGGCCAGGAGCACTTTTCACAAACTACATCTGGTGAAATGGTTGCAGCCTTTTCTTTCTGATTCAGATCTGGCCACTGTCATCCATGCTTTCATCACCTTGAGGCTAGATTACTGCAACGCGTTCTACATGGGTCTGCCTTTGATGACTGTTTGGAAGCTGCAGCTGGTGCAGAGTGCAGCAGCTCATCTCCTTTTGGGGGTGGGGCACCACGAGTGCATTATACCAGTGATCCGTAGTCTGCACTGGGTTTCTATAGCTTTCTGGGCACAATTCAAGTGCTGGTTTTGACTTTTAAGCCTTAAACGGTCTGGGCCCCACATATCCGAGAGACCACCTGTCCCTCCATGCCCACTGCAACCCTGGAGATCGGCCGAGAGTGCCTCCCTGTGGGTACTGTCAGTTGGTCTTGTTTATACAACGAGGGCTTGCAGGGGGACATTCTCAGTTGCTGCTCCAATACTATGGAACTCCCATCCCCAAGAGGTTCAGTTGAGCCTGAGCATCTTCTGGAGGCAGTGTAAGACCTTTCTCTTTGTTAAGACATTTGGCTGGCAGGGATAATGGGTTTGTTGGGGTAGGGGTGTGAGGCGGATTAGAGTAGGACATGGCAAGGTGGTATTGGGCATGTAGCAGGAGGAGGTTCCCCAGAGTAAGTCCCTGCAGTCTCAGACCCCTGGGCTATCACTTCCATGGGGAATCATCAACACACACGTCATGGGAATTCACTCAATGTTTATTGCTCACACAGTTCCTCTATATCTCTGGGCTGCCGGCTCATCTGCCTCACCCTGGAGGCCCAGCTTCAGTTCTCCAGTACACACATACAGCAACATCCACCCACCCCCAAAGTCCACCCTAGCCAGACCAGCAGGCCCGTAGCTCATTCCAAGGCTTCCCAGGCTGCAGGATCCCTCCTGGGCACAACCTTCCCCAATACTTGGGTCCACAGTTTCTCTTCCTTCCTAGTCTTCGGTACCCTGGAGAGCAGAGTGTCTAGGCAGGCATCCAGGCTTCTTCTCAGCGTAAGTCCATAGATCAGGCTTCTCCCTAGCAGGGTTTCAAGACTGATCAGCAACCCAGCTGAGAGCCTTCAGGGGATGTTGGTACCTCAGCTCCCAGGCAGAGACTGAAACCTTCTATGGCTTTCAGCCTCTTATGTAGGATAAGTGGGTGTGGCCATCTCTCCAGGCTGTCTGCCCTTAAAGGGGCAGTGTCCTGCCCACTCTGTCTCCTTCTCTATCAGCCTGTATTTAGCTCAGGCTGATCTCTAGCTATGGGCTGACTCTGCCATGCCCATACACATGCTCAGCCCTAAGGCTGGCCCACTCAGCCCCCTCTTAAAGGGGTAGCAGCCCCGCAGGACTGCTCCCTGCTACAGGGCAGTTTTGTGGGCAGATGTGGGGATGATTGGGGGTATTTGGAGGGTTTTTCATTCTGTTCTTATGTTTTTGAATGTTTTTAATATATGTTGTTAGCTGTCCTGAGTCTTAGGGAAGAGTGGAATAAAATTTAAATAAATAAATCCTTGCTAATATGAGTCTGATCATGTAAAATTATAAAGTCATTGTAATCTTTAGAACCCACAGGCTGTCTTTGACCAGACTGTGTCCAAACTGTAGTCAAACAATTATTATAGGCAAAATGTGTCCGATAGATCCAAACTAATTATGTTGGCCCTGCATGTTTCCCATAAAGGATTTCCTCCAATTTTGCCACAGCCTTATCAAACCTATCCACTGCCAGGAGGTGATCCAGCAGGGAATCCCACAAATGAGTGGGAATAGTGTGTTGCAAGAGCAACATTCTATGTTCTGGGGATAACTAGAAGCATTTCAATAGTCTCATTAATTGCCCTAACAGGCCAGGTCAACATCCAAGTAGCTTAGTCAAACTCACAGACAGAATGTATTACTAAGTGCAGACCATGAATATCTACATGACAGACTTTAGGCACTTCACCCTCCCCATCTCCTGCTCCCACAGGTGGTCCCTCAAAGTCATTATCCTGGCAACCAGCAATTAATACTTCCTCCAACCAGACTCCCAAGCTTCTCCTTGGGCTCCATCCCTCTCTAACTCTGAGCACAGTGTCTCTGTCCCCTTCCTGCCCACTCACTGTTGCTAAGAGTTATTTCCAAAGAGGATCTGAATCCCGCAGCAAGCACGAATCAGGACCTGCCCAACAGGGAGTGACTGAGCACAAACATTCCTTCATTGAAGCTATGGCCAGGGGATGATCCACCCAAGCAGCATAGGGAGGTGAAATATCCCAAAAGGGGTGGATGAAGAAACTGGTCTCCCACTGGGAACAGTTAACATGTCCCCCATCAGATCCAGAGCACCCTCAGTGTGAATCGGGGAAACCAGATTACCTTTGGGGACCATGGAATAAGGAACAGGATTCCATTCAGAAGCCATACCCTCCCCCCCTCAAACCAAGGGAGCTGGTAGCAGATGAGGGGCAGAAGTCTGCTCCAAAGATGCCAAGCTAGAAAGCAAGTCATTCGCCGCATCTAAAGTCTGATCAGAAAGAGTGAGCTTAGCCTCACTAACACTAAGGTTAGAAAAGCTTTGAAAAAGACTGATTGATGAAGCCACATTAGTGGCCGTACCCACAGGTGCCTCAGTAGTACTGTCAAGACCTGGTTGTCCTGAGCCGAAATTGTCCAGCAAGCAATTGTGAGTATGAGGATCCACTCCAGACTGAAGATCCGAAGACTTCTGCTTACCCCCTTCAGAAAAAGGATACCTCACCCAATCACCAAGATCCTGGAGCCTTGAAGCAAGAACCTGGAACATTTCTAACCTACAACAGTTGGATTCGGGAGTATCTTTTGGTGTGAAAAGACCTGAATCTGACTCAGGATGAAGGTGCTGAAATAGCCTGAGTAGGTAGGTAGGAATCCCGTGAAACCTGGGATGTGACAGGAGTTGTATTTAGTGATTCTGAAGAATTTCTCCCCTCCCGGTTGTTGGAGTGACAACAGTATGAGAGTTAGATTTAAGATTAAGGAGACAGATCAGCTGATGGTTACCAAGGTTACCTGGACTAACATTCTATAGGCTGATCAGTCTCTGTATGACAGTTGATAGTTATGACAGTTAAGATGCCTACCATGTAGGTTGCTGTTATGCCTTATAGTGTTGTGCTTTGTTTTTGTTCTCTTGTCTTCACTCTGTTAAGGAGTAAACTTATCTGTTTGCTTCAGCTGTGTGTTTGAGTCATCATTACTCAAATAGAGTGTAACTCCTGCAACACCGGTCAGCCATGGCCACCGTAGGAAGGATGGAAGGTCCCTCATTTGCAAGCAAACCAGGCAGAGATGCCTTGGAGACTTGGGGAGACTCAAGGGTAGAGGGCCACGTGGCCATTCAAAATCCTCTGTGGATTCTGTAGCCATAGAAGACACTAAATCAGACTGAGGTCTTGGAGCATTTACAGAAACCAGAGGAGTTGTCACCACTGAATCTACCCTCACTATGTCCTCCAGGTTAAGCATTCTCTTCCCTGATTCTAATTCTTGCTCCTCCTCCACCCAACAACAGCCCAGTAACTCCTAGAAACTAGGACAGGAAAAGTGTTCCCTCTCTGGATCCTGATAGTGAATGGCATTCCAATCAATGTCTACCTCATCAGAGTATGCCAGATAGAACAGTTTAGTTTATTTCATTTATTTATTTATTTATACTTTTTACCCCACCCCTCTCACTCAAGTCAACTCGGGGCGGCTCACATATATTAAATTAAAACAAAACACTTTCGCAATACAAAATATAAATATACAAACATAAAACCATAAGAACAATGCATAAAACATGCCATGATCTGTGTAAGAGGGCCAATCCCACCCAGCTCCCCACTAACCCATCCCATCCTCCCCCTCCTCCCCACCAAATACCTGGTGGAAGAGCCAGGTCTTACAACTTCATTGTAAAGCAAGGAGATCCGGGCTGAAGCAAATCTCTGCCAGGAGGGCATTCCACAGCAATGGTGCAGCTGCCAAGAACCTGTCTGTTTGGACCCACTGATAATGTCAGACCATCCATGGGGTGAGGCAGTCCGTCAGGTAAGCAGGGCCCAGACCATGTAGGGCTTTAAAGGTCAAAACTGGGGGAACTGCGCATGCTCCGACCCAGCTAGCTGTGGGTAGCTCGAGCTCTGCCACTTTTACATGGACACACCCCACCCACGAACCCATCGGATGGGTGGGAGAGCATCCATGTAAAAGTCCACAAATGGGTGAGGACACGTGGACAACCCACCTGCCGACACCTGCCAAGACCCACGGAGCAGCCGCGAGGGAGCCGGAGCCCTCCGTGGGTGGAGATGGGTGTTCAACACCCGAGCGTCCATGTAAAAGCCAAAACACCCACACCCACATGGAATGGACCGGTGGAGCCCCAATGCACCAGCGCCACAGGGCATGCACGCGCTGCCGCACAGGCATGCCCACAGGGCGGGGGGACGCCGGACATCCGGCCGAGAGCCCGTAAAGGAGGGAAGAACCACGGCACACTCGTGCAGGCTCCCACAATGGCAAACAGGAAGGCCTATGAGAAGGCCAAGGGAGCCAACAACCCCCCACGTGGGGTAAGGGACCTGGTGAGCACAGGGACCCTGGGGCACCCGGGGAGGGAGAAGCCCCAGCAAGGCGGTGCAGGGGGAGATGTGCCCCAGGTGGAAGGCACAAGGGGGGTACCGAACTGCCATCAGGGGGAACCGTGGGGGGGAACGGGTGGGGAAAAGCACCAGGAAGTAACATGGCACACGTGTCCCAGCACAGGGTAGAGGGGCTGCACTGACACCCCCCCACGAGAGGGCAGGGCAGGGGGGTCCCAAAGGGGAGGGCAGAGGGGGGCAGCCAAAATATGGGAGCTGCCCTACCAGGCACCCCAGGACATGTGGTAGCGGGCAGCAGAGCACACCGGCCGGGTGCACTAACGTTCTGTCCAACCTCCTGTTCACAAATCAGACGCCCGCTCACATGAGGGGAGCAGCAGCTGGCAGCATGGAGTGGAACAGGGAGATGCGGTCCAGGAACTGGAACTGGAGGGAGGACCTCGCCAGGGAGCTGCTGGCAAAATCACAACGGTTAGCCGAGGGGTACTCCCATGAGCTCTCGCTTGCCAGGGAGCTCATCAGAGGGGAGGAGGACAGGGACCGGGAGATCCTGGTTGCCATGATGGCCCGGTCCCACACCGAACACCTCTGGGACAGGCGCCAGACTGTCACCCTCCAAGGCAAGCAGCAGCCTACCTGTGACAGGCTGGAGGGTCAGGCCGCACAACTCATGGACCTCAGGGGAGGCCATGGAAGCCCTGCATCATGACACCCAGAGCGAGAGGCCATGCCATTCCGTGGAAGGAAGGCCGGCAGCCGAACAACACCATGGCGGTTTCCTACTGGTGCTGGTGCCCCCCCTGAACCTCGGCCACCCATGGTTCCCCCAACAGCAACCCTATCCGGGCCTGGTCTACAGGGTCCCCCTCCCCCACAAGGGACGTCTGGACCCGCTTGCGGGGCCGCCTGTCCAGTCTGCACCCCCGTGGTTCTGCCCAAGCTGCCACCCCAACCCCTCCACCAGGAGGCGATGCCCCCACCCCTAGACCATGCACCCCAGGTCAACCAACTGCCCATGGAGGCCACTCCACCCCCACAGGTAAGGCCTCCGCACCCCGGAGCCCCAGGTGTTGTGGGGTGCAACACCAGGATGGGGTCCCTGATGGAAAACTGGGAAACTGCATGAAGCGGGACCCCGGTAGGGAATACATTCTGAAACCCACACTGCACACATGCGGTACACGGGATGGGGAACGACAGCCACTGCCAGGGGCATGTGTACCTGCCCGGTGCCTCAGTACGTGCCTGGACAGGTGCCATGATACCATGGGAGAACCATCCTGGGGGGGCACCTTCAGGGAGGGCCCTACGGCACATGCCTTGCTTGTGTGGGGAGGAGGGGGCTCTACAGACCCCTATGGGGCACCTAGGTGCCAGTGCACAGACAAGGGACAGAGGTGGGTGCACACGGTGATCCCTTAACCCATTCTTGTTCCTCCAAGCAGGGACCAACAGTGGAGGCCGGTGTGGAGCGACCAGTGGATGAGTGGGAGGCTGGACTGTCAGCCCGGAGAGCCCTGCAGTCAGCTGTGGCCAGGGCACACCATCCAGCGAGCCCCAGTGGTGCGGCCAAGAGGGGGAGAGGCCTGCCCCAGTCCATTGTACATGTCCCCCCAATAAAGGTGTTGTACCTATTCCTTGCTGTTGCTTCCTCTGTCCGGGGAAATGGGGGGTGGAGGTTGGGGGGTTGGGTTGTGGGGCATGCAGGGGGGCACCGGCAGGTCAGGGGCTACGTGAACTCCCTGGCCCACTGGCAGGGCTGGAGGCTACACAAGCAATGCCTCATGCAGTTCAGGTGTCAGGATCCAGTGTGCACTGGACCTGCTCACGCGACCTGGCTTGTGTTGGCCAGAGGGCATGTGCGGGGTCAGCACAACCCGCAGCCGACAACGATGGGAGGGGAGCTCCCCGCTGGGCAACCCATGGGACTGTGGGCAGCACGTGCATCAGCAGGAGGCCCACACACAGGAGGTGCAGCAGCATAGCCCTGGGCAGTGGGTCCTTGTTCCCCGGCAGCATGGTGCTGCTGCTTCCCACTCCCTGACACACACCGCTGGCACATGCTGTGAGCGCGGTGCGCTCCGCTGTCCAGCCTGTGCCCACAGCCCCCTCTCTCTTGGTGTCATGGGAGCTCCTCCATGTGCACCCAGCCTAGGATCGCCGTTCTCTATGTGCTGCACGGTTCCATGCTATAGCCCCTCCACCCCACACCCGACCGGCAGCAGCGTGTCCCTTAAGTACTGTGTAGGCCGGTGGGGGCCAGGCAGCGGTTGGTGCAGCGCAAGGGTTGTGCTGGGCTGGCAAGCGGGTGCCGGGTCTGGCTGAGCATCCCCGCGAGCGGGCCAGCCTCATGCCTGCCGGGGGGGATGGGACCGCGTGCACCCCTGGGTACCCCTGCCTCTGCAACCACACCAGCGTCCCCCCAGCCTGGGTCTGCCTTTGAAAGATTCAGCAGTGCCGGCTGTGGATGAAGCGCCTGGCTCTGCTCCACGCCCTGGTGCAGTGCCTGGCCATGGCCCCCTTTCTTATCTCGGCAGCTGTGCAGCCTCCCTGCTATCTTGTGCGTGGGTTGCGGCACCCTGTCCACAGCGGTCCTGCCTATCTCTGGCATGCAAGGCCATCTGTGGGTGAGGGTATCCGCTGGGTGTGTGCTTGTCCCAGTTGCAGCATCCCTCCGTCTCCTGTCTGTTGTTTCCTCGGAGCGAGCCCCTCTGCTGCCATGGCTGGCCCTTCTGCAGAACTGGGACAAGCACACACCCAGCGGATACCCTCACCCACAGATGGCCTTGCATGCCAGAGATAGGCAGGACCGCTGTGGACAGGGTGCCGCAACCCACGCACAAGATGTCAGGGAGGGGTGGTCTCCATGTGGGGACATACTTTTGGGGGCCCTCTGGCTGAGCCCTGACGTGCAGCTGTTGGTGGGCAACCCCAAGTCAGCGGGGGAAGGCTTCCGGCTCCTGTCATGGTACATGTGGACGATGGGTCACCAGGTCGAGGCCCCGGCATGCTGGGCCCATTCCCTCAAGCTTTCCTTCACCCCCTGTGCCAGCCTCTTTGGGGGCACCCACCCGCCAGTCTGGCTCCGTGGACCACTGCTGAGGTCATGGCGGCTCGCCTGCTGATGGAGCTACCTGGGTACAGCCTCACCATGCTGTCCGTTGGTCCCCCGGTTGCTGCCCAGTACACCAGCAGCTTCCTGCATGCGCGTGGCATCCCGCGTGCACCCTTAGATGTGGGGGCCCTCCTTTGGGACCTGGGCTTGCTGTCCCCTGAGGTTGGTGGGCCGCTCTGGACCGGGGACCCCACTGCTGCGGCACTTGCCACCCTTCGATCGGTGAGGGACCTTCCAGCTGTAAGGGCTGCAGTCGCAAGTACAGATCCTCATATGTGCACCCGAGGCTTCCGAAGGGGCCTGTTTGCCTGGGAGGGTCTTGCACCATGGTCACCACCCCAGGAACACTCACTGGGCCGTCCATGAGCAGCCCCTCACCGCCACCTGCTCACTGCCACCCTGGTGCCCAGAACGGTGCATAGCCCCCCCATCCCCTGTGCCTCTGAGCGGGCTGTGTGCTGCCTTCTGCTTCACTGATGGCTTCCACCTGGAGTCCCTGATCCCCATTGCCCCCTTTGTGTGACCGCTGCCCCTTCCCACTGGGGCTGCCCAGGTGCCCTCACCCGCCCTGCGCAGGCGCTCCTGTACCCTCATGCTGGTGTACCGGGCCCCTTCCTGCCCGGAGGCATCCCTTACCACTCTAGCGGAGCTGGCCTTGGAGGTGGTGTTGGGCTCCCCCAGGACCTTGGTTCTGGGGGATTTCAACATCCACGCCGATGCCGGCCTTGTTGGGGCAGAGCGGGAGTTCATGGCTGCCATGGCAACCATGAACTTGTCCCAGGAAGTGATCTGCCCGACCCACGTGGGGGGACATACCCTCGACCTGATCTTCGGCTCTGGCCTTGAGGCGGGGGGTCCGGTTGTGGGGGAGGTTACAGCGGTGCCCTTGTCGTGGACGGACCATTATCTCCTTCAGGCCGGTCTTCTAGCGCACCCCCTCCAGAAGGGGAAGGGACCA
>QEPC01008871.1:225144-257628 GCA_003113815.1 Sphenodon punctatus
CGGGGGGCCACGATGGAGAGGGCATTCTCGGTGGTGGGGCCGCGGCTGTGGAACTCCCTTCCGGAGGAAGCTCGCCTGGCCCCAAGCCTTTTAACGTTTCGGCGGAACTGTAAGACCTGGCTGTTTGCCCAGGCCTTTGGGGGAGGGTAGGGAGGGGTTTTTTTTAATCCCCTACCCTTTGTTTTCTAAACCCTGTTAATATTTATATTGAATATTTGACTGTTTTATTGGAATTTTAATGTATTTTATTGTTTTAATTGTTTTATGCTGTGAGCCGCCCCGGGCTGCATTGCAGGAGGGGCGGGATATAAATGTGTTTAATATATAATATAATATAATATATAATATTATATATATATATATAATATATAATATATATATATATGTTGTGCCTATCGTGCCCAGCCGCAGCACCCCCCTGCTCTGCCTCTCTATGCTTGGGGGCCTGCTTTCCCCAGCACCAATAAAGAAATTCTGTTCTGTGATGTCCTGTTCTGCCTTGATTCTGTTGCTGCTCTGGTGGCTGGGTGCCCCTTCCCCTTTGGCAGCCCTCCTTCCCCCATTGTGGTGTTGTGTGCAGGGGGTGTGCTTGGTGTATACTGGGGGGCCCCACACCTGTGGGGTGGGCACCGGTTGTGAGGTGTGTGTTCCCCTGGCTGCCTCCCTGCTGGGTGCTGCTGCCTGGGGTTGCTCCTGGGGTGGTATAAGTGGTGGTCGGTCATCCTGGCACCCCCTGGCCTCACCTGTGCATTTGTGTTGCCATGCCTCTCCCCTCTGCTCCCCTCTGCTGTCACCCCCTGTTGGTGAGGGCCGTCTGTGGTGGTGGCGATGGACGGGCAGCACCAGCATTGGCGCTGGGTGGCTGAGCGAGTAGGGGTTGTGCTGTCCCCGGGCTTTGGCCCCTCCAATCCCCCTTGGTGAAGGGGTCTGGGTTGTCTGACAGGTGGTGACACTCTGTGTGTGGGAGGCATGCCCCTGGTGGTGTTGCTGCCCCCGCCCCCCAGGCCCGTTGGTGTGGGTGTTCCCCATTGTCCTGTCCCTTCTCTCCTGCAACTACTGTTGTCGTGCTGCTGGTGATCCTGTGCCTGGGGGCTATGGTCCTGAAGCTGGAGCGGGCGGCCTGGGATATGCGGGCAGCAGGCCGGCTGTTCGACGGCATCTGTGAGTGTGCTGCTGCATTGTTGGGCCCTGTGCCTGTGTGCCTCCATGGGGGGTTCTGTTCCTTGGTGCCCGTGGCCTGCTCTGATGGCTGTCCCCTCTCCCTCTTTCCCCTTCAGTGCAAGCCATGATCGCGGAGTGGACCCGGGAACAGGGGGAGTTGGTGGAGCTCCTCCTGCTCATCCTGGAGTGGCTGCACCAGCTGGAATGCGCACAGGCCGAGCGCTGGTGCCGGGCGCGGGGTTGCTGGCCATATTGAGCAGGGTTCTGTCCCAGGCCTGCCTCTGCTGGTACTGTTCCCCCCCCTTCTGTTGCCCTGTCCCCCTCCCTGCCCTGTTGTTTGTTGCTGCCCCCTGTTGCTGTTTCCCCTTCTTTTATTAAAGGCTTTTGTGTTCCTTTCCTGGTGTGTTGGTGTTGTGCTTTGCTGTGACCTCTCCCCTTGTGTGGGTGCCTCTGGGGGTGTGGGGGGGTGTTTCCTGTGTTGTGCAGGTACCTTCCCCCCCTCCTTGCCCCACCCTGTGGGCTGTGTTCCCGTCCCTGTGTGCTTCTGTTGCCTGCAGTGTATGTGTGGCTCTGCTGTGGGTTTGTGTTGGGGAGGGGGGGCGGACCTGGCATCAGGTGCTCTGGGCTCTGTGCCGGGGCTGTGTGGAGCCGGCTCCTTTGTAGCGGCTGTCATCCCATCTCATCTCCCTCCCGCCCCACCTGCACAGGTCCTGGAAGCTGGCGGGTGGGGCCACGTTGCACGACTTTGTTTGCCCTCAGTCGGTCATGTTGTGCCGTCACGTCGCTGTGCCGGGCGGGGCTTCCCTGCCGTTCCCGGCCACCCATGTACTTGCACGGGTGTTTGATGGGTATTTCCCGGGATGGGTGTTTGGCGCTGGGTGTTTTCAGGCTCCTCCCCTTTCCTTCCCACAATCCCCTGTGGCGCTGTCTGTGTAAATGTCTCCCAGCTTGGTGGCGCCAGTGTTCGCTGGGTGTGCTCATCCACCCATCCACACCCATCTCCATGCATCTCCACCCATCAGCGCTGTTGCGCCATCTGTGTAAAAACGGCCAAAGCCATCCAGAGGCCCTCCCAAAACTGACATGCAGCAGGGAAAAAAGGGATCAAAATAAAGATAAATCATAAGTTAATGTAAAAAAACGGTGTGGAGAACTGAAAAAACAAGAAAAATAATCATCACAAAGTTTTACTCCCTCCGGACCCCAAGGCAAGAATTGGAAGCAGGGATCAGTCACGGAAACAAGATGGCATCCAGCACGACCCAAACGGAGTCTCCAGCAACCTGCAGGAGAAGAGGTAAAAGATATGTTTAGAGAAAGTCAAAAAAATCTGAGGAAAAGAGAACAGGACAGGGAAAAATTATTCACAGAAATAAATAAAATGCAGAGAGATATAGAAATGGGGAGTAAAAAAACTGAGGCTCTCACAAAAAGAATGGACAGGTGGAGGATAGAATATCCTCAGTAGAGGATCAAACTGAAAACTGCTGATTTGACAAAAACAGTACAAAAACAAATAGCCTGGGTGACTGAGAAAGCAGAAGATCTAGAAAATAGATTGAGGAGCTCAAATCTCAGGATTGTGGGCATAAAGGAAGGTCTTGAGACTAGTGGAATGATAAAACTCATATGGGAGATATTAGAGACTGCTTTCTCAGAAGAGCCCAGATTACACAAACTCAAGATAGATAGGGCACACAGAACTGGGCACCCACCAAGGAACAATGCTGATGCCCCACCCACCATAATATTCAAATTAACGTACTTTCAGGACAAAGAGGAGATTTTAAAACTAGCCAGACATAAACAACAGGAACTGGAATTTAACAAGGAAAAGATAAAGATTTTTCCAGATTATTCCCAGGAAACGATGCGCAAAAGAAGGAATTGGATTAAATATATGGGTACACTTTCAGAGGAGGAACTGCAGCCACAAATCTGGCCCCCAGCAAAATTGATGATAACGCACAGAGAGAAAAGAAAGATTTTCTTAGAAGCCAAGGAATTAGAGATTTTCCTGCATGCCAAAAGACCACAGGGAGAGGACATTGGATAAGGAGACCTACCAACCTGGCACCATGGACAGATCACGTGAGATATAAAGCAAAAAGACAACATCTTGCTGCATAATACAATTATTAGATTTAGTACTTAAGGGAGGGGAGTTGAGAAAAAAGGGATGGGGGAGATAACCCCTGTAATAACAGGCTTTGCGACCTGTGGAGCAAAGACAAGCATAAGTTTTGAGTTAATTGTTTGAAGGTTTTGACTAAAAACCACAGTTCAGTTCCTAGAAAAGTAAATACAAGGGGAAGCCCATAAGACAAATATAGGGGGAAAGAAAAAAATGTTTAAATGGTTAAGCTGTCACGTTGACAGAGTTGTTATTGGTTGTTTCACTGGGAGGATCTCTGATAGATGCCATACTGTTACAAACCAGGGAAATCAGATATGCATAAAGAAAGGCAAAACACTCCCTACTAAAAATATGGATAGCTTAAAGCTAATCACCCCGAATGTGTAAAGGGTTTGAATGCACCCATTAAGAGGAGAAGATTTAAAAATCTACTAATAGAAATGGTGCTGACATTTTTTCTTTTCAGGAGACACACCTGAAGCGAGGAGATATATTTAGATTGCAACATTAAAAATGTAAGTACATTTTTATCTCATCAGTTGAGAAAAAAAGGCAGGTGTACTAATAGGGATAACTTCAAAATGGAACTTTGAACATAAAAAGACTATAACAGATAAAGAGGGATGGTTCCTAATGCTAAATGGAAAATTGGAGGGGGAAAAAATTTCATTCGTAAATCTGTATGCCCCGAATGAAGCGACGGGGGGAGTTCTTACAAGAGGCAATTAAAAAAAGTACTGAACATATCTATGGGCTAGCAGTAATACAGGGGGGGGGTTCAACACACCCCTATCTCATTTAGACCACTCACGTTACGCGTAAGGTCAAACTAAAGCAGTGACAAGAAAGGGTACACAACACATTAATTATGATCAACTGAACAGATGCGTGGCGATACGGGAATCCTAAAATTAGAGAGTTCACATTTTACTCACATATCCATAACACATCCACAAGGATCATTTGTGGTTAGATAAGCAATTAATGAACAACTACATAAATAGCCATATATGCCCTGTGGTCTTAACAGACCACCACGCAATAATTACCACTCTTGACTGGGATGGCCAAGGACCTAAAGGACCAAGAACCTGGTGCTTAGACAAAGCGTTACTTAAAATAGGGAGTATAATGAGGCCTTAACTAAACATTTAAAGGAATACTTTGAATTAAATGAAAATTCAGTCAAATCAGTACAAACGCTATGGGAAGCAACAAAGGCCACCTTTTAGAGGGACATGCATATCTTTGAGTTCCCAAAAGAAAAGAAAAAAGAAAGAGCCTATATAACAGATCTTTACTGCAATCAGTTACTTTATTGTTTCCAGCAATTATTGCTAGTCCAATTCCAGTATAAAACATTCAACAGGTCCTATATAACGGGCCGTAACATGTATATAATATAAAATTTAAATACAAATAAATCAAAAATAAACTTATTAAAACACATAATTTCCCAATTATTATAACAACAACAACAACAACAAAAAAACATAAAAAGATCGTGTTGGAGCAAAGTGCCCAATGATCTCAACTATCAAAATCCTTTAATCCTAGCCCTTTCGACCGGATGAAGGAAACAGGCAGTGGCCTTAGATTTCTCCTCATCTGTTGACCTAGCCAGTACGGTCAATTTCTCCTCTGGCAAAGGGGAGGATCCCATAAACAAGGGACATATCCAAAGCTGCCTGAGAGATGTGTACTTAGGGCACCAAAATATTATATGGGCCAAGGTCTCCACTTAATGCGCAGAGACAAAGTCTTTCATCATAAGGGATCTGGGGTCTCCTGTCCATGACCACCGCAGTATCAACTAGATTAAAGCGGAGCAAGGTTATCATCCTTCTAAGGCTAGGGTCTCGTAAAAACCTAAGATAAGGTTCTAGTGCAAATACTGTTTTCAGTTGGCAGTACAATGGGACTGTCCTACTTCCCTGAATTGCTGTAAGGTCATGATTGGTAGCCCATTCACGTATTAAGCTCTTAACCTCCATCTTATCTGGAGGTGCCTTTGCAGCATCTAGGGAAAGGGCCACCTTCTGCAATAAATGTCCGTTTGCACTCCACCACCTGTAGGGTATACACCCTTGATGGAGTCTTTGTTCCCAGTAACAGTTGTAGGCCAGAGAGTCTGTCTTATCATGATGCAATCTATACCAATAAGAAAAGGCTCTCAGCTTTACTTTATCCTCAATTGCCAGGGTACCTGTTTCCAAACATAACATAGGAAGTGGTGAAGCGCGAGGAGTCCTCAGGATATTCCTAAGAAAATAATTTTGCGGTAACTCCAATCCCGGTAAGTAACTGGAAAACAAAATTTCTGAGTCATAAAGTAACTGCGGGATCACTTGGGCCATAAAGATTTCTATAACCTGGTCTACCGGTGCAAAGGAGGAAGTGCAATAAAGTTTCAGAATTCCTGCTACCAACTGTCTTGCTCTGGATAGCCGATATTCCTTGTTGGCCTGCCACGATCAAGAGGCTGAAAAAACCAGACCCAAATAAGTATATTGGGGTGTCTGTTCGATCACCTGGTGGCCGATTACCCATTTGTGTTGAGTGCGAGAAGCACCAAAGGGGATAATTTTAGATTTTTTAATATTAACCACCAGCGAGTTAGCTATACAGAAGGAATTCAATGAATCTAAGCAACATTGCAGACCTTGCCTTGTCTGGGAGAATATGACAATATCATCTGCATAGGGAAGGAGTGAAATTGACCTGTTTCTTATCTTAGAGGGTGTGGTATGTTTGGCCTCGATCGAGTTAACCAAATCATTTATAAAAAGATTGAATAACAGGGGCGCCTGACACCCCGAGCTGTAGAAAATTGTCTAGTAATTCTACCCTCATTGCCGACCCGCACTACTGCTGATGTCTCATAGTGAAGACGTTTTATTAAAGTTAAAAGTTGGGAATTAATCCCCAACTTGGAGAGCTTTCGTCACAGATGTTCTCTAGGGACCAAATCGAAGGCTTTTGCCAGATCTATAAAGGCAACGTACAGCCTAGCCTTCCTTACGTGCATGTATTTTTCAATGAGATGGAATAAAATAAAACAGTTATCCACGGTAGACCTTCCTGTCCTGAATCCTGCTTGTTCTTCAGCTAGGAGGGAACATGTTGAGACCCAATCTTCTAAAGGGGTAAGCAAAACTTTTGAATAGAGCTTACCCAAAACTGAAAATAGACTAATAGGTCTATAACATGTTGGATCCAGCGGGTTTCCTTTCTTAAAAATTGGGACAATAATTGCCGTAGTCCAAGGCTTTGGAATTATTTGAGAAATATTAATAGTTGTAAAAAACTTGGCTAAAATTGGAATCCACCAGCCTGGATTATCTTTGAATAATTCAGGTTGTAAACCATCAACCCCTGCGGCTTTCCCGTATTGCAGTTTAGTAATGTAAATGTATACATCTCTTTCTCTAAGTAATGGGGCAAAGGAGTCTGTGGTAGTGGAGGTTGGAAAAAGATCCATATCTCCATCTATGGCCCCTTGGGCGGGATCTCAAAAGAGCTCCTCATAAAAAGCTATCAATCGTTCACCATCAACACGAGGATGCGTAACTGCCCTCCCTTTCCGGTACCAGCAGTTTATAAGTTTCCAGAACTTACAAGAATCTCGCGTTTTGGCTGCCACCTCAATTTCTGTCCAGATTTGTGTCAGTTTATTGATTCTCTTACTCCTCAGTAGTTTGTAGTAATCTCGCCTCTGGGCCACATATAACTCCCAATCCACCCTCAAATGGAATCGGCTCCAGTTTCTTCTAGTTTTAGAAAGAGCAGCCTTAACAGCTTTACATTCAGCATCATACCAAATTCTATTATTTCGGTATTTTTGCTGAGAGTAAGAGGCTGGTTTTCTAGTGATATACAGTAAAAGTCGATCATTAACAATCTGGAACAAAGAGTAAACCGCCTGGTGGTCATTAGCTGTTATAAGTGAATCCTGAATTGCTAACAAGTCAGCTGAATAAAGAAGCATTGACACCTAGGTGGACACTGAAGGAGACCACTTGACTGGTTAGAGAGCTGGGGGAAAATCATGGCACACTGGGTTGGGAGTGCAACGAAAGGAGGGGATCTCCAGCTCCAAATGGAGTGGCAGATGGTTCCCCTCTGGGCGGGTCAAGACAGCAAGGTCCTTAATAAGAGGGAAATCAAGTGTCGGGACCAATACATAATCAATTAAGCTGGTACCTAATATGCTGTCAAAGGTAAACGGACCAAAAGGGTCAAGGGAAGTCCTACCATTCACTATCAGGAGACCATGTTCATGAATTAGCTGCTGCAACCTTTTTCCATGCTCATTTTGCATGAGATCCATTGATCCTCGTAAGGGGATCTTCAGGAACACATATTATTGCGAGTCCTCATCTTCTGTTGCTTGGATCCCTATTCGTGCATTAAAATCTCCCATTATAATAGTTGCCATATTTGGGTAAGCATGAGTTAAACTGTCCAATATTTCACCCACAGTGAAAGCAAAAAATATGGGGAGGCTTCGGGCGGGACGTAAATATTAACAATAAGAAAAGAATAAAAATTCGGGCTGGTGACTAGAAGGCCCAGGCAGTTTTTAAGTCTGATATATGTTTGATGGTAGCTTGAAGCCTATTAGCTATAAGAATAATTACTCCCCCCGAAGCACATCCTCTTGAAACTTCCTTAGTTGCAGGCATTGAAAAAAACTGGAAACCCTCAATAGCTAAGGATTCCTCATCACTCTGCCCTATCCATGTCTCTTGCAAACAGACGACATCATAGATGCTACAAAAATCCACCCAATCTTGTCAATCAATTTAGATTTTAAACCTTCGATATTCCATGAAAGACATGTAAGATGGTTATGCTCTAGTTGTCATAGGGGAAGAACCCTCCTTCTAGTCTCCTCCTCTATAGAACAGCTCAAAGGCAAGGGAATGGCTATATTTGAATTTTGCCAAGATGAAATCATCGCCTGAGGTGATAGAGGTGCCTGGGGGAGAATAGAGTTTGAGACTAAGGTAGGTCCTGCAACAATATTATCACATGGGTAACATTCTGCACTTAAAGCTATACGGGAGGTACAATCTATCCTTAAAGGGGATAGACTTGTAGGGTCCCTTTGACCTAGAGACTGCATGAAATTCGATTTATCTCCAAACCCCGTAATATCCAATGTCTCCCAGCCTGACAGTGCCTCCAACTCCTCATAATGAGAACAGAGCTGTTCCTTAGGGGGGCTAGCAGCAATAGGCTCTAGTCTAGTGGGAGTACTCGTGAGAGACTGACGGATGGCCCAAGCTAAAGTATTTTCAATTCGCTGGATAAAAATCCCAGAGGCCTTCATCTGGTTTCTAGCTGCCCACATCTTGGTGGATATTGATTGGGAGCTAAATATCAGTTCAAACCACATAAAACGGCCTCTGTCCAAGAAAGGGAATATTGAAGAAACTTCTACAAGCCCAATATCCAATCCCATAATCTGGTTAATAAAATCCAGGAACAGTGCCATATCCCACTTTCATGCCCTCAGAAATCTGAATCTCTTCTTTTTAGACAAATGGAAAAGGACAGCTCAAGCCCAGTGCACATTGGTCTCCTGTGGCCAAATTTTAGGGACCACGGGCTTCATCGAACTAGGTACTAGTGCAGACTGAAGAGTCGCTTACTGCGAGTGGCCTGCAGCTATCGTATTACAAAAAGTCCTCCGAGGGGCCCTGGGAGCATCAATGTTATCCAGACCTGTAGGCTGTAAGATCAAATCACTCCCCCTTAAAGTAACACCGGGGGAGGGATGCAGCCCATCTTAACTGCAGGGGGAGAGCTAGGATCAGCCCGCTGGAATACTGGTTCCCGCAGATGGGTAAATAAAGGTGAGGTCTGAGTGGCTACTTCACATCCTCTCTGGTTCTCAGAAGAAAGGGGGAAAGAATTAGAGATAGCCTTATTAAATTCTAGCCAGAGGCCTCCCACCAGAACCTTCATGGAAAACAAACGCTCGTTCGTTTGTCCCAATTTTTCTTCCAATTCTTTAAATTGCGTGTCTAAGTCAATTTCCTGTCTAACATTCATGTACTCATACAGTCCACTCAGGGATCTCAAAGATGAATGAATATCATTTATAACTGGTAGGAGTTCTGAGTTAAATGGAGGGAGGAATCTACAGTCTGGGGTACGTTGTCAAGGAGAGGGGAGGTGCTGACATATGCATGCCCACTACTAAGAGGTAGCGAATGAGGAAAAAATTGGGTCAGTTTAGCTTGCATAGGGCCAGCAGATTTAGCCATCCTATCTATATTCTCTGCCTGTTCGATTTCCATTGCCAAATTGACCCCCGCTTTGGTGTGGGATCTGAGCTCCATTGTGAATGGGAAAGATATCCACAAATAAATAACAATTTAGTTAATACAAGAGGTCCCTGCACTAAACTATACAAAGATTTAAAACACAGATCCTTCACCACCACCATACATATGAACAAAATAAATGAAAACTATGCATAAAGCCCCATACAACAAAACAATACAAATGGTTTAAATCTATAGCCCTGCGATCCAGTCACAGCGTGGTCAAATATGGTCTAAGGGCTTTCAAGGGCCTTACAAGGGCAACACCCTTAGTTGTCACCCTTCGGAAGGCACCCAAGGGCCCCAGCCCTTGCAAATATACCTGCAACAGGGGGAGGGGAACAAGATGAGAGGCAGGCAATCCCCCTCCAGTCCAGGCCTCTCCAGGGAACCCTCAGCCAGGGCAATTACCAACAGATCTTTACACGCAATTTTTAAAAGCTGGAAAATTTAAATAAGAATAACCCTACCCAGATACGCAAGGTGAATTGACCAGAGTGAAAACTTTAATAAATACACATGAAGTAGAGAATACAATGAAACAATTAAAATTCATAAAAGGATTTTATTTTGAAAATGGAAACAAAACTGGAAAAGCTCTGGCACATTTAGTCAAAATCAAAGGAAAAGTACAATTATCACAGAAATACAATCAGATGCCCAGAAACACACAAATACAGAAGATATTCAGTCCACCTTTCTAGATTTTTACTCCAAATTGTACACTTCAAAGAGACCAGACCCTGCAAAAATAAAAAACCTTTTAGAAAAATATAATATTCCTAAGATAAACGCCGATCAACGTAGCTTCTTAAATGCCCCAATAACAGCAGAGGAAGTGCAGGAAACGATAAAATCCCTAGCAAAACATAAAGCAAGTGGGCCTGATGAATATCCTGCTAAATTCTATCAGACATTTGCTGATATACTAATTCCATACTTAACAGATTTATATAATGGAATATTGATAGAGGAAAGCATGCCAGATACATTCTATGAGGCCACAGTCACCTTGATACATAAACAAGATACACTCAAAGAATTATGTGAGAACTATAGGGCAATATCATTAAACAATGTAGACTGCAAGGTATTCACCAAAATCCTAGCAATTAGATTAGCTACTATAATAACAGAAATCATTCACCTGGATCAGGTGGGTTTGATACCCAACAGAGTAGGTACAGACTATATCAGGAGAGTGGTTAACATGGTGCATTACATCCAAGAAAAGAAAATTCCATCAATCATAGTATCAGCAAATGCACATAAAGCCTTTGACTCGATTGAGAGAAAATGCTTGATGGCTACATTGTCAAAAATGGGATTTGGGGGCAATTTTGTTAAGTGGTTGAAGACAATTTATTTAAAGCCAGTGGCTAAACTCATGGTAAACGGCAGGTTATCCCAATCCTTTGCATTGGAAAGAGGAGAAAGACAGGGATGCCCCCTGTCCTCACTCCTTTTTGATATTTTGCTGGAGGTCCTGGCAGTTGCAATCAGAGAGGAGCAGGATATACAGGGAATCAACATGGGGACCACTCAACATAAACTAGCACTATATGCTGACGATATTATTCTCTTCTTGGCAGATCCAGAGAGATCAGTCCCCCCTTTCATAAAACTGATAAAGGAATTTGGAGACATATCGAGGTACAAAATAAATTATAGGAAATCTAACACACTCACATTAGGAGCAGGAGAAAAAAAAGCCCAAATAAAACAAATACTACCCTTCCCTGAAATGGAGACCAGTATTAAATATCTGGGCATACAGATCACTTGATAAACCAAGGATCTCTATAAAGAAAATTACCCACCTTTACTTAAACAAATAAGAGAGGCAATGCAAACCTGGACCAATTTGGCTATTTCATGGCTGGGCAAAATGAATATTTTTAAAATGATTACCCTCCCCAAGATATTATATAAATTCATGGCACTTCCAGTAACGATCCCAAAATTTTTCTTTACTTAATGTAACAAAATCCTTCTGGAATTTATATGGGGGATCAAGAAACCGAGAATTCACAGACAATCACTCCACAGACCCAATGATATGGGAGGTCTCAATCTCCCAGATCTACAATTGTACCACAGAACAGCAGAGGGTATTTTCAGACATGACAAGCCTTCCTTTTACCATGGCCTGGGATCCATTTTGGATCCCTGTCCAGAATCAGGCCAGCCATCCTTTAGACGTGCCGGCCTGATTCCACTCAGGGATCGGGGAGTGGGCGGGGCGGGGCAGGGCTGTGCGGCATGACGTGCAGCCGCACAGCCCCGCCCCCCCATGCTCCCCCAGCCGGCCGTCCTCCAGGAGACGGGCGGGTGCAGCGGCCTCTACAGCATCCTCTGTAGAACAGTAATTGCTGGACTTATTCCCCCTCCCTCCCTCCATTTTGTTGGTGAATTTGTTGTTGTCTTCTATTTTCTTTAAGATCACAAATTTGGGAGGGACCATCTGCCTGTTTGACTAATGGCCCCTTTCTGAAAAAGCAGCAGAGACAAATATCCACCGATCCCAATTACACAGACATCAGAAGGTATCAGGTAGAAGAAATGGCATGGGTACCAGAACTGCAAAATAAATTAAGGGAAAAAAGAATTACACAAACAATACCTGCAACTAAAAAGCATCTTTACTGCTAAAGAGGAAATTAAACACTTCAGCAGAGAAATCCAGAGCATAGGGAAAAAAATGTTTGAATATACCGCCAATAGGGGCAGACTGTCAAGAATTTATGGAAAACTAAAAATTATATGGTTCCAAAATGAAGATAAATATATTACCAAATGGAACAAAGATCTGAATAAAAAATTGGATAAAAAACATAAGGTGGTGATTGAGCCACATGCATAAATGTGCTCCATAATTACAATTTAGAGAGATCCAAATAAAATTGGTTATGAGGTACTACTATCTCACCAGCATTAGATTAGAAAAAATTGAAAAAAGCAGTGGTGGGCTCTGCTGGAGAGGATGCAAGGAAAGAGGAACATATTTTCATTGTTGGTGGGAGTGCAGTGTAATAAAACTATTTTGGAGAGATATATGGAACTGTATGAGCAGGGTGGTGGGAACTTTAATACCTTTCACTCCAGATACTGGACTTTTGGATATCTACCCAGATTCACAATTGAATCAGAGGATATTTTTAGACGTACCGGCCTCCCTCGTTGCCACAGTCCAGGATCTGTTTCGGATCCCGGAGCGGAATCAGGCTAGCCATCCTACAGATGTGCCACCCTCTAAGCATTACGAAACTAGAAGTCCCGAGTGACCCCCACTCCCATGCCCTCCCCCGCCCGAGAGTGCTCTTTAAGTTCCAAGTTCCAACTTGCCATGTGTACGTGGGCTGATAGCTGCTAGCTGGCATAGTTTGACTTTGAAATGTTTGATTGCAGTTAAACTGTGGTTAGTGTCATGTCAGAAAACACCCTTTCCCTTAGTGCACTAACTGCATCTCTGCTGCATCTTTCTCGATTGCA
Source organism: Sphenodon punctatus (assembly GCA_003113815.1). NCBI lineage: Eukaryota > Metazoa > Chordata > Lepidosauria > Sphenodontia > Sphenodontidae > Sphenodon > Sphenodon punctatus. Next base: position 238,270 of record QEPC01008871.1, read on the forward strand.
GAAACAGTAGAGATATACAGGCAGTGAGGGACTGGGAGGAAATAGCATTTTAATCTTATACTTTATCAAAGGCTTTGTATTGTGTATTTAACAAAGGACAGTGAAATAATGCCCTAAGAGAGAGTGATTTATTTAGACAGGTCCCACTCCCTGCTCAGTGTAGTTTCCCCGGAAGGCCCCCGGAAGGCCTAGTAAGCACTGAAGCCAGCAGCCACAGCCAGCACTGAAGCTGCCCGGAGCGCTGTGCTGCTGCCGCCGCTGCCACCGCCACCTGGAGCGCCAAAGGTAGACGATCCTTGGGTGGGGGGTAGGGTGATCCCTGGGGTGGGGTGTGTGTTAAACCACCCCCACCCCAGGGATCACCCTAGTACCTACCTGCTGGTGCGGGCTCCGGGCCGCCAGGGACTTCGGGGAAATTTGTTTTTTTTAAAAAAAATCCAGGTTGGGCAGGGTGGGTGGGAGGTGTCCCCTCTTCCACCCGCGCAGCCTGGGAGGGGGAGGGATTATTTTTCTTCCTCATTGATTTCAATGGGGACACTGACAGTTCCCTTCCCTGATTCCTTACCAGGATCCGAAACGGATCCCAGTCCATGATTGAGTGTGGCGGGCCTCCGGACCCATCACGTCTAACATTACCCGTGGTCTCCTCCATTCATCCTAAGGCTTTTAAAACTTTCTATTCTCCTCCCATATCCACCCAGGATATTACCTGTTCCAATGAAAAGGTATTAATTCTAACCAATAAAAAGCCAAACTCAATTGATGTCCATACATATGTCAATGGAAAATTACTCTGATATTACTAAAATTTGCACTGTAGTGGTTTTAAAACAACAAGACCTTTTAAGGTGATGGTCCCAATCACCCCATCTTCACTAATCCTGTTTATCATTTAGGGTGGATGCCAGTTAGGCCAGGTTCTCTAATTTTATTACCAAGGTTCTTCAGCGTCTAACATTTGCCATCTCTTTTTCAATCTATTTCAATCTCCAGTAACCATACAGCAAGAACGGTCATCTTGCTCCTCTCCTGAGGGCGGGATGGATGTGGGCCTGCATAATGCCCCTTTGGTGGGGGTTCAGGAGATGGATAAACCATGGAATATGAGTGGTTCGCAAAAAACTCCCTGTTCTGACTTGCCATCTTTAGTGATGGAGGGCCCGACGGTCCACTCGAGGGATAATATTGAGCCCGGAAGGGTCCAGCCTGAGTCTGGGAATGCGCAACTCCACAATAAGGGGGACTGTGAGTCAGGGACCCGTGATCCATACGTGGGACCGTGACAGTTACAGTATTCTGTTTTTACCTTAGCCTCTTGGAATATTGCAGGCTGGAAAGTCCACTGCCAGGGTTTAGAACTCCTTGAGAGGCTGAGTTCCTGGGATTGTTGTCTACTCCAGGAAACTTGGGCGGTGAAAGACATTCAGCTAATGGGTTTTAAGGTTCTATCGGTGGGGACCACACCTGTGGGGGGGCCTGGCCGGCTGAGCGGGGGTTTGGCACTTGTGTCGCCGGTCACCGCTAATGTGGTTATAAAATTAATAAATCATTACAACTCGTACTTTGCACTCTTTCATTGCACTTTCCCTTCTGCTATTGAGTTGCTGGTGGGCAACGTTTATATCCCCCCTTCAGGGTCCCCCTTTTACTATGCAGACATTTGGGAGGAAATTATTAGCAGAGTCAGAAATGCTTGACTATTATACCCGTTGGTTCCCCTTGTTATGGGAGGGGACTTTAATTCTAGAGTGGGTGAGTGGCAAGATCAGGGAGATGTGGGCTACCAGTTAGACCCATCCCAGCCCCTGCCCTGTAGGGCCCAGGACAAAGTGGTTAATATTAACATGAAATATATGAAAGCCTTGGTGGGAGAGTTGGGATTGATAATGTTGAACTACTGTTCAACATACAGGATGGAGAGGGACCGGGAAGATTGTCTCACATTCCATTTGCAGCAAGGATCCAGCACAATCAATTTCTTCCTCACCTCCCCCTCCTTTCCTAGGGCTCAGAGTTTAACGATCTGCCCCAGTGGGGAGACAGCTCACTTCCCCTTGCAGTTGATATGGACTACCCCCCAGAGCCAATTGACTCTGGGTATGAGAGAGCGAGTTAGTTCACCTATGAGTGACAAGGTAGGGTATATAAGATCGCCATGGTCTGAAAAGATGGTACAGACTTTTCTGGCCACACTGAAGGATCCAGTAATGATCCAACGATGCACTGCAATTAAATCAGGGGATTTGGAAGGTGATCAGGGGCTTGATCAGGTGGTGGCCTTACTGAGGAAACTTTTGAGCACTGGGGGGGTCTACCACCCCCCACTGAAGGAGGAGGCATGGGGGCTGATTTGACATGGAATGTGCAGAACTCCGTGCATGTGGTAGGCAGTTGGCAGCCCGGTTGAAATGACATCCTACAAGAGATAATAGGGTGGCCTTTACAGAAGCAAGAACACGCTATTGCTGTCTGATTCTCTTTAAACGATCGACCTATCAAAGACAGCAGTGGGCCAAGTTAGATAGGGCGGTGAAGAGTGGGAACTCGACCCAATTTTGTGGCTGCATCCGTGAAATGTGTGTGGGGGGGTGTCGTTATGGCCCAGGTAGTTCTACCCCCATTAACATGGGTGAGACATTATGAGGCCATTTTTTTGATACCACTCTCAGGTCCAACTAATCCCCCTATGGAGGAGGCCGACATGTTCTCTCACTGGCCGCCGATCTCTAAGGAGGAGTTCAAGGACCTCATTCTTCAGTGTAAGAGCGGGAAGGCACCGGGAGCTGACCAAATTTTGCCAGAACACCTGAAGGAAGCTCCATAGTGGTGGGCGGAACTGCTCGCCCCAATTTTTACCTTTATTAATGCCACAGGGAAGATTCCTAGCTCGTGGATAAACAGCATTGTAGTGCCCACCTTTAAGAAGGGTGACGCCAAGGAACCGGGGAACTATCACCCAATCAACCTCCTTAGCATTGTTGGCAAATTGTATTCAAGAACCTTGTTGATTAGGCTACAGGACTGGGTGGAGGGAAACAAGATAATCATGCCAGAGCAGGTTGGGTTTTGAAGGGAACATTCCACAGTGGATCATGCATTGATCCTTTCCCAGTTAGTGAGAAAGTTCCTTGGTTGGGGGAGGAGGACTTACCTGTGCTTTGTAGATTTGAGGATGGCCTTTGACTCCATCTGCAGGGCGCGGCTGTGGGCTAAGCTGAGAGCCCTGCAGATGGAGCCAAGGCTCCTCCTTTTGATATCCTGCCTTCATCGGGATAATACCTTACAGGTGAAATTTACTAGAGAGGGGGCCCTGACCCGAGAAGTGAAGGTGAATAGAGGGGTGAGGCAGGGGTGCCTTTTGGCACCCGCATTATTTAATATCTTTTTGAATGACCTCATCCCCTATCTTGCTGATGCAAATACTCATTCACCACAGATTGGAGATAGAGAGGTGCCGGCTCTGCTTTATGCAGACGACACTGTCTTGATTGCCCGCTCTTCGGTTGGTCTCCGCAGGGCAATGCAGCAGATGGAGACCTACTGTCAAAGAGAGGGGTTGGTGATCAACTACGTTAAAACAGAAGTCCTGATCATAGGCCAAAGGAGACATAAAGAATCACACAAATGGTGGATTGGGAGTCACCAGATTACCCAGGTGGATAGATTCCAATACCTGGGAGTGACTTTCTCCAATTCCCCCTGCTGGTGGGACCACTGGCTTCAGGTAAAAACACAGGCAGTGCAGACAGCAGGTGTAATTCAGGGGTTCTATTTTGGTAAGGGGGGGCAACTGATATTGCCAGCACTGCGGCTGTTCCAAGCAAAAGTAATATCGCAATTGCTATATGCCTTACCGGTTTGGGGATGGGATTTCTTGGACCAACTGGAGCTTTGGGGTTCCTCAGGGTACACCACAGGTCCTTCTCTGAGTGGAGATGGGCTGCCTCCTCATCAGAGTTTATGCCCTCCAGGCATTGGTGTGCTTTGGGCTTAAGGTGGAATGGCTCCCTCAGGGGGAGGGATCCCTGGTGAGTAGAGCTAAAGAGGAGGGGCTTCTTCAGCCCTGGTTGAATAACCTAGAGCTGATAATTGGGAGACTTGGTTTCTCCTTTGGGTGTTTGCGATCCTGGGGTATTAAATACGCTATGGCGATGGTTAAACAGAGGAACCGGGATCAGCAAGCCCAAATGGACGCTGAGTTGCTCCAGAAACAGAGAGTTAGCCCAATGTATAGACCCCCGCTTAGGCCTTTACAGGAGTCAAATTATTTGGTGACTTGGACCAAATTTCTGCTGAGAAGGGCTCTTACGAGTTTACGTTGTGGAGTTTTTCCCTCTGCAATTTTGGTGGGGCGTTATAGCGGGGCACCAATTCAAGAAAGGAGATGTTTAGATTGCTCCTTACAGGAACTGGATACAGTCTACCATATACTTTTTATTTACCCCAAATACGCCAGTTTTAGGAAAATCTCCTGGTGGTTTGGCAACAATATCAGGCAAAGGCCCCTTTGGTTCCACCTGAGGTACTATGTTTAGGGCACACATCTTCGGTTCTAACGAGGGTAGTGGTGAGGTTTGCCAGTATAGTGATGTGTAAAAGGTTACAGAAGATGTTGGAAGGAGGATAGGTGTGGTGAAGAAATATAGCCCCATATCTTTATATCATTGGTAGGTGGCCTCTGTTGAACCCTCCTCTGTTTTAGGGAAAGGTTTGAGAGCTAGGAGGATAGCTACAAACGGGTTGGGGTTGATTCAAGGTTTTAAATTGTGTGGAAACTATTGAATGGTTGCAATGTGATTTGCTGGAAGATCTGTATTGGAGTGTTATTTTGATGTATTGCCAATAACTGTTTAGTTAGGCAAATAAGGAATTTTATGTATTATTTTTTTTAAAAAAACACCCTTCTCTGTTATGTCCACTTTGAACTCCAGTACACTTTAACAACCTAAAATTCTTTCTAATTATGCTAACGCCTATATAAAGCACACTATTCTCCAATCAAACCACTGCACACTATATATGAATATGCAGCACTCTCTATATATTTAATGCATCACTCTATATATGATTAATGCGTGTGTAAATATGTGGATAGCTACCCAGACCTCAAGCCCAAACCTATCAACTCAAGGGTCTTGGCAACACACCACACCCCTGAGTCCCTGCTAGACCCACATTCCCCCTCCCCTGGTCCCTGCTGGCCTATTCTCTCCCTGGCCAGTGGGGATCAGGGAAGGGGGAGCAGGGGGTCTAGTGCTGACCACTGTCCCTCACTTACCTGTCCTCTGGCCCCCTTTCCTGCACTTGGCTGAGGTTTTTTGAGTCCCAAAGTTCCAGGGCCCTTCCTCAGAACTTTGGAACTCGAAACATCAAGGCCGAATGCACCGGTTCTCAGTGTTTCCCGAGGAAAACTGAGGACCAAGTTTCAGCATTACTTTATAAACATAACAATCTGAAAAAATATAAACATGAACAATGGTTGAGAAAACAAGAAGAGAAAAGTAGGATGTCAGTTCCCAAGGACAATTAGTTCCCTGAATGTGAGGGGCACAGTGCTGCCTTCAAGCGCTGGTCCATGATGGCTAGAGATGGGCGAACGCGTTTCGGAAGTTCGGAGTTCGGCTCGAACTTGGTCTGTTCGGACGACTGAACCGAACCGAGCTTCTGAACATGAACTGGCCAAACTGAACTCAATTCCGAACGTCAAAATGACCAAACAGTTTGGTCAGTTCGGATTGCGTTCGGGTGAGTTCGGGTGGTAAAAAAAAGGTTCACTGTAAGGTCAAACGTGACAGGGAGGGGTAGTACTAGTCACTGAAGAGCAGACTTCCAGGCACCAGGGGTGGAGAGGCTTGCAAGAAATGAAACTATCTGCCTCCCCCCTTCCCAACACCTTCTGAGCTAGTCACTGTTCCTGAACAGCAGGCGTTGAGTAGGATTATTAGATTGCTTTAAGTTTCATTTCAGTTTTGTACTGAAATGAAACTTAAACCTTAAACTGAAACCTTGTGTTTGTGATTCCCCCCCATCCCATATATAAAGAGATAGAAAGATATAGAGATAGAGAGATAGGTTAGGGATAGTAGTTGTAGGAGCTAGTTTAGTGACAGAGATAGCGTTAGTGATTTAGTTTTAGTGTTTGTAGGAGTAGGTCTGTGTACTTATTAGATAATCCATTTAGTTCATAGCATTTAGAATAGTTAATAGCAGTTAGATTTAGTGTAGATAGATATATATAATATTAGATAAAATAAATAAATAAATAAACCCCATATAAAAACAAAACAAAAAACAAAAGAAAAACATATAAAACCCAATAAAAACCAAAAAATCATATAAAACCCAACAAAAACACCCATAATAACATTTCCCGAACGGCCGAACGGCCAAACCAAACGGACGAACCCGAACCCAGCGAACTAACCGAACTGCCGAACCAAACGGACGAACCGAACGCAGCCGAACCAAACGGCCAAACCCGAACCGCGATCTGTTCGCCCATACCTAATGGTGGCCAGCTGTTTCATCTGGCCCTGGAGCCCCTTGATATCAACTGACATGGCCCTCTGTGTCTCCCATATGGGCCGCTGTCCATCAAGAAGGCATTGCAATGTGGAGGAGAGACTCACATGAACACAATGCCAACATGGTGTTATCATGCAACGCTCACCCAGTCCGTCCACGCACCCACTAATCAGCCCTGGGTAGGAGAAAGATCCATCCCCATGACATGACACCACCTATCATTGGATGTGCATGACTGTGGGCACAGGGCTTACAATCAAGCAGGGGCTACATATAGCATGCATGGCTCTATTCAGAAGGACACAAAACACACCCACCAGCTGACTGCCCCATCCCCACATGACTGGCCAGCGGTCCATAGGAAAGCAATGAAAGGGGCGAGGAACACAAGGGCCACACAACAATCAGAGGAAATGTGTGACCAATGCACAGGAGTTCTAAGGACCTCCATTCTGGTACATTTGCCACACTGTAGGCATGGTTATGCAAAAAATGTCAGTGTTGCTCACCGTCCTTTCTGAGCTGGTCTTGCATGCCCTGCACACTGCCCTCATCCACAGCCACTTCCACAGGGGCAAGGGGGATTCTGTCACCAGTGCAGGGGCGTAGCAAGGTTGGGAAGGGCCCAGGCTCAGCCCACAATTATCTCACACACACACACACACACACACACACACACACGGGTGACTCAGAAGTAAAATTGAATCGAGGGTTTGGGGGACCTGGGGGTGGTTGAATCTCCTCTTGTTGGGGGGTTCACCCTCCCATGGTCTTTCAAGTGTGGAGTCTGGGTGTGCTCCTCGATTCGTGGCTCAGCCTGGAATCTCAGGTTGTGGCTGTGGTGGGGAGATGCATTTTGGCAGTTACATCTTGTCCAGCGGCTTCGGCCATATCTCTCAGACTCCGACCTCACCACTGTCATCCATGCCTTCATCACCTCGAGGCTGGATTACTGCAACAAGCTGTACGTGGGGCTGCCCAAGAAGCTGGTCCAGAGGCTTCAGCTGGTGCAGAATGCCATGGCCCATCTCCTTATGGGGGCGGGTCGCAGGGAGCACATGACACCAGTGCTCCGGGCCTGCACTGACTGCCTAGAAAGCACCAGGCCAGGTTCAAGGTGCTGGTTTTAACCTTTAAAGCCCTTCACGGCCTGGGCCCTGCTTATCTGCGGGACCGCCTCACTCCCCGTGTGCCTGTGCGACCCTTGAGATTGTCCGTGGGAGCCTTTTTGGAGGTTCCCCAGGTGAGACAGGTGGCCACCGATGTTAGATCTTTTTCGGTGGCCGCCACTGTGCTCTGGAATTCACTCTGAGGAGGCTCAGTTGGCTCCCACTCTCCTCCTGTTTTGGCATGTATGTAAGACCTGGCTGTTCCGTCAGGCTTTTGGCGAGGGGTAGGGGTGGGGGAGGGTGGGGGAGGTTGAGGAGTTCCCCACATATTGTTTTTTAAAATTGTTTTTTAAATTGTATACTGTTTTATTGAGTGTTGTTCGCCACCCCGGGCTGCCCTGTGGGCAGGAGGGGCGGGATATAAATTTTAAATAAATAAATGAATAAATAAAATAATCAAAACCAAACCATAGTGTACAGAATAGTGAGAATACAATAACCTCCAAGATTCTCTCAAAAACACCAAAACAGACAAAGCAATAAGCAAGAGATATTTGTTCTATATGTCCTTTTCCACAACATCACCACAGGACCCTACTGGAATTCTACATTCACGATTTATGGGCATGCATGACCTAAGAAACTCACACATCACCCTACCTCTTCCATTTTATATCATTATATTTATTTATTTGAGTTATACATTTGATATTACCTTGGCACAGCACACTTCTGGGCTGTACTTCGGGTATGTCAGTTGACATAATTGCTAAGAAAATCATTACTTAAACATTTCAGATTGCATACAGTATATTGCATCCAATATAAAATCCACTTTTATTCACAGATATGGGACAGTCCAAAAATTATGTCATTCAAGAAAGGGGGAGGGGGGCACCAAAGGTGAAAAAAGGAGGAGGAAGTTGGTCTTAACATGGGGTGGGCTGGCGGAGAACCACGGGCCCATGGGCCAAACATGGCCTAGAGGCTGTGACAAGTTTTTATGTGGCCCCATTCCAGATCTATTTCCTAGATCTGGTTCCTGGATCCAATTATTACCTGGAAGCATTGAAAGACTGAGTTCAGGGCAAGGGAACATAGATGAGAGTATGCACACAAGGAGAACAGATTCATGGCACAGGTCCATATACTGAAGGATCCTTCTTTTCTTGGTCTCATCCCTAATGCATTCTCTACCCCCTGTGTTAGTGTATTAAGAACAACTTCCTCCTTGTCCCAGCTTTGTCCCTCACCCCATTTCTTGACAATTTTTGGACTGTCCCTCCATAACCTCCCAGGACTAGGTGGCAGGGAGGAGGCTGATGGGACTTGGGGTAGGGGTTAAGGGTTAATCTGCTGGACTGGATACACAGTATTTGAATGTTGTTCTCTCACACACACACACACACACACACACACCAGTCAGCTCGCTCTCTCTCTCTCACACACACACACACACACATGCAGCCAGCCCTCTCTGAGCCAAGGGCAAGCCCTGAAGCCGTCTCTCTCATTGCTGCTGCTGTGGTGACCTGAGTCCCGGTCCCTCCGCTCCATGGTTCACGCAGTCAGCCTCCTCTAAGCCTCCGCTGCCAGCGGCGTGGACCAGGCACTGACCAAGCAATGAAGCAAGCCACCCAAGGACCAGGCTCAAAGAGTCACCTCCCTCCTCAGCCTTCACCTCAGGACAGGTTGCACGCAAGAGACTGCAGGCTGACTGTGCAGCAGAAGGAGATAAAGGAGAGCCGCTCGGCTGAGCAATGCAGCCTCAGCCTGCCCAGGCAGTGCTGTCAGCCCAGTAAACTCAAGCGACAAGAGGGAGAGAAGGCATGGTACTGCAGCGTACGAGCCTCCTGCATTGTTGCTGCACTTTTTCCCACCACTGTCTGCCACCACACTAAGTGCACCTGCCTGCCGGCTGTGGGAGCAAGAAGGACGTATAGCCCCAAAGTGATCTCTAGACTCTGGGTGATTTCAGATGTTAAGGGTGCCCGGTTCACCACAGTGGATTCCCGGTGGGGGTGAACCAAAAAACCACCCCCGGAGTGAATAAAAGCCCTGAACAGATGGGACAGGACTGGAACCATGGCAGGGAATCAGGCTGCCAGACCACGGGCCAGGGCAGTGCAACAGACGTGACGCCGATTTCCAGCCGCGGTCAGAACACCCACAAGCCACCGGGCAGGGGTGGGACACAGACATGGCCGCCTGAGGGCAAATGAAGCCAAAAGACACAAAAGGGAATGCCCAAACAAGGGAAACGGGAAGGGAGGGGGGAGAGGGAGAAGAGCCAGCCAGATAACACACACAACAGGCACACAGACAGCGGGGGCACAGGGGAACACACAGCATAAGCACATGCCCGGGCACACACACACACACACACGCAGAGGGGAAAGGAAGGGAAGAGGGGGCATGGGCACCCAGACAACACACAAGGCACACCGGGCATGGGGGGGCGCAGAACAGGGAAGGGGGGGAAAGGACACAGGGGCAGGGCAGGACACTGGCAACAGCAACCACAACCCCCACAGCAGAACTTGTTTTGATTTAAAATCCAGTAATTTCCCTCCCAAGCACGATTCCCCAATTGGGATCTTAGTCACCCCCACACCACAAATTAGACGTTTTTAATTGGGTACAACACTATTTTATTATCCTGCTCACACAATCAGGTACAGCATGAACCCAATGCAACAGTTCTTAGATAGATCCTAGCCTGGCCTGCCTAGCACATAAAATATGTTTCTTACGTGTCCTGCAGATCACAGTGGCGAGCGTTGGTTTGGAGAGGTTGATACAGGTGGGGGCCCGGGGGTCCGTACCCGGGAAAGGTGCCCCTTGTTGTGTTGCAGAACTCCCTATGGAGGAGCTCCAGAAAGGGTCATCAGCCCACGGACACCATGTTAGATGCCAAGCGCTGAGACAAGGACCTGGAGTATTGCTTGGCTTTTTATACTGTTCTGGGTGGGGACATGTTGTCAAAATACTGAGTGCAGGGTTCGACTGACCTTTCAGGCAGGAGGTGTATCAGCATATTTGGGAACAAAGCCTTTTGTAATCTTTTGATGGTTTGGGGCTTACCCAGTTGATATGCTTATTTATTTTCCCCCAATCTATTTCCAGAGCATTCAGACCCCAACCCTCCAGTCCGGGCCAAACCTTCTGTAATTTAGATTGGGGTATTACTCATGCCCCTCCTGGCATCTCCAAGGCTACTTTTCTCGTTGACACCCAGTCACTCTGCATCAAAGTACTAAAAAGGCCCCTTTGTCTGGTTAGGTGTTGCCGCCTATCTCCTGTTTTGCAGTACTTATAGCTTTGTTTATAGCAACATTCCTTTCTCCTCTCCTTTGTGCATGGCTCTCAACTTCGTATCACTGTGACCTGAGGATTTTGGTTTGAGGTTTAGCTGGCTAGTAGGTTCTTTAGCTTGTACCCATCATGCTCTATAATATGAACCAGTGTTTTTCCCACTTGGGCTAACATATATTCAATACTATTTATATTTAATCTACTAATGCTACAAACAGGTGTTATATAGTTACTAAAGTCATCTAAAAGCAGGTTTACAATCATGTGATATGGGGAGAATACAATCAAAATGCAGCACAAGTCAGTGTACACAGTTACTAAGATAAAAATAGGTTTACATGGCCAGGTGAGATTACAATAAAAATGCAACAAACTGTCTGCATGGGCACCCCCACAGCAACACAGACAGAACTGGAATTGGGGGGCCCCAGGAGCTCGGGACCAAGACACAGCAGGAGCCCACACGGCACAGCGAGCGGGCCTGGAACGGTCCTGGAGGCACATGCAGACCCAACATCCTGGCAAGGGGCCAATGGAGGGCAGGCAGGAGAGCCGGTGCAGCGCAGCAGGTCCAAGGATGAGAACACACACACACACGGAGGAGGCCGGGAGGGGCAGTCCGGGGCTCCCAGAACCCCGAGGTCACACATGCACGCGGGGGGGGACCGGAGGGGGCCCAGAGCCACAGGTAGAAGCAGCAGCACCCAGGGAAGCAGGTATCACAGCAGCACGGCAGAGACATCGGGGCGGGATCAGCCAGCGGACCCCGGACCCTGGTCAGGGCGGGAGCCCACATGGGGCAGGCAACCGGGGGGTCAGGAGGCATACTGGGACTCACAGCCAGCTGCTGGGGGCCATGATGGGCCCAGGTGCCGCATCCGATGAACCAGGTGGGGCCAATGGATCATGCCCCGGTGGTACCCCAAAACGACATGTGGTGGGCAATCAGGTAGTAGGCCTCTAAGAGATTCTGCATGGACAGCGCCAACTGCACATCTGAATGGGACCACACACCTGTCTGCGCTGACAGCTCTACCGCGGTAGGCTCAGACATGCAGAAGTCAGCAGCAGGGGGCCACAGAAGCTGTCCCAGCTCCAACAGCTGGTGATATACCGCCCCACAGGAGCACTGGTACCCACGGGCCCTGTGAACACAGCCAAAGTAGGACATGGGCAAGGCAGGGCCCCCCTCCGCAAGGCAGATCATGTAGGCGGCCAGGTTGCACACAGACAGCACAGACACGGTCTCGGCCATGGACCAGGCCACATGAGAGCACCTCATCTTCGGGATGCGCCCATCAGGGAAGGGAACCAGACCCAGCATCTCTGCATGCAGCCGGCAATCCCGAGCGCTCGCCTCATAGTCCAAGTAGCGAAGGCCAGAGCTCAGGCTCGCATAAGCACCTGACTGGCTGTCCAGGCAGCCCAGGAGCAGCTGCATGGCCGGGGTATGCCACAGGTCACACAGGAACATGGTCTCACAGAAGGTCCAGCTATGCGGGGCCCCATGGGGGCCGGGAAGTGGGAGCCTGGTGGAAGCACAACCAGCCATGGGCAAGCTAGACAGGGAGAATAACACCACGGACAGGGGGCACACATCCCCTCCAGGGCCAGGGGGGGCAAGGGGTCCCAAGGACAAGCCAGGCAGCAGGGACTGCAACATTGTATAGCAACAGAGCATGGGCATTCATTATATATAAGCTTTTTAAATTTCACTAACTGTTTATATTCCTTCTTTAATAAGAAAAACTGATCAAGCAGAGCTGGTAATTGCCCCTGACAGTAATTTTGGTAGACTGAAATAACTTTCTCCCTGGCCATTTTACAATCTGCGTCAAACCAAACTTGATGCCTGAGATTATTTGATCTCTTGCTGGAATTAGATGAAAAGAAAGTTCCAATATGGTGTTGAAAATGTGAACTTATTATGTTGAAGTCATCTAGTACCTGGTCATCCTCCTGACCTTCTATAATATTTAGCCTTACATTAGTACAAGGCTCATGATAAATTAAGTGGGCCAGAGACCTAGCAAGGCCAGGATTCCACTTAACTGCAACATGTTTGTCCAACTTGTTACAGCCCACTGGATTAAAGGAGGAAACCAATGGGGCAGTAATGGAGAGATCTAACTCAAATAGAAGTGGAAGATGGTCACTCATCATATAAGAGCCTACTGTAAAGCTCTTAATCAAAGGCAATACATTAGAAGAAACAATGAGATAATCCACTACACTGTGTCCCTGAGGGCCAATAATGGTGCATTCACCAGGATTATTGATGGGTGATTTCAGACGTTACGCGGTCCCGAGTCACCACAGTGGATTCCCAGTGGTGGTGAACCGGCTAACCACCCCCCGTGGTCAAAGAAGGCACTGAACAGACGTGACAGGATCGGGACCACAGCAGGGAATCGGGCTGCCAGACCATGGTCCGGAGCGGGGCAACAGACGTGACGCTGATTCCCGGCCGTGATCAAAACACCCAGAAGGAGGCAGGGAGGGGCGGGACACAGACATGGCCAGCTGAGGGCAAACAAAGTCAAAAGGGAACACCCACACAAGGGAAATGAGAAGGGAGGGGGGAGAGGGCACACTTCCGGATGGACAAGCTCACCCTACTGCGGCTCGCGGAGGTGCTCGCACCCTGGCTGGAGCAGCAGCACACACCCATGAGGACCCCCATCCTCATGGTCCAGCGGGTGGCCATCAGGGTCGGGGCCCTGGCAACGCCTGACTCCTGCCAGTCAGTCTCGCAGCACTTCGGTGTTGGAGTGAGCACCGTGGCCTGTATCCTCCGGGATGTCTGTGAGGCTGTGGAGGGCATACTCCTGGACAGGATAATCCAGCTGGTGGATGGCCGGCTTCGCGGCTGGCAGGTTCCCCAACTGCATAGGCGCTGTGGACGGCAGCCACATCAAAATCCTCCATGGGGGAGGCCGCGGAGTATGTCAACAGGCACGGGTATCACTCCCTGCAGATGCAGGTGGTCATGGACCACCAGGGGAGGTTCATAGACATCTTCACGGACAACTCCAGGCACAGCCATGATGCCCGAATCATGACCATCTCCCCCTTTTATGCCCGGATGTACTGGAGGGACTTTGCAGACATGGGGATGGCCCAGATCGAAGGGGTGCTGATGCCCCCCTGTATCCTGGGGGACCCGGCCTATCCCCTCACCCGGTAGCTGATGAAGATATACCCGGTCGCCCACACCCCAGCGGAGGCGCTCTACAATACCCGCCAGTGTGCCAGCAGGACCATGGTCGAGCGGGCGTTCGGGGTCCTCAAGCAGTGCTGGAGGAGCCTCACCGCTAGACTACACAGTGGAGACCTCGGCCCTGGTGATCGGTGCCTGCTGTGTGCTGCACAACGTGTGCGAGACCGATGGGGCTGCCCTTGAATACCCCATACCTACCTGACCTCCCAGCCCTATGCCTCTGTATGTGAACGCGGACAACCCAAGGGAGTACCGTTACGCCAAACGCATCCCTAGCCAGGCACATCAACCGAGAGGCCCAGGCATGAGGGCACCCACCCCCCAGCCCACCCCCCGGGGTGTCTGGAGGGGCAGATGGTGACCGGAGGGACCTCGGTGTCCAGAGGGGCAGGCTGTGACTGGGAGGCGGATGCAGGGTCCCTGCCGGTGTGGAGATGGCTGGGGTGGTTGGGGAGGCAGTGGGGGTGCTTAGGGACCTGTAATGGGGCCCTGGGCAGGCAGGGTGCCTGGCGGGGTGGCTGCCATCACATAGTCACACAGAGTGCCACCGTGCAGAAGGAGGGAAGTCCCAATGTCATGGGACCTGTCCACCTTGGTGGAATGCTCCCGCACCATCCCCACGATGGCCTGTTCCAGCTGCCCAAATGCCTCTACCTGCCTGTTTTGCTCCTGGCACTCCCGCCTCCACTCCAGGTGCACCTCTGCCTGGAGCCTCTGGTCCCTTGCCTCTGCCCGCTCCAGGGAGCGCTCTATGACCGCCTTCATGCGGTCCACAGCCGCAATCATCCACTCCCCCTGTTCTGTGGTAGTCTGGACAATGTCCTCCGCCTGGTGATTGCCGTCCAGACGTTAATTTTTTTTGTTTCCCGTTGGGAATCTCTTTGACCACGCTTTCGGAGATGGTCCGGGCCAGAGGTCCGGAAGCATGGTTGATTTTGACCCCATGTGGGTATTGACTGTGGTGAACATCTGGCGGCTGCCGAACAGACATTCAGGGTGCTTTGGCCCCGCCGCAGGATTGACCATGGTTCACTGTGATTGACTGTGATCTCGTAACATCTGAAAATACCCATTAAAACCCATGCCGTTGATAATATGGAAAGATTGGCCCCAGATCAGCTTTGCTAGTCTTAGTCCTGACGAATTAATTTTCTGTATACTTAAATCCTAAAGCACTCTGGTACACTTAATGTATCTACCAGTATAGATACTAGCAGTGTTAGTATACTACTAGCCCTGGGCAGTATACCAGCACTCTGATATACACAATTATATACTAAATCATCATATAATAATTTCTTGCACAGCTGTGGACACACACCCTCTTTAGGTGAAAGTTGTATCATTGTTTTATGTTCAATTTTTCCAAAAGGTTTACATTGCTCAACATGACAATGCGGCAGTAGAGAAAAAAGTCCAGAAGACTGAATTTTCTGAAGAGCACTACAATACCAGTAAAAACAGAAATCAAATTCATTGCATGAAAAAAAACAAAGGAAATTTGGAGAGTTTTGAAAGGGTTCATGTGTGATTGTTTATTTGGCATTCATGCTATCTGTTGTGTTTCCAACTTGCAGTGGTTGTCATGGTGTACTAGTTGTGTTCTAGTTGTGTGTTGAGCCTTAATCTCCCATTTCCATGCTTTTTAGGTTTTGGTAAAATTGTTTTTTTATGTTTTACTGGAGGTTTTTTGGTTTTGAAACTAATGTTTACCCCCTGTGTTTAGATTGGGAGGTGGTTTTGCATGGAAGTAAACATTGTAATGGTGTTTTGAGGGGGTTGAAAATTTGTGCAAACCTTAACTGTTCACTTAAACTGAAGGTTTTGTGTTGGTAAATATGTATATAAATTCTATAGGGACAGTACCTGAGACTACATTTCCCTGAGATCAAATGCGGGGATGGCAGAATGATGATTACACTATCACTCACATGGTTTGTCAACCAAGGGATGGGATGTTCAGATAGCCATAGGAGGGAATGGATCTGACCGCTGTGAGCGCTTCTTTCCCAGCTGCCATGGTTACATTGCTGTTTGGGGAATACCTTCTTCAAAGTAAATCTTTTGTTAAAAGGGAGTGACACACCACAGAGGCATAACGTACCTTCCACCCATGTTGGACCAGTGGCTTGGTGGACTCCATGATGAATATTCCCTGCACACGAGGTTGGGTGAAGAGTACGGAGCCCCAGCAGGTCACAAACTAGACTCTAACCACCCCATCACAGGGTGCAGGGGAGGGGTGTGTTCAGTGACATGGGATGGGTTACATGGGTGTGTGATGGAGAGTATATGGCATGCAGCTCTGTCCCCGGTTGGTGCTGTGTGCAGGCACTCCCGTCAGTGAATTAGATGACATCTGTTAGTGGTATGGTCCTTTTATGCATATGTGAAAGCCCTGTGACATACCTCATTGGGGCATTTATACAGCAATGGGGGCCAGGATGTTTTCACTGTGGCAATAGCACACCCTGTAGAACACAAGCTTACCTAAGTAACCCATGGCTCTGCATGAGCCACCTCACCACCCCATGGCACCTATAAGTTTGGTTGTTGCACTCACCTACTGTGCTTGTCCTCCACATCCACAACAGCCCTGGTGGTGCTGTTGCATTCCTTTAACATGTCTCACCCATGCCTATGCACTCTCCAACAGGTTTTGGTGCCTCCTGAGATGTATGGGGTACTGAGGCCCTCTTGACCGTTCCTCCCTTAGTGCATCAGCTAAGTTATCCATGCCATTACAGAGGTCACCAAGGTGTTCAGAATACTCCCAGACTGCTTGTGTGAGCTCATGAAATCTTTCTTCCATAGCCTACTGCACCACACCAATGGCTGCTGCCAGGTCACCCACATCCTCCTGCAACTCACGGTGCTCTTGGCGTTGTGTGTGTCTCTCTGAAACTTTGTTTGTCCAGAGGTCCCCAACAAAGCAGGTGAGGGACCAGCCAGCTACATGGAGGAACATCCCCATGCCTGCACACCCATGTCCTTGGGGATCATCACCACCATTGGATTTGGGTTCTGAATGTGATGAAGGTGGAAGGCCACCACCACCATTGGGGTTGGGTGCTTCAGGTGGGGGAGAGGGAGGGCCACCACCCCCATTGGTGTCTGAAACACCATCCCATCCTGGGGGGCTTGATGGCAGGGACCCGTGTTGACTGCGTTGCTGCAATTTGCAGTTATTTTTGCAGAATCAGTCAATCCTCGCAGTGCCATGCTGAAATTGCATTGAAACTGCAGTGAGGGCTGTCTGCAGGATCTTTAGATCCTGGCTCAGGCATAAACTTGTTGCCTGACCCTAAACTAAAACTGCTGCTGCAGTTGCCATCTGTCAGGGAGGTGTGACCATGACCTGAGGGTAAATAGGCTCCTGGGAGATGAATTTTGGGTGGGTGGGGTCTGAAGGCCCTATGTTTGGGTGAGGGAGGTCTGGGGTTTTAATATGAGGTGGGAATTCTGGGGTGCTGAAATTCCAGAGGATTTGAGTCGTGTTTGATTAGCAAAGTTGTGATTCTATGTCAAACCTGTTGCAAATTTGCTTCCCAGCATGCATAGTTATGCAAATCATGTTAATTATGCAAACATTAATGCTCGCGGTGAATTTGAAGAATTTGGCTTCACTGGTTGCAGAATTTAAGATTTTTTGGTGCAGTGAACTCGGGTCTCTGCTTGAGGGCCATGGGGAACACATTCTGGTGCTTGGGGATCACTCAAGGGTTGTGAGTGCCCACCACCATTGGTGTCTGTAGTTTTATCAACACCAACATCACCATTATCACCCACAGCCTCCCCCCACTTCTGAATGAATGGTTGGCTCATCAGGGCTGTGCAGTTGTGTCATGATGGCATCGTCACTTTGTTGTCCCATACATGGCAACTGTGAGGTAATGGAATGGTGTTGGTGGCTACTGTGATGTTGCCATCATCAAATTGTGATGCTGCCATCCTCAATCTGTGGTGCTGGCATACCCTGCTTGTGGCTCTGCTCTTTGAGGGCACACCTTCAGCACCTGTGGTATGACATGGTATCAGACATGGCCCCACTTCCAAAGATGCATGGGGTTCAAAGGAAAACAGTTGCACACATATCTGTGGGTGCTTTACTTGAATCACTGCAGGACCTCTTATTGCTTTTGGGTTCATCTGGGGATGGTACGGCAAGAGCAGAGTATGGTTGTTGTTAGGTATAACCCCAGGTAGGCTGTGGTGGCCTCTTGACTACGCATGGCCAATAATGGACTCGCCTCCACCTCTTACGTTTTGCCCTTGCTGTTTACCCTTTACCAGTTGCACCTCTTTTACCTTGACAAAGGGAAACAGTACAGTCGGCCATGAGCACTATGGTGATGTAAGCATGCTGCTCCACCATGCAGTGAACCAACATTTCAATGTTGATGTGGCTTTGTGTGCTACAGTGAAAGGCGGTGTCTGTTATCAACCAAGGGCCTGCCCCTATGCTACATCACAGTGCCATGGGGTGATTTGGCATGTCTTATGTGCATCCCTTGAACAGATGTGCAGGGTAATCTACGGTTGGGCATGCCATGTACATATGACTCATGCTTTATAGTGGACCCCAACTGATATTTTCATGGCACACTACACACTATACCTTCCATTTGGGGTGCTCTGAGTGCAGGTTGTGATGCAGCTAAATATGGCCTTGTTCAAGACTTGCCTTAGCCATGACCTCAGTGGGTGATCTTGGGCCTGTCACAGATCTCTCAGCCTAACCTACCTCACTGGGTTGTTGTGGGGGTTACTGGTTGAGTTAATTGTTTTACTGTTAATTTATTTATAGTATTTATTTAATATTCTTGATACCCTGCCCTCCTGTCTGAGGCAGCTTAGGACAAATCACAATGCAAACATTATTATTATTATTATTATTATTATTATTATTATTATTATTATTATTATAGACTTTATATAGCGCCAGTCATGTGACCTGGTGCTGTACAGAACATAGAATTAGATGCGGTCCCTTTCTGGCTTACAATCTAAAAGACAAAGGGTGGGAGACAGGGAGAGGGGACAGAAGGAGAGACAGGGGAGAAGACAAACAAACATTCAAGCGGATGCGAAGTCTCAGGTGCGTGTGCTTGGCTTGGTTACAATCAGGTTGGTAGCAGCAGTCAGCAGAGGAGGGCAGACAGTAAGAGTAAGGGGAAAGACTAGCAGGCA
>QEPC01008871.1:272490-290880 GCA_003113815.1 Sphenodon punctatus
CTCTCCCTCTGTTCCCCTTCCTATGTCTCTCCCCCAGCTCCTGTCGCTCAGATTGTAAGCCCTAGGGGCAGGGACCGTGTCTATTTTATTACTTTGTAAAGTGCCATGTACACTGCTGGTGCTATATAAATGTTTGTTAATAATAATAATAATAAAGAAATTGCTAAGTCCTAAGGATACGTGCCTTATGAGGGCAGTGTCCGATTTTGCCCTTTCAACACTGGTTATTAAAGCCACTATATTAAAGAAGTAAGGGTTCTTTCTTCCCCTCCCTTGGATTGTTTAGCAACAAAATTTAGAGGTGGGAGCTAGGATTTGGGAGGGTTGCCCCCTTCTTTATGGAATGAACGTAGAAGGTAGGGATCTATGGCCTAGGATCGACAATGGGTGGGTTGAATAGCAATGGCGCTATACCTAATGTCAGGACCTTGAGCCTTTTTTGGAGTCATTGTCTTAAGAAGGTGCTAGGTGCGTTATGTAAACTGAATAATGATTATGATTCTGGCGCCTACATTTTAGATGTGTTATTGTACTTTTGTATTGTATTGTTTGTTTTTGTTGTGTATTGGTTTTTTTTGTTTGTTTGTTTGATATTTGATTGATTGTAAAAGCCATTGGCTATACAATAAATTTTGATTGATTTCATAGTAAAATGTAAGTAAAAACATCTCCCCCAACCCACATCCCACACCCCCTATCCATCCTACCCATCTCCTTCTCCGAATGCGTGGAGGAACAATAAGGTCTTACACAGACACCAGAAGGTGAGCAGATCTGAGAAGAGGTGGGCCTCCTCCAGGAGGGAGTTCCACAGCAGCAGCACATGGAGGACTCCAGTTACAGGCGGAGACAGGCTGGACTGACCAGGCCTCTCACCAACCGAAAAAGCTCTGCTGGACGTGGTTTTGCAGATGCTATGATGGCAGCAAAGAAACTCTTCTTTGGTGCCTGCACAGCCATGGCATAGTCCCTCTAATACGCTCTTTGCTGAAATTGGTCATCTTCAGTTCGAGTCCAATGCCACCGATGTTCTAACTGCCTGCCCTCATGCTTAAGCTGCACCAGGTCCTCCGTAAACCATGGGGACATATGCCACAACACAGGGAGTGGACTCGTGGGAGACACCATATCGATGGCCTCCGTCAAAAGAGTATTCCATAAGGCGACGAGGTCTTGACCATGTGCCCATCAAGGTCAGAGGGTAGATCCCCCAGAGCATTCTGGAACCTAAATGGTTCCATAAGTCTCCGAGGACGGACCAATCTAATAGGCCCCGCACCCCACTGGGAGCAAAAATGCACCAGGACACAAACTTTCAGAAGGTAATGGTCCTACTATGACAAGGGGGAGAGATATCTTCACCCGCAATCATAAGACCCCCTGCTTCAAGGCAAGTTCAAAACACCAAGTCCAGAATATGCCCCCTCTCATGTGCTGGTCCACGTAAAACCTGAGATAGGCCCATGGTTGCCATGGAGGCCATGAACTCATGCTCCACCCCATAAAGGCTGGTGTCAGCATGGATGTTGAAGTCCCCCAAAACAATACATCTGGGAGACCTCAAGACCACATCTGACACCAGCTCAGCAAGAGCAGTCAGGGAGGTTGCTGTACAGTAGGGTGCACAGTGTACCAGCAGCACCCCCAATCTGTCCCTAGCCAAATCAAGCACAAGGTGGAGGCCCTCAACAACAGGCATGGGCTGCACTGGAAACCTCCTGACCGGCAGTGTGTCCTTAAAAAGAATGACTACAATGTGTCCTCCCCCTCTCCATCCCTTGGGCCTGGATTGGTGCTGCACAGAGTACCTGGTCGGAACAAGGTCAGCCAAAACTGGCTCCGACTCATTGTCCAGCCAGTCTTTGTTATGCACACGAGGTCAGAGACCCAATCCAGAATAGACTCCCGGATGGTAGATGATTTATTCACCACTGACCTCATGTTCAGCAGCACCAGTTCAATGCCTGAGATCCAAATAGCCTCAACCCCCTCCTCACCTGTCCAGGGGGGCTGAGAGGGGGACAGGCACCAAATATCTCCCCCTTCTCTCTGGATGACTTCACACACCACCATAGGACCATAATTCCCCCTATCCAGCACGATCTCAATCACTGCAGCCCCCCCACCCCCTGAACATCCAACCCAGGAGCTGTTGGATAACCACTCTCCACTCATCCGCTACCCCCCGGCAGCATATCCACCAGACTGGAGAAGGAGACTTCCTCTTCACCCCCCCTCACTGGGGGGCAACCATACATCCCCCCTTCCTGTGATCCTTGCACCCCCCTCTTACTGGGGGACATGGTCACTCCCTTAGTACCCATCCCCCCTGGTTGGTTGTTTACATTATTAATTGTTGTTTGTTTACATTAATAAGGTTGAAATGTGAACCACCCTGAGACTATGGGAAAGGGTGGACTACATATTGGAATTAATACATGCCTGCCCCTTGATGCACCTTGGGGCTACACCTCATGCTCTTGATGGTCGGTAATGTTCTGCTAGTGTAACAGCTTATTTGTTTGTTTGTTTATTTATTTATTTGTTTATTTATTACCTTGCCATTCTCACTCAAAGTGATGGGGTGGCTCTCATATATAAAAATTAAAACAAGAATATATTATAAATACAAAATATAAATATACATATATAAAACCATAACGACAATAAATAGAAATCCCTGTGTTCTACATAAAAGAAACACATCCACCCAACTCCCCAGTAACCCATCCCACCCTCCCCCTGCTACTTGCATAATGGAAGAGCTAGGTCTTATAACTTTGTTGGAAAGCAAGGAGATCCAGGCTGAGGTGTATGTCCGCTAGGAGGGCATTTCATAGCAACAGTGTGGCCACTGAGAAAGCCCACCTGTCTACTCAGACCCGCTGATAATGTGGGATCTCCAGGAGGGTGCTACCGGATGACTGCAGGAGCTGCCCAGGGGGTGAGGTGATCCAAAGGGCACGCCGTCTAAGTACCTCTTCAATGCCTCCCCACGCCAGGAGGAATTCCCCAGCCCCTCCCCCTAGTAGGGAGGGGGAAGAATTATGCCAGTGGCCAATGCACCCACAGTCCCACACAGTACCACACCTGGTACTTCATCTGTTTCTTGGTAATGACGTTGTATGCATCCACACCTATCATGTGGACAGGTTCATGATCCTTGCCATCTACATGATGATGCAGACAGACCTGAGGTTGTTCATGTCTAACTTTATCTATCTACACACCCCTGTTTCCACTATTCTCCCTGTTGCCTCAGCGGGTGTGGCATGGGAATGCCTCAATTGGGTCCAGAAGCTCAGTATATCCCCTGGCTTTCTAGTCTGTTGCTGGAACCAGTGATGGGCAGGGCACATGTCCCTGACCATTCACTTGCTGCCCTACATCTCCTGTGCATCAGATGCTGGGTGGGCTGCATACTTTCTGCCATTGTGATGCCTGCTTTTTGCATTTTGTAACTGTCTCCCTCCTCACCTACCTGCTCTTTTCTATCTCCCTGGACCATTGCCCCTGCTCTATTCAGCTGCCCAATGTTTGCTCCTGCTGCCCGCAAGCACTCTTCCTGTTCACAGCCATTTGCACACTGAGGTTTTGCTGCTTTCTTGCAGCTGTCCTCATGTTGTGCATTTGGTTTTCTCCTGATGTGCTGCCACCCCTACCTATCTACCTCTACCATTGGCTGGGACTTCCATATGGTTTCCGTACACGCAGCACATTCTTTCACCTTTCTCCTGCTGCCTGTTTTCCACATAGTTTCCACACGGTTTACGCGTGTGTATCCTTTTTGCTCTGTGTGGCTCTACACGCATGATACACGGACCATGGGATTGAGCTCATTGACTGGTCCATAGATTCCTTTACTAATCTGAAATCCAGTTGCAGGTTGGCCAAAGCAAAGGGAACAACACAGAACAACAATTCTGATTGGAGGCACCGGAGTGGGGGTTAATGGGCACTGGGAAAAGGTTATGGGGTGGGCTATTTGCTGGGACAAATGTAGTATAATGTAATCCATTATGCCACACCAGCCAATGTGGTGTAATGGATAAAGTTCTGGACTTGGTCCTGGGTAGCCAAGATTTGAATCCCATCCTAGCCATGAATTGTACTCACTGGATGGCCTTGGGCAAGTCACAACCTCTCGGCCTCAGTTCCCCATCTGTAAAATGGGAATGTGTGTGCGTGTGTCTATGTTCACCTCCCTGTGTTCACCTCACCCATTTCCATCTTAGATTGTAAGCCCACTGGGCAGGGACCTATCTCCAAAAATCTGTGACTGTAAAGCACTGCATACACCTAGTAGTGCTATAGAAATGCTAAGTAGTAGTGGTAATATCTGCACAATGGTTGGCTCAGAAACGCAGAAACAACAAACCTGGAACTAAAATGGTGCCCTCGGCAATGCGGGAAGCGGTAAATGAATGGTACGTGGTAAGCAGAAAGTAGGTAAATTGGGATGGTATCTTGTGGTATTGTGGGAATTGAGAAATCACATTGATATTGGGGAAACAGTCAGGAAATAAATCCTGGTTCCCAATATAGCAAAACATTTTGCAAGCAGCAGTTTAGCTGCTTATTTCAGCCATAGGCTGGGCCTTGGTCCCTACTGGCCCTGCTTGAGGCCCTGCCATCAATACTGACTGTTCTGTTATCCGGTCTAGTATCTTCCCAGGTACTGAAATCAGGCTGACTGGTTTGTAATTTCCTTGTTCCTCCTTTTTCACTTTTCTAAAGCTAGGAACAATAGGTGTTATAAACATGCAGCTGACACGGCTGGCTACACATCCTGGGGAGATTGGGGAACAGAATAAACGTTCCCACTGATTGACCAGGCCAGGGATGTGTGTGCAGAACAGATGTGATTCCAGCTGGCCCCACCTCCACATTATGACTGGCCGCCCCACCCCCCACCATGATGGTCAACCATGGCTGCCAAGAGCAGGCAGATATGGTGGTAGTCCTCTTTTCTAGCGGGATCTGACCAGTGGTTCATCCAGCCCAGCATCCTATTTCCATTAGTTCCCAGCAGCAGACACCTCAGATGGCATGGGGACAGAGTAAAGTCAGTCAGAGGTTGAATTTGCATCCCCTGTGGCCATTGATAAACTCGCCTTCCATGGGCTTATCTAATCCTTTTAAAAATATAGTTAGTCTGTGTATACCACTGAGTTCCACAACATCAAATGGCAATGAGTTCCACAGGCTAAATGTGAACTGCATGGAAAGTATTTCTTTTTCCCCTTTTTTCTTTTTTAACTCTGCTGCTTGCTGTTCACCCTAGTTCTAGTGTTATGAGAGAGGGTAAATGACAGACTTTCTCAAACCTGCCCCAAGAACAGGTAACAAAATTCCACTCCCCCAAACTTGCAGTGATCACTGTCCCCAGGCTGTGCTGCCTGAGGTCTCGCTTGGATGCTGCATGTGCTAGCTAGATTAATGGCTCTCTCTATGGGCAAAAGCAGCCAAGCAGCAGCCAACTCCTATCCCATTACTCCTATTTTTCATCCTTTGCTATCTGTGGATAAAGAAATTACTCAGAACCGCGATCTCAGCAGTCATGACAATAGGCAGTCTCTCTACGCACAGAGTGTGCCACCCCAGCACAGGAACTTCATCTGGAACGAATACAGTAACTGAGCTCCATCACTCACTTTGTCCTTCCCTGTCCAGCACAGTAGGCAGACCCATTTATTTCAAGGAGAATGGGCCCAGGACAAGGAACAGCCTTTGAACAAAATGGTGGCACATGCTCCCACAGGGAAAGCTGGCTTTGGTTTCTAGAAGCTGAGCAGTTATGTTCTGGGTGGCTTTCTGGTCATTGCAGCTTGTCTCCAATGGGGAGGGAAAGCTGCAATGGGGAACTTGTGGGGCGGGGGGGGGCAGCCTTTTCTGGCTGGCTGTGTTCAACAGCCAGCTGGCAGTACCTTCAATGCAGAGTGCAGGCTTTGCTGGCATAATTTCAGATGTGTTTGTAAACAGCAGGAAGTTAACCAAACTGTGACACACAGGGCTGTGGTGTCTGGGCATTGGGTGCATCCACTCAAACTAAGGCTGTTATTGATGCAAGAGTTTGAAGGAAGAATCCAGTTGACTTGTTAATTCCAGACATTGCTGGGGTAATGTGGAAGGAGGGGAAGGGCTAAGGGGGCTGCATTCCCAGACCTCTGCTTTTCTGGGACTTGTGATCCAGGAAATACACACTGTGGGTGTTTTCAGACGTGACGGGGCCAATTGGCCCGGTCATGAAATCAATGAATTCATCCCCCGCTGGGATGACCCGTAACGCCCTAACAGACGTGCCAGGGGATCCTAGCAGGGAATCGGGGAGGGGGCGGGGCCGCACGGCATAATGTGCAGCCGCACGGCCCCGCCCCCTCCATTCTCCCCGCCGCCCACCCTCTGGGGAGACGGGCGGCCTCAGCGGCCAATGCCGCCACAGCACTCGCCCATTATGGTCACGGGCCGGAATCCCTGTGGGGATTCCGGGCTGTGGCTGCCGTCAGACGTGACGGCAGGGGTCACCACGGCGGGGAATCGCCTTCACCACACGATGGCCTCCGGTCCCGCTGCTGCGGCCGCTTGCGTGGTGAATGTGATTCCCCGCCGTGGTAACATCTGGGGGGGAACATCCGTTTCCCCCAACAGACGTTACGTGGTCCAAGCCACCACAGGGAATTGACTATAGTTGACATTGACCACGTAACGTCTGAAAATACCCTGTGTGCTAGGGGGATTGACCCTATTCCTGCTCATGCTAACAGAAAAGAACAAATAAAGCATGTCTGCCCCCTGCTGGCCTAATCTTGTCCCAGTCTCTTAAACTGTAGGGAAAGATGGCCTCAGAAACATACTAGCTGTGGGACCTCTGAGCTTGTTAACCCAGCTCTGATCACAGGCCCAACTGCCCAAGGTGCTGGACACCCTCGTGCTCTCTGACCTCAATGCCCAGCACCTGAGATTTGGCACAACTCTCCTGTAACATGGATTCACAAGTTATGATTTATGAATGGTTATGATGCACAAAGTTGATATATGTGCTTAGTAATTTTCTTGATCCCTGCAGTCTGGCTTTCATCCGGGTTATGGCACAGACTGTGCTTGTGGTCTTAGTCGATGACCTCTCCTGTGAGCTGGACCAGGGTCATTCAACCCTGTTGATCCTGTTAGATCTCTTGACTTCATTTTATACCGTTGATCATGAGTTGTTGGTGACTCGGTTGCAGGACCAGGCAGGGATTAGCGGGACTGTTATTGAATGGTTCCACTCTTTCCTGGCTGGGAGAACCCAGCGTGTGGTGCTGGGGGAGTTCTCATCTTCCCCCCAGGGCCTCACGTGTGGGGTTCCGCAGGGTTCCATTCTATCCCCTCTCTTGTTTAATGTGTACATGCAGCCTTTGGGGGAGGTTGTCAGGGACTTTGGGGTGAGGTGTCATCAATATTCTGATGATACCCATCTATATCTCTCATTTTCGGCTGACTCAGACCCAGCAGTCTCGGTGCTTACCCAGTGTTTGTCAGCCGTGGGGGATTGGATGAGGGTGAGCCGCCCGAAATTAAATCCTGACAATATGAAGGTGATGGTTGTGGGGAGAGCTGAGGGAGTGATGGCCCCCATCATTGATGGGGTCCATTCTCCCTTGGTTTCTCAGGTCCAGAGTCTGGGGCTGCTCCTGGATGCGCACTCCGCCTGGATGTCCAGGTGGCGGCTGTGGAAAAAGGGGCATTTTGCCAGTTACATCTGGTGCATCAGCTTAGGCCGTATGTCTCAGACTCGGATCTGACCACAGTCATCCATGCTTTTATTACCTCGAGGCTGAACTACTGTAATGCACTCTACGTGGGGCTACCCTTGGGGCTGGTTTGGAAACTGAAGCTAGTGCAGAATGTGGCGGACCATCTCCTGACTGGGACGGGCCGACGCGAGCACATTACACCAGTGCTTCGCTATCTGCACTGACTACCGATAGTTTTTCGGACCCAATTCAAGGTGTTGGTGCTGACTTTTAAGGCCCTAAATGGCTTGGGCCCCACCTACCTGCAGGACCGCCTCACCCTCCAGATTCTGGATCGGACCCTGCAGTCGGCCGGGGGTCCCCTGGGTTTCCCAGGTGTCCACCATGAGGCGGGCGTTCTCTGTGGCTGCGCTTCGGCTGTGGAACTCCTTCCTGTTGAGCTCCACTTGATTACCAACCTCCCCTCTTTCTGAAGACAGTGTAAGATCTGGCTGTTCCACCGGGCCTTTATCAGGGGAGATGGAGAGGGTGGATTGGGTTAGGGTGGGTGGGTATGGGCTTTTTAGGTTGTTTTAATTGTAGTTTTATTATGGTGTATTTTAATATGTTTTTTAAATGTTGTTAGCTGTCCAGAGATGTCTGAGGCAGGAGGGGGCAGCATATAAGTTTTAATATAAATAATAATAAGCAACATTTCTGGATTTCTACAATGTATGTATGCGGAGAGCATCAAATGTGAGCTATAGGTGAAACTCAAACAGGAGTCCATCTCCCGCAAAAGAACAATAGCAGTGAAGTGCTAACAAAGCTAAGAGACTCAGAGAGGCTCATTGTAGAAAAGAACAAAGCAAGCTGTTTTCTTTTGGGGTGACGTAGATGTTACTGGTTAACCAATTAAAGGGTTTTGCTGACTTTTTAAAGACAGACAAGAATCTTAGGAAAGAAGATCACAGCTTGCTTCTGTCAGCATGTGAAGATCATCAGACAGCCTGTCTTGCCAGCACGGAGGACAGGGACTGTTTTTACACATGCAGAGTTATTCCAAAGTAGCTGTAAGTCCAGATTTTTCATTTCAGAGTTGTCATTCAGGAGTAACTGTTTACACAATCATTAATACGCTGGAATACGTACTATTCCAAATTGGCAGTGTCTGCTTATTCCGATATAAATGTCACAAGGAGAACTGTTACTGCAGCCATCCCATGGTGCAGCTCACTTGAATTATAGTGTCTTGAGGAACTCTGACTGAGAAAAGAATGCCTCTGCTAGTGCATCGGTCTCATCATTAATTTACCAGGACATACATTTCCAGAGGGAATTCTATATTTGTGTAGAGAGCTGAGACAAACAGGAGAGTTCCAAAGGGAACTAGATTCTGCCACATAGAATTTCAGAACCTTCTTCCACTCTGATTTCTAGGTGTTGTGTGAGCAGCTGTGAGCCCCTCTCCTCCCAACATCCTTGCCGTGACTTTCACTTTCTGTTATGGGTCCCTGAGGTGGCTGGGTGTAATGGATTCCCTTCACTGCATGGTCAGAGAGGATTAGGAGGCAATGTGGGTAGCATTTTGTCACAACCTTCTTTGCTGTAAATCCCTATCCATGACCATTTTGCCACACAAGACTGCAGAATACCATTGACACATTGAGTAGAGGGGACATAAAAACACTACCTGCAATTCTCTAATGTGGAGTGGCTTAATACCGGACTAGATAGTCACACAATCACTATTCTGGAATTATTTCATGCCAAATTATAGGGGTGGGAATACCGGTTCTCCCAAGATCCAATATTGCCAGTATTTGGCAGTACCGGATTTAAAACCGAGATCCGATATTTCAGACTGTATCTGTTTTTTGCGTTGGTCTCGGATCTCTTTGGTTTTTTTAAGGACTTTTTTGACAGTTGGGCAGTAGTTGGGCACAGGTTTTGTTTACCACTTGTTCAGTCCCTCCCTGCCCCCTCCCTGTGTAACAAACTGTTACATTTGGTGCCTTTTTTAACTGCCTGCCTTGTATTGGTTCCTTTTGTTTAATTCAAGGTATCCAATCCTGAAGGTTTCCTTAGATTTTCAGAGGGGGTAGGGATGTGATTGGGAGTTGGGAGTTGGCACTTGGCTGAGCTCAGCTGGCCAATAGTAATTTTGATTTATTTATTTTTTCCTTCTGTATCTTTGGCTTGGAAGGCATTTCTACAGCAGGCTTGGCATCGTGAAGGACTGCCACATACTGCTGGAGGCATGCAAGCATGCGACTGTTGGTAAGTTTAATGTTTTCTTTTGGGGTTTTAAGTTATTTTATTAGGGACCACCTGGTGCCCCTTAGCAAGGGTTAGGGAAGAAAAGTAATTTAATGGGGAGCCAGTGGGATCCCGGGGTGTGAGTGTGGGTGTGTGTGTGCAGTCCATGTGGCCAGGCCATGTTGGAGCATGCAGGTGGAGGCTTTGAACTTGAGGTTCTGCCCATGGGGGAGGGGGAAATGTATCTGGATCCTCCATAGTGGTGGGTTTGTGTGTGCCATCCATCTGATGTTTGGGGATGGGGGTGCCCCAAGGTAGTGGTTTTGTCCTGACCTGTTTCCTTTTGGGGGGATGTGGTAAATAAATGATGTATTTGTGTGTTAGTGGGGGTGGTTGCCCCAAGGTTAATGTTTGGGTGTGTTCTTTTTTTGTTTTTTTGTTTTGGTTTTGGGGGGGTTCATTTTGGGGCGATGTGGTAAAGTCCTTGCTAAGCGCCTTGTGCACTGCAGGGGAAAATTTGTGCCCGCCCCAATCAGGGGAATGAGGCATGGGGTCTGGCGGGGAGGTTTGTGTGGCTGGCCGGGCAGGGAGCTGTCTTGCAAGCTGCATGGGGAATTAGGCTGGTGCAGCTTGCAAGATTTGTGGTGCAAAAATGGACCTCAGGGATTGGACGGGAGTGTCCACGTGATGCTGGTGCCATTCAGCCCTTCACTTGGCTGCCGGAAAGCACCTGAAGTGGCCGCATTCTCTATTACGGCCTGTTATCTGATCGGAGTGGAGTGGAGATTGCGAGTGGAGAGCGGCAGCGCAGCTTCAGGCGGGGGGGGGTGAGCAGCTGAAAGGCGGTGATACCGGGAGAGGCAGGGGCAGGGGGAACGACAGCTCTCAATTGTGTGGGGGGGGTGGCTCTGAACGCAGGGGTGGAAGGGGGGGTCTCTATCAGTGGGTCATTCAGTGAACTCGGGGTGAAATTGTTGGGGGAATACCCCCCTCCCACTTGCAAGTTTCCATCCCTCCTACATTTTGGCATAGGAGGATTGTAGGGGGAATACCCCCGCTCCCCTCTCAACAACACGTGGACCATCCCTCCTCCATTTGTGGTGCAGGGAGTCTGTAGGGGGAATACTCCCCTCCCACTCACGTGTTTCCCATCCCACCTCCATTTTGGGCATAGCAGGGAATATGGGCAGGGCAAGGAAAGGCCAGGGGGCTGGCAAGACTGGTGGGAAGAGAGGGACAGCAAGTCGCGGGGGCGATGGGGCAAGGGGGTTGCAGGTGGAAGCTGCCCCTCAGGCCCCCCCTTCTTCAGTGGGGTCTCTTGGGAAGGGGTTGAGGCAGTTGCATGGGGTCTCGCAGGGGGTTGCTGGGACCAGCGGGGAAGCTGGGCTGGACCTTGCTCTGGGGGGAGCTGCACCTGGGAGGGAGTCTGTGGATGCACTTGCTGGGGCTTCTGCTGGCATAGTGCAGGGGGCCCAGATGCAGCCCCCCCCCTCCTGCCTGGCTTTAGGAGGGCCATGGGCAGGCCTTTATGCAGTCCATGAAGGCAAGAATGGCTGGGTGGGATAATGTTATGACCTGCTTGACAGCCTCTGGGCTATTGGAGGCTGGGGGCATGGGGGGTCAGGTTTCTGGTGGAATGAGCTGTAATTCACCCGATCCTTTTTTTCCAGTTTAGTGAGGCAGCGGGGCCAGGTCAGGGAGGGCCAGCTATGGAGGCGCTGGCAAGGAAAGTGGACAGAATGGAGCAGCAGATCACCAGGATTGCCCAGCTGCTGAAAGGAGGCACCAGGCTGAGGGCAATGACGCCATCGATGCCAGTGGCTGGGGTGCAGCAGGTGGCAGCTTTGACTACAACGGTCGTGGGTGATGGTGAATATGTTGTGCCCCTTCAGGGCACAGTGACACACGGGCAGGTAGTGGTCAGAAGCAGTCAACCTGCTCAGACAGGG
This sequence comes from Sphenodon punctatus, assembly GCA_003113815.1. Classification (NCBI taxonomy): domain Eukaryota; kingdom Metazoa; phylum Chordata; class Lepidosauria; order Sphenodontia; family Sphenodontidae; genus Sphenodon; species Sphenodon punctatus. Next base: position 284,414 of record QEPC01008871.1, read on the forward strand.
GAGGTGCCTGTTAGTAATGGGATTAGCACAGAGGCAGGCAGTGGAGCTGTGGGATTCTTGGCGGGGACACTGGCAGTGCAGCAGGGTCTTATAGCAACTGGGCAGGCGAATGCTGGGACGGGCCAGCTGCTACTGCAGCAGGACCCGAACAGGTTAGTGTGGGTGGATAATGTATGGTGCCCACAGGCATCAGTTATGCGGGGGGGTTGGCCGGGGTTGAGGTGAGCTGTGGGGTTCAGGTGGGTCAGGGTGGAGGGGTGAACATTTCGGCCCCACCGGCTATGGCTACGGTTTCTCCTGGTCAAAGCGGGATGGCCTTGGCAGGGTCGCAGGCAAGGGAGGTCCCTCCTTTGCAGGGCGGATGTGCCAGGGTCTCTGCCCCACTTGGGGTCCACCTGCTGCAGTCCACGAGGGAAAAGATATGGAAGGGCAATTACATAGATTTGTGCGCCATCCTTTTTTGTGACCCAGTTCCAGACCCTAATGCGTGGCCTGAGCCGAAGGAGTACAAGAGAGAGCTAAAAGGCGGAAAATAGATAGAAATTGGGCCAACTGGGAGTCAGCTTTCATTATCTATGCGGGAGTAGTTATGCAAGCCTTTCCAGAAAGGGTGGTAGCCTTGTGGAAATATTTTGACATCGTTAGGTGAGCATATCTAATGAAGGAAGGCTTCGGTTGACTCAGATATGATGAGGCATTCCGTCAGCATGCAGCCATTACGCCCGGGGTGCGGTGGGATGTGAAGGACCACGACCTCTGGATTGAGTGTATTCAGGGAAAGGATGTGGTGCGAGCAGATAGTGGGCATATTATCGTTAAGGGAGATGCCCAACCGGTGGATAATTTTTGTGGTGAACAGAGCAAGAATGGAGCGCAATCCTTGGCCTGCTGGAACTTTAGCAAAAGCAAGTGTTTTCGTTCCTTTTGCAGGTTTAGACACATATGCCTCCAGTGTGGGGGGGGCTCACCCTTCCATCAATTGTCAACATAGGCAGGGGGTAGGGCAGAGAGGCAAGCGTGGATTCCAACCCGGTGCAGGCAGAGGTGGTGGGCTTGCCCAGCCCACTGCAGGTAAGGGCGCCAACGCCAGTTAAATGGTGGGTGCTCGAGAGCTTGTTATGTGATTATCCTGATCTGGGTCAGGCGAGTTATGTTGTTAATGGTTTTAGGTTTGGTTTTCAAATTCCGTTCGAAGGGAAGAGGGAGCATATGGTGGCTCAGAATCTGAAGTCGGTGATAGGCATGGAATTGGTGGTGGAGCAAAAGGATACAGAAGGAGTTAACGAAAGGCCATGTGGCTGGCCCCTTTGAATCCTTGCCTATGGGAAATTTGAGATTGTCACCATTGCGCATAGAAGAAGGCCCCTGGGGAATACAGATTGATTCATCATCTGTCTTACCCCAGGGGGGTTTCAGTGAATGACGCAATTCCTCCCCCCGCCCCCGAGCTATGTTCAGTCCACTATGCTTCTTTTGATAGGGCGGTTGAGTTAGTTAGGGATTGTGGTAGGGGTGCACTTATGGCAAAGAGTGACGTTAAGTCTGCCTTTCACCTCTTGCCAGTGCACCCCAAGGACTTTGACCTATTGGGATTTTCGTTTAAGGGCCGTTTTTACTATGATAAGGTGCAATGCCCATGGGATGTTCCACCTCATTCACCGCCTTTGAGAAATTCAGCTCGGCTTTGGAGTGGATTGTTAAGTGATGGACGGGGTCACGTTATATGTCACATTATCTCGATGATTATATATTGATCAGCAGGGCAGGGTCGCAGGAGTGCAGTGACTTGTTGGCTGTTTTCATGAGAATTGCTGAGTTAATTGGGGTCCCCTTGGCAGAGGAGAAAACGAAGGACCCAGCTTCTAGTTTGACCTACTTAGGTATAGAATTGGATTCTGTACGTCAGTGTTCTCGTTTACTGGAAGATAAGTTGGAGGTAATTAGGAATGAAATTGTTTCCTGTCTGGGGGCTAACAAGGTGACTTTGAGGGTGCTTCAGTCATTGCTGGGGAAGTTGAATTTCGTGTGTAGGGTTGTAGTGCCAGGATGTGCATTTCTGTCTCGCCTCTATGCCAAGACAGATAGGATCGCCAAACCGCATCACCACATCAGGGTCACAAAGGAGATGAAGGATGATTTGGGAGTGTGGCTGGAGTTTTTGCAACATCACAATGGGGTCAGCCTGTGGAGAGAGCTGTTTTTGGTGGAGGCTGAATTGCAAGTGCACTCTGATGCGCCTGGTGCGGCAGGGCTTGGAATTTATTTTCAAGGCAAGTGGTGTTCAGAGCAGTGGCCTGCTCATTGGCGTTATTTGGACATATTGAGGGATTTGACGTTTCTCAAGTTGTTTCCTATAGTGGTGGCAGTTCATTTATGGGTCAACAGATTTAGGGACAGGAAGGTATTATTCTGGTGTGCCAACTTGACTGTCGTACACGTGGTTAATTCATTGTCGTCAAAATCTGAGAGGGTGATGCGGTTGGTAAGAGTTTTTGTTCTATGGTGTTTGAAGCACAATGTAGTTTTTTCTGCTAAGCATGTGCCAGGTGTGAATAACGAGATTGCTGATGCCCTCTCTTGTTTTCAGATTCATCGTTTTTGGAAGTTCACTCCAAAGGCCAGGGAGAAGCAAGACTTTGTTCCCCAAGAGCTTTGGAGCCTTGGATTTTAGAGCTGATAGAAACAGTGAAGGGCTCGGTTTCCCCGGCTACTTGGCGGCTGTATGATAGAGCCTTGAAGGAATTTGGTGCGTTTGCTGCAGGAAAAGGCTGGTTGGTGTCATTTCTGATCTCGTTGCTGCAGGTGGTGCAATTTGGGATGGAATTGTGAAGAAAGGGTTTGGCGCCAGGCACACTTACGGCAAAGTGGTCCGCTTTATCGTTTTTGTCAAAAATGGTCGGCCCTTCTGAGTTGTCGGGGTCGCCTCTACTGAGAGCTATGTTGGAAGCCTGGAGAAGGCAGGGGAAGGGTAGGGCCGATGCCAGGATGCCTGTGTCGCCTAAGCTGTTGGCCGATTTGGTTGCCAAGTTGGCTGGAATTTGTAATGATTCAAGTGAGGTGTGGCTTTTCCAAACTGCTTTTGTTATTGCCTTTTTTTGCAGCACTGAGGGTTGGCGAGCTGGTCGTTAATTCTCGACTGGACTGTTCGGGCTGGGCTTTACAAGTTGGGGATGTGTTTGTAAGTATGAATTGGATTGAATTGTGCATTAGGAAGTCAAAGACTGACCAGACAGGGAAGGGCACCAATGTGGTGCTCTTCAAGTCCAGCAAACTGTTAATTTGTCCTGTTTCATGCATGGTTGAGTTTTTGAAAGAAAGACTGCGGGGATCGGGGCCGTTGTTTATACACCAATCTGGTCAGCAGCTAACTCGTTTTCAGTTTACGGCAGTCATGGGGCATTGTGTGGATGCACTGGGTATATCCGGGAGGTTTAGTTCACACTCATTTAGAATCGGAGAGGCATCTATCGCGGCTGCAGCGGGTTTGCCAGTCTCAGATATTAAGTCAGTGGGGAGATGGCGCTCCGCAGCATTCAGATCATATATTCGCCCACTTCCCGCAATGTAGATTGATGAGGTTAGCTGATTCATCAATAGTGATAAATGGTTTTTATTCTTTACAGGGTTGCTGCAGCAAATGGCAAAGAAGGTAATTTGGATTATTGGCCATAGTTTTGTTAGTTGGGCTGAGAAGAAGGCTAAAAATTCTAGTTGAGGTTCGCAGTTGGGTTTATCCCCCCAGACAATGGTAGTATGGAAAGGTAAGCGGGGCATGCTTTGGCCCCAGCTGATGCCATTGCTCCTTGGTTGGGGTGTGGGACAGGCCCCGGGGATAATAGTAATTCATTTGGGTGAGAATGATTTGACCAGAGGGTCTGGGTTGGATTTGTCCATAATAGTTCGACAGGATTGGTTTAGGTTGAAGGAGTTGTTCCCTGGGGCATGTTTGGTTTTTACGGAAATGTTACAGAGGATAAAGTGGCCTAGAGTCATGAGTCCGAGAGCGGTGGACAGGTCGAGGAAAAGGGTCAATAGGGAGATTAAAAAACGTATTGCAAAGGCAGGGGGAATTTGGCTTGTGCATGGGAACATTTCATGGACTATGTCGGAATTGTATTGGTCAGATGGGGTTCATCTGTCTGAGAAGGGTCTTGACATGTATCTGGGGAATCTGCGGGAATTCTTGCGGAAGTGTTTGGGTTAGTAGCTCTGGGTGAGTTAGGGGGTGTTCAAGCAACCTTTGCTGCGATACTGGGTGGCGGTGTTCAGTACCATGGTGCAGTTAAACGGGTATCTGAATTGGTTAGCATTATGGAAAACATCAGATAAAGGTGGATGCTGATATGCATCCAGGAGATTGGATCTGGGAAGCAATCAGGGAATGGGCGCCCCGCTGCTATCCCAGAAAAGGACTGATGTCAGGGGAAGGATCTAAGCGGTCCCGACATGGTCACTTGAGCGGCAGTCCTTTCGGGTATTGGATCAGTTCTGGTCCAGTAGAAATGGGTATTGGACTGGGATCTCTAATCCAAGTGGTCATACATTATGGTACTGAACGCGTGGAGTGAGGGGCATTAGGGACGGAGGTGCTATCAGAAGGTTGGACTTAATGCCCCAGTCACTCCCCTTATAATCTCACCCTGGGTTATCAATTCGGCCTGATTATCAGGGAAAGCACTAATTTGGCTCCTTAATTTGAAAATGTTACTATTTGATTCTGCCAGGAGATAATTGGGATGATTGGCAGTAATTGGCTAATTGGGGAAATTAGATTAAGTGGAAAATCAATTGGCAAGCAGACTTGTCCACCGTTCTCATTAATTGGTTTTTTGATTGGTTTTAATTGATTTCCATTTATCAACAGTTATGCTGGTTTTTTAAATAAACAGTTGTTGCCAGTTTACCCAAGCTTACTGTGTCTGTGCCTTATTTCCAGTGCGGGGACAAATGTATTTTTGTGTGTTGGTTGGGGTTGCCCCAAGGTTGTTGTTTTAATGTTTTGATGTGGACTTTGGTTTTTTGGTCATTTGGTTTGGTTTGGGGAGGGGGGGGTTCCTTTTGGGGGCATGTGGTAAATGTATTTTTGTGGGGGGGGTTGCCCCAAGGTTGTTGTTTTAATGTTCGGATGTGGACTTTGGTTTTTTGTGTTCAGGGTTTTTTGGGAGTGGGGACTCCACACCTGTGGAACTCCACGCCACTGTGTGTCCTGCAGGAGTGTGCGTGCGATGTGCGTGCTGCTCGCTTTGGTTGCTGCTTGCTCCCGGGGTCCTGTCCCAGTGGGGGTGTGGAGCCCCAAGGCTGGATGCCTGGGGGGTAAACTTGGGGTGCCCTGAGAGTTTCGGCTTCAGCGTGTTAAGGTTTGTCTTGTGGAGGTGCAGGTTTTCAGGTGGGGGCGTGTTTCCAGGTACTGCCCCTTGGGTGCTGCTTGCTTCTTGTCGGGTCATGCCCTGCCTTGGTATGGGGTGCCCCCCCCCCAAGGCCAGAAATGACCTGTTAACCTGTGGAACTCCATGCCACTGTGTGTCTTGCAGGACTGTGCGTGCGATGTGCATGCTGCTGGCTTTGGTTGCTGCTTGCTGACGGGATCCTGTCCCAGTGGGGGTGGGATGCCCCAAGGCTAGATGCTTGGGGAGTGAACTTGGGGTGCCCTGAGAGTTTGATCTGCAGCGTGTCATGGTTTGTCTTGTGGAGGTGCAGGTTTTATGGGGGTGTGTGTGTGTTTCCAGGGACTGCCTCCTTGGGTGCTGCTTGCTTCTTGTTGGGTCATGCCCTGCCTTGGTATGGGGTGCCCACCCCCAAGGCCAGAAATGACCCGTTAACCTGTGGAACTCCACACCACTGTGTGTCCTGCAGGAGTGTGTGTGCGATGTGCGTGCTGCTCGCTTTGGTTGTTGCTTGCTGCCAGGGTACTGTCCAGGTGGGGGTGGGGTGCCCCAAGGCTAGATGCTTGGGGAGTGAACTTGGGGTGCCCTGAGACTTGTTAAAATAAATTTTCTTTTCTTTTCTGAACCCAAGCCAGTGGAGCAGCAAGCGCCTTTTGGTGATTGTCTCTTGGCAACATGTCGGACGTGATGCACGAGTAGCCAGCCGCCGGGTAAGCGACACCCCTTCACTCCACACCACACCCTTCCACACCCACACCCAGTCACTGCTTTAGCCCCACACTCACCCACCCTTCTCCACCCCACACCCTTCTCCACCCCCACCCCACCACCTTTATCCCCACACCCCTTAACCCCCCCACCTCTAGCCCCACACCCCTTCACCCCACCCCACACCCTTCTGCACCCACACCCAGTCACCGCTTTAGCCCCACACCCACCCACAGTTCTCCACCCCACACCCTTCTCCACCCCACTCCCACCTCTAGCACCACACCCCTTCCCCCCCACTTCTAGTACCACACCGCTTCACCCCACACCACACCCTTGCGCACCCACATCAGTTACCGCTTTAGCCCCACCCCC
>QEPC01008871.1:312041-322594 GCA_003113815.1 Sphenodon punctatus
CTCCTGACCCCCCAACTTCCTAACCCGGCTCCCCTGCACTCCCACCTCTCCTCACAACCCCCACACTTTCCCAACCCCTAACCTGGCCCCTGCCCCTCTTCCTGACTTCCCCCCACACCTTCCCAACCCCTGACCCTGTATTAGTATTTTTTGATGTGATTAATCACAAAAAAACCAACTAAATTATCCAAAAAAAAAAAAAAAGGGTTTCAAAAAACATTAAATGTAGAACTATTTCAAAACCACAAAACTTCCCTCTTATTCAACATTCAACATTCCACACCATGAAAATTTATTACAATTCCTATTCAAAAAACATTTAAACACATTACAACAACAATTAAAAGTCAAAAATCATGGAAACTATTTAAAGATTTTCTATCTGTTTCATAATTTACCATCAACACAAACGTAAGATATGTACTTAATTCCTTACCATACAAATTTATTCTTATTACATTTTATCACTAACTAAGCTATCACATTTTTTCATTATTAGGCATTAATTTATTATTGTAATTCAACACTGAACAATTCGTTAAAACTGCCTTAACTCTGTAATTTCAGTTGACACTGCCAGTGTAGACAACTGTATAGAATCAGTTTGATTTAATGTAATTCTGCATGAAACAACAGAGTTACGGCAGTTTTTTAAAAAATGTTCAGTGTTGAATTACGATAATAAATTAAAGGTATTATTACGATAATAAATTCAAGGTTCTTGAATGTCATAGCATTCTGTGGCTTCTCAATAGAAATCACCAGTGTCTGTCCATCAGTGATGAGTGATGGTGCCTCAAGTAGATATGTGACTTGAAGCTCAGGGGGATAAGAGATTCCTCTGATTAACACCTCAGAGAGAAGTGCCTTTGATCCTGAGAAAAGTCTCCCATTCATTTCTGCTAGAGTCTCTGGTACTGGCAATAGCTCATGCGCCAATATATCAGAAAAGCTGACAGTGACTCCAGCTTCATAGGGCAGTGAAGGGACATTGCATGTTTTTTCTATCTGCTTTGATACCTCTCACTTAACCAGTACACATTTGACCACAAAATTTCCTTTGTCAAATTCTTATTTCACTTCTAGGTGAAGCTGGCACATCTCATTAATGTAAATTGTTCCCTAGTGGGCATAGTTTGTGTGATTGTCCCTGAAGAAAAAAGGAAGCATGCACTGGAATGCATGTAAACGGAGGACCCAAATTCCATCTCTCTGAGCACAAGTGAGCAGGAGAAGAAAATCTGTACCATTTGAATGTACAGAATTTGAAGTTTGAGTTGTCTTTGGATGTTACAAAAGCTTCCATTGCCTCGCTGATCTGTTTGGCAGGAAGCAGGGTGATCAGTCCCTCTACATCATTGCTGTGTGAATAGTCCTCTGTCCTCAGGTTGTGGTTCTCACTGTCAATGTGGTTGAGCAGCTCTGGAATGAGTATTCATCACATAGCCTGTAAGGTTATCTTGTGTGTTCTCATTCCTCTGGCATAGGACTTCCCAGACATCACCTGGGAACAATGCCTCATCAACTGTAAACACAACATGATGCTGACCAAGTGTTGTCACCATATGTTGATAAAGCTTTTCTGTGTAACCCTGTTTCTGTCACACAGGTGCAGTTTTTACCAGACAGTGCAACCCTGACTGGATCAAATCAAATGTAGAACAGAATATAATTATTTTCAATAAAGAGATTTAAACACCTAAACCATTTTAAATGTGCATTTGCCATGATCGTGTAAAAGCCCAAACCGTTTTGAATGTGTTTTTTAAATAATGCGCATTTTTTAAAACTGGTTTTGGCACCCCCCAATCATCAAAGAGGCTCAAAACCGGTTTTTAAAAATGTGCATTATTTAAAAAACACATTCAAAACGGTTTTGACTTTTACACGATCATGGCAAATGTGCATTTTAAACGGTTTAGGTGTTTAAACGAGCATGAAAGCACGCGCATTTTTTACCAACCCTGTGCAAATTTGTCTCGTCTAAAAGTGCCCTAACTGCAGCTCCCAAAAGTTCCTCCATGACATCTGGGACCTGAAGGCTAGTTTAGTTGTTGAAGTCTGTAGGTTCTGTAACCTCATGTCTGCTTCTGGATCGCTTTGCCAACCTACCAATTTTGTGGCATGAATGCTGTTTTTCCCAACAAAGCTGGTATCGTTGATGTCTATGTTGTCACATGTGAAGTGTACAAATCTGTGGTGTACAAAGTTTGGAAGTATTACTGCTCCTGCTGCAGGATTCATTGCTTGTAGAATGCTCTCTGCCAAAGATGTGTCAACCTGAAGTACATTTTGGGAACTGATGATACATCCTACATGATGAAATAAATGAACAAGTTCCTTGGAATGCATAGCCTGATGCAGAATGCTTGCCAGACCTAGATGCTTAGGAGTCTATTGCTTCCTATTTACATTGTACGCTAAGTCCTGCGCAATGCTGAGAACCTTTGCTTGCATTTAGATTCACAATTAACAAAGCATATGAAACAGATTCTTAGAATACTGACTTCGGCTCTTCTTTTTTCAGCCCCTTTCATTTTCTCACTAATTACCATACACAAGGCAATACGTACACCTGATAAATACAGAATTAGGTACATCAGCCTCAGATAATGCTAAAAAAAGTGTTAATTGTTAAGTATTAGGTTTCATAAATATAGAAACATGGTAAATTCGTTTTGCACCAGCAGTTCTATTTTCTGGTTATTACAGGTTATTATAGATACAGCTTGACAGATACTAAAAGTGGATTCAGCACCCCCAGATCCTTTAAAAAGAACTGACAACTTTTACTCCAAAATGCCTGAACTTTCTTATAGAACTGCATTTTCCAGATTTCTGACTAGACTATGAAGTCCCTCTACAATTTCAGCTGGATAAGCGGGTCTGCACTCCCTTTGTCACGCAGTTAGGAACATGGCTGCTGCTTCACTGGGCATTTTTACACGCACCAGCTTTCTCCCAGACTTCAAAGTCCAGGTTCAGTAAACTCATGTAGGGTGGAGGGGCTAGTCTCTCACTCTCCCCTCCTGGAAGTCACCTGGATGCTATTGTAAACAGTGACCCAAACTTGTAAATCCTCTAATATCGGGAACTTACAAGTCTGGGTCTCAAAACATGCAGGAGTTGCCCAGCACCACTGTAACAATGGTGTCCAGGAGACTTCTGGGAGGGGGTGAGTGTCTAACACACACACACACATGGGACGGGTGAGTGTCGAACACACACACACACTCACACGCCCCGCACAAGTTTACTGAACGTGGACTTTGAAGTCCGGGAGAAAACTGATGCATGTAAAAACATTCACTGGCTCAAACCAATGGGGCATCTAGCCTGAAATCGTGCCTCCAACAGCAGTCAGTTCTGAAAGCTCTTGAGGAAAGTGAGGAACAGCCATGGGGCAATTCTGGGTTGATTCATCCCCTCTCTCTCACCTCCAACTCTCCATCAGTCTCAGAGGCTTAGCAATTATAAGGTTGTCCCCCCCCCCCCCAACATCCAGGCACAGGGGCTTTATATTTACATTTGGATTTAGAGGGACTTGCAACAGGTGAATACAGCCCCGGACCCTGTCTCTCCTCAGCTGAACTAGCATTAGCTCTAGCCTTGCCTGCAGCAACCCAAGCCCTGAACTGAGAATTCAGACGGGCACCCCAAATAATTAATTTGGCCCTGCCCAGGCCACTGAAGTTCCTGTCAGTTATCTATGAATTTGTTAAGTGCTGCCCCTCTGCACTGGGGATAATGCCTCGACAGTGGGAAGCCCCGTTCATTAAGGCCTGAATGAGCTTTGAGGTCCTCTAATGAGTAGGGCCCTCGACAAACAAAGCACAATTCTCCCGAGAGCAGCATGAAAAAAGCTTTGGTGCCAGAGCCTGTTAGAGAAGAAAAGAGGTTTGCTGACCCTGTTTTGTTGATTCCATATCCCAGGGCTCAGTTTAGCTTTGAAAATTCTTAATGGAGGTGGGGAATGGGGCCTGGACAGCATGGGCCTTTCCCTTGCCATGTTATGAGTCCTTTCAAGAAACCTTCTCACCTGCTTAAAAGGCACCACTGCCTTTCAGAGGAGATTAGAAACCATATTTGAAAGAGAAGAACAAAGCTGCAACAAACACACGCAGCCTCCTGTGGGCAAAACGAGAGCTAGCAAGAAAGAGATAGTATTTGTCACAGGCGACATTGCTCACTCACCCACATGCACATGTTTATTGCTATGGCAACACAGAGGTTTAAAAGCAAATAGATGAAGGCGAAACTGCATGGCTTTGCCAGACAAGGCCTGGAAAAGATCTGTGTATTAAAGAGGGATTTGAAAGCAACCCCATTCTTCAAACAGCCATGCAGTGATGTCAAGGTACCGAAAGGCTCTCACTTAATCTGTGTGTAGGATAGTGGGACGCACCACTAGGGATGTGCCAACGTGGTTCAGAAGTTCAGAGTTCGACCCAAACTCGGCCTGTTCAGACGACCGAACCGAACTTCCAAACCAAATGCTCGAACTTCTGAACAGTTCAGAAAAGTTCGGGGGTGGGAAAAACGTGAAAAATGTGACTGGAAGGGGAAGGCAGCTGAGGAACAGACTTCCTGGCACCAGGGGTGAACACCAGGGGTCATTTCAGGGCCAAAAATACTGATACCGAAAAAAAAATCAGTTTCGGTTTCGGTACCGATAGCACTTTTTTGAATGTTTGGCCAACTTCAGCCAAACTGAACTCCACCAAATCGAACAGCCAAACCTGAACTCGGGTTTCAAACTGAACGACCGAATGTCTGAACATCCGAACGTCGTTCTGTTTGCCCATCCCTACTCACCACATCGCAGAGACAGCTACTTGGGAGGGCCTGTTCCCCCGCTGCCACTACCACCACCACTGTTGGTGATCCCGCCCCCTGGGATACATTGTGAGGGGGGGGGATAGGGATATTCTATACCCGGGGCCTCCCTTAGAAGAGCAGTCCCAGCTCCAGCAGGCGCCACACCCACGTGCCGCATGCCGAAGAGCCGTGGGGAGGGACTGAGGGGTGGGGTGTTATATTTGTTGTGTGGGGAATTGTGAGTGTGGGGGGGTAAAATTTGGGTAGTGGGTTGGGTGGCTTGGGGTTGGTTATGGTGGGGGGGTTAACGAGGGGGGTTGGAGTGTGCTGTTGGGGTGATTTTTGGGGTTGTGGTGGGATTGGTGGCCTCCCCCTTGTGGCAGGAGAGGAAGCTTGGGGGGAGGGGGGAGGAGAACCCCTTGTGTAAGTGGGGGTGACCCTCCAGGGGGGAGGGTTGCCCGCTGGTGGCAGAAGTGGAAAGGGGGGTTGGGGGGTCCCTCTCGCTGACCTGTTGGGGCAGCCTATGGAGGGTGGGTGTCTAATAGGGTTCTCTGAGGATGGGAGGACTTCCACAGACATTGGGGTTGTTACGGGTCGGGGGAGATATGGTCCAATGGGGAGGTGTGTTCCATCAGTGAGGAGGGAGCGGTGCCCTGTGCCCGTTCCCCTCTCAACCCCCCACGCGGGTAGGTTGCAGGTCGAGGCTCAGGCGACCCCAGGCCTTAGTTTGGTGCTGCTGAATGTGAGGTCGGTTGTCAATAAGTCATCTACCATCCAGGAGTTAATCCGGGAGTGGGACACCGACCTCGTGTGTATTACAGAGACCGGACTAGACAATGAATTGGGCCCTATTCTGGCCGACCTTGTTCCAGCTGGGTTCTCTGTGCAGCATCAGCCTTAGCTGGAGGGATGGGGGGGAGGTGGAGCCACTGTTATCAAGGATACATTGTCTTTTAGGAGGTATCCGGTGCAGGCTCCATGTCTCTATCTTGTGTTGGATTTGGCCGAGGACAAATTAGGGGTGCTGCTGCTGTACCATGCACCCAACTTCCCGGTGGCATCCCTACATGCTCTTGCTGATGTGGTGTCAGACATGATCCTCTGGATTCCTAGATTAGTGGTCCTGGGGGATTTTAACATCCACGCTGACATCTAACTTGGAGGAGCGAGACTTGAGTTCATGGCCTCCATGACAACCATGGGCCTGTCCCAAGTAATCTGTGGCCCCACACATGAGGAGGGACATACACTGGATTTGGTTTTCTGCACCGGCCTTGAGGCGGGGGGGGGTCAGTTAGTAGGAGTTAGGGGGTGGAGCCTTTGTCATGGTCTGACCATTACCTCCTTAAGGCATGAATCCTGGTGCATTTCAGCCCCCTACAGGGTGCAGGACCTATTGGATCGGTCCGCCCCCGGAGACTTATGGGCACGGATCGGTTCTGGAATGCTCTGGGGGAATTTTCCCTGGACCTTGACACCCGCTCTGTTGATGATCTCGTAGCCTTCTGGAACACCTTGTTGACCGAGACCATTGACAGAGTGGCTCCCAGGTGTCCGCTGCCCTCCCGAGTCTCCCGCAGGTCTCCTTGATTTACTGAGGGCCTGTGGTGTTTGAAGCAGGAGAGTAGGCGGTTAGAGCGATGGTGGCACCAGACTTGCGATGAGTATGATCGATCACAACATAAGAGCAGTTTAAAGGCCTATGCTGTGGTGATGCAGGCAGCAAAGAAGCAGTTGTTTGCTGCCCTCATTGCATCTGCAAAGTCACGTCCAGAGCAGCTTTTCCAGGTGGTGAAAGACTTGGTCAGTCCTGCCTACCTCCACCTGGACCTGGAGCAATCCAGTGACCGCTGTGACTGGTTTACTGAGTACTTTGTAGATAAGATCACTCACATCCGCCATGATTTTGGTACCACAGTTATTGCAGAGGATCATCTTGGGGCTATGGATGTCCCATCCTGTCCTATTTTGTGGGATCGGTTTCAGATGGTGTCGCCTGCCGATATGGAGTCCTTGTTGGGATCTGTTCATGCCACTACTTGTGAACAAGATTCATGCCCATCCTGGTTGGTGAAAGCCAGCCAGGAGACATTACGGCCATTGCTAGCTGGGGTGGTTAGTGCCTCCCTTCGGGAGGACAGGGTGCCTGAATGCCTGAAAGAGGCTGTGGTTAGGCCCCTGCTCAAGAAACCATCTCTTGACACTGATGGTACTGTCAGTTATTGGCCGGTCTCTAACCTCCCCTTTTTAGGGAAGGTTATTGAAAGGGCTGTGGCATGGCAGCTCCAGGAACACCTGGACCACACCGGTTTCCTTGACCCCTCTCAGTCTGGTTTTTGGCCTGGGTATGGTACGGAGACTGCACTGGTGGCCTTGGTTGACGATCTCCATCTGGCATTGGACCAGGGTCATCAGAACTTATTGGTCTTGATAGACCTTTCGGCTGCATTCAACACAGTTGACCATGAGGTGTTGGTGACTCGCCTGCGGGACTGTTCCAGGATTGACTGAAAGTTCTTGGACTGGTTTTGTTCGTTTCTGGCCGGGAGAACTCACTGGGTGGTCTTGGGGGAGTGTACGTCTTCTCCCCGGGACCTCATGTGTGGAGTCCCGCAGGGTGGCATTTTGTCCCCCCTCTTGTTTAACATCTATATGCAGCCGTTAGGGGAGATCGTGAGAGGGTTTCAGGACATGTAGTGTCATCAGTATGCTGATGACACTCAGCTCTACCTCTCTTTTTCCATTGATTCAGGCCATGCAGTCTCCTTATTTTCCCAGTTCTTGTCAGCTGTGGGGGCTTGGATGAGGTTGAGCCATCTGCAATTGAATCCTGACAAGATGGAAGTGATGTTGGTGGGTGAGGACTTGGGAGGCCTGGGGGTGGTTGAATCTCCTCTTGTTGGGAGATTTTTTCCTCCCATAGTCTCTCAAGTGCGGAGTCTGGGTGTGCTCCTCAATTCACAGCTCAGCTTGGAATCTCAGGTTGTGGCGGGGAATGCGTTTCTGAAGTTACATCTTGTCCAGTGGTTTCAGCCGCATCTCTCAGACTCTGACCTCACCACTGTCAACCATGCCTTCATCACCTCGAGGCTGAATTACTGCAACGCGCTCTATGTGGGGCTGCCTGAGAAGTTGTTCTGGAGGCTGCAGCTGGTGCAGAATGCCACAGTCCATCTCCTTATGGGGGGGCTGCAGGGAGCACATGACACCTGTGCTCCAGGCTCTGCACTTGCTGCCTATAAAGCACCGGGCTAAGTTCAAGGTGCTGGTTTTAACCTTTAAAGCCCTTCATGGCCTGGACCCTGCTTATCTGCGGGACCGCCTCACTCCCCATGTGCCTGTGCGCCCTCTGAAATAATCCAGGGGAGCCTTTTTGGAGGTTCCCCAGGTGAGGTGGGTGACCTGACCACTGATGTTAGATCTTTTTTGGTGGCTGCCTCTGTGCTGTGGAATTTTCCCCTGGAGGAGGCTCGGTTGGCCTCCACTCTCCTGTCATTTCGATGTTTATGTAAGACCTGGCTGTTCTGCCAGGCTTTTGGCAAGGGGGTGTGTGTTCCCTGCATGTGGGATAAATGTTTAACTTTTTTAATTGTTTTATTGTTTTATTGTTTTATCTTTGTTGTTCGCTGCCCCGGGCAGCCCTGTGGGCAGGAGGAGTGGGATAGAAATTTGTTTATAAATAAATAAAATGCTGCAGTGCTCATAGACTAACTGGTTCTCGTTTTTCTGTCATTGGGAGGCCAGAGCAGCATTACTTGATTGTGCCAGAGGGTGTTTTTAAATGAGTGCCACAGGAGGGGACGGGTCCACGGCTGCTGAGTGGTGTGGCTGCAGGGTTACGTGTGTGGGGAGCAGCTCCCAGCATGACTGCCCCATTCACAGAGACTCATGGGGCACTCCAGATTTTTCATGAGTTTCAATCTAATAAGTAAAAATAATCAAATTATAAAAGGGAACGAAAGAAAGAAAGAACGAAAGAAAGAGGGGAAAGACAAAGGGGAAACAGAAGGGAAAGGGGAGAGGAAGTGAACAGGTGGGTAGGAGAACAGGGGGAGAAAAAAGAAATATCCTCAGTACCCTGGAGTGCGGTGTTGGGTATAGGGAGAGTGCATGAGTCAAGCCGCCGCACTATCTCTCTTATAAGGTGCAAAGCTGCTCCTTTTGATTTTCTTTGAGAAGAAGGCATATGAGCCTAGTTTTTGTCTTGGATTTGTACAAGGCTAAAGGGGGGGGGGGTAGTCTAGCCGCCGTATCTCCCCCAAATAAGGGACAAGGTGACTTTCCAGGTTTTATCTTTTTTTATTGGGGGATGCATGAGTCGAGCCTCCGCACTTCCCCCTTATAAGGTGCAAGGGTGGTCTTTCTCTTTCTCTCTCTTTCTCTTTATTTTGTTACAAACAAACTTAGTTTGTTTCTATTGTGATTTTTCTTTTTTCTCCTTAAGGCTTTATAGGGAATTTGTTATAAATTAATATAATTATGTTTACATTATCTGTTCTTAATGTTCTTTAAAAAATAATAATTCAGGAGTGCTCCATGTGGGGGCATGAGTGACCACTGTGTGGGTCACAGGCATACGCCTCCCCACGCACTACCATCACATGAGCAGTTGGACATGTCAACGGTGGGGGGCCATGCATGGACAGTGACACATCTCATTTAAAAACACCCAGAGAGGACTCATGGATCCAGGTAAAGCCCAGTGACTTCTCTCTTTATGGATCACTGCCTAGAACTCTGGATATAACACTGCAGAGCCTAGATCAGCTCTCCAACTGTCAGGAGCATTCATGGCTCATCTGACTGGAACAGCAAGAGACACAGGGCTGCTACATGAGGAAGGAAAGGAGAGCCCTGTACAGACAAGCAAGGGTGACACCGGGGTGCGTGTTCTCCCAGCCAGACAAGTGAAACACGGGCCCTGAATGGCATCCACTATCATGACAGCACTTCCCCATCAGGGCAGGAATCACAGCCACTGCTGGAGACAAGAGAGCCACTGACCATACATAACCCACTTAATTTAAAGGCAGATCAGCTGTAGCTTCTTTTCTCTCCTCCTCTTCATAGCAAGGGACATTTGATGTGAAGATGATTCTCAGCATGAGTATAAAATGAAAATGGGCGTGTGGAGGTGTTAACACGAGAACCCCTGCCACTTGAGATTATTGGGGGGTTAGTTCCCCAATATTTGCTCTATCTTTAAATCTAGGGGAATTAGCCAAGTTAGGGGGTCCCCTCATGTTCAAGGGATCAAGCTGAGGACAGTACGCGCTAGAGCAGTTTATGTACCCTCCCCAAATAGAAAGAGAGAGAAGGAGACACGTATCCAAAAACAACAGGTTTATTGGTATATTACACAGAGAAACACAGCCCCGGTCTGGCTGGTGGGGTTTAAAACACAGGTGGCTTGCGGGGATGGTAGGAGAAGAGAGGGGGGGTATTCCGGTGTTGGCTCAGCGAGTGGGAGCAAGAGAATGGGATAGGGAGAGAGAAAGAGACAGGGAGGGGAAAAGGGCTTCCCCAATTGTCTTGGGAAAGTCTGGACCTGCAGTTACCTTTCCTGGCCTGTTGAGACGGGACAGGCAGCCCACGGATCCAGCGGAGTTCAGGGGATGGAGGAAAAAGCAAAAAGGGCAGACCAGAGTCTGGGAGAAAATCCTAACACAGACATGCACAGAGCGACCTGCACATATCTGGGTCCAAAAACTTCTCAGAGGTGGAAGGGAAACTGT
>QEPC01008871.1:322938-337001 GCA_003113815.1 Sphenodon punctatus
GGGGGGTTTCTGTACTGAGTCCTGGCCACCAGTTCCTTGTTACAACAGGGTGGGCCCTCCTTCTTAATGACCCCATTCTTTACTCAGAGGGCCCTCCCTTCCAGTCTGTTTTTCCACCTTTGGCTAGTATCTTTCCATGAGTGTCTCCTTGTTACTATGGCTAGGGTAGCTGGGCCCGATCCTTATTTCCTATCCATTTTCATCTGCACCCCCACTTTCTGCTTGAGCACCTCGGATGGGGAGGCTTCCCTGTCAAGCCTCTATCCCTATGTTCTCCGGCCTCAGTTGGTTCCTGGGGGCTTTTTGCATGCCCTTCTTCTCAGGTCCCTTGGCCTCAGTTTACATAGCAAGAGTGGGGGTGGTGGTACCCATTGTAGGGGAATTTCGGGGTCCGTTCGTATGAGAGGGAAGGACAGAAGGGATATTCCTGTCTGTATAAAAGTCTGGAGTAGTGGATACAATCCCCTCCTGTGACACCTGTAGCAGTGGCTGTACCTTTGACACAGGGGCACAGCAAGCAACATTAAAGAGGGCCCTGTTGCCTGCGAGTCTACCCCCACTGGCATTTGATTTTCCTGGAGGCTGAATGTAGGGTGGCCATATGTCTTGTTTTATTCCAGACTGTCCTGTTTTCCTGACAATTTGGGCTGTCTAAGATGGGCTAGGAACCGGACCGTGTGCTGTGTCCCCAGTTGCGCTTAGGGCGGCCACTGACGCATCAACAGAAAAGAGGACAAACATTTGCATGAAATGTACATATGCAATTTTATACTAATTTATGCAAATTTGTGGTGCATAGGGTGGGGTGGTCAGAAGTGGGCAGAGCAAATCCAACGGTAAGCAGAGCAAAGAGTAGGTGAAGCCAACCCAACGGTAGGCAGAGCCAACTCAACAGTAGGCAGAGTCAACTCAACAGTTAAGCCAGTGGTGTGGCTTAACCCAGCAGCAAAGAGTTGCCAGCATTAACATTGGAGGGAGATTACATTAGTTAACCCTGTGAACTCCTTGCTCTTCTGTGAAGCCCTACCACTGGGGGAGAGAGAGCTCTACTAAGGTCTCATCAAAGGTCCCTCTCCCACTAGTCCCATTTCTCCCTAGCAGTGTGAAAAAATAGAGCCAAGGCTCACTGTGAGGAGAAACTGATGTTTTAAGTGTCTCATCAAGCGGGTAATAACTACCAGTGTTTCCCTACCATTTCAATCAACTTTTATTTTTCTATTTGTTTTTTGTTTCCTTTTTTAGGGGGAATAACACCAAAGTCAACCTCAGAAAACTTTGAGCAACATTGCACATAAGAACATTGAGGATAACAGACCCAGGTCACCCTGTAAACCCTTTGAGCAAGTTTGCACATAGTATTGGGGGTAACAAAGGAGAAGCCTTTGAACAACAGTGCACATAAGAACATTGGGGTTAACACATTCAAGTTACCCGGAAAACCATTGAACAAGTTTGCACATAAAAACATTGGGGATAACACACCCACATCATCCTTAGAAACCTTTGAACGCTGCACATAAGAACATTGGGGGTAACACACTCAAGTTGCCCTGAAAAACCTTTGAACAAGTTTGCACATAAAAACATTGGGGGTAAGGTAACACACCTCCGTCATCCTGAGAAACCTTTGAACAACAATTCTCTCACACACACACACACACACACACACACACACACACACACACACTCTCCCCCACACACACAGATTCTCTCACACACAGACTCTCTCTCTCTCCCCCTTACACACACAAACAGAGATCCTCTCTCATGCACACAAACTCTCTCACTCGCTCTCTTGCACACACAGATTCTCTCACACAGACACACTTTCTCTCCCCCTCACACACACACTCACAGATTCTCTCTCTCACACACACACACAAACACACAGAATCTCTCACACAGAGACACTCTCCCCTCACACACACTCAGATTCTCACACAGACTCTCTCTCTCTCTCTTTCTCGGTCTCTCTCTGTCACACACACAAACAGATTCTCTCTCACACACACAAACTCTCTCATGCGCACACACACACACGCACTTCTTCAAGTGGCTCCAAAGATTCTCACAACACCCTGTGCCATGGTGAGAATGATTAGAGCTATCTCAAAGAACCTTGTTTACAAGGAAATGACCTTCTGCTCCGCACAAGGTCAGGACGGTGCTGCCGCTGCGGGGATCCCATCCGACCAGGACTCAGGAAAGGTAGGTAGATGCCACCCAGGGTGCCCTGGCAGGTGGGTGGAGGGGACGGTCAGGGCCAGCCCTACCACAGGACGGCTTGGAGTGGCCGCCCCAGGCCCCGCTCCTGGGGGGTCCCGTACTTGGGGTTCCCAGCTCCCGGCCTGACAATAGTCGGGAGCTGGGGACCCCACGCAGGGTTCCCCTGGCCAACTGGCCAGTCCACACCTCCCCTGACAGGAAGCAGGGAGGGCATGGAGTGAGGGAGAGGCAGAGGCCACCTCTCCCTCACTCCGTGGGTGCCCCCCTCTGCTGCCTGTCAGTCTCAGCCAGGGGAAATGTGGGTGAGGCGGGGCCTCTGCCTCTCTCTCACTCCTCCTGGCTGAGACAACCAGGCAGCGGAGGGGGCCAGTGGAAGTGAGGGAGAGGCAGAGGCCCCACCTTTCCCACACTCCCTGCAACTTCCAGTGGCGGCAGGTGGTGCAGTGGCAGATTTAATCTGCCACTGCTGCGCCCACTGCCGCTGGAGCCTGCCACAGGGAGCCAGCAAGCGGGCCCAGAGAGGGGTCCAGGACAATATATTTATTTATTTATTTATTTATTTTACAAATTTATATCCCGCCCCCTCCTGCAATGCAGCTCAGGGCGGCTAACAACAGTAATAAAAACAATTAAAATTACTTAAAATATAAATATAAAATACATCAGTAAAACAGGGCTAGAAAACAATAATAAATAGATAAATGGGCGGGGGATTAAAATCACCCCCCCCCACCCTCCCTCCCAAAGGCCTGGGCAAACAGCCAGGTCTTACAGTTCCGCCGAAATGTCAAAAGGCTTGGGGCCAGGCGAGCTTCCTCCGGAAGGGAGTTCCACAGCCGCGGCCCTACCACCGAGAATGCCCGCTCCATCGTGGCCCCCCGCTTAACACGGGGGACCTCCAGGAGGGCACCCCCGGCAGACCGCAGGAGCCGTTCCGGGGCGCGAAGGGCGAGGCGGTCCCTAAGGTAAGAGGGGCCAAGGCCGTATAGGGCTTTATAGATCATTACTAGGACCTTGAACTTGGCCCGGCACACTATCGGCAGCCAGTGCAGCGCTCGGAGCACCGGTGTAATGTGCTCCCGGCGACCCGTCCCCGTAAGAAGACGGGCCGCCGCATTCTGCACCAGCTGCAGCCTCCGGGCCAAGAACAAGGGAAGCCCCACGTAGAGCGCGTTGCAGTAGTCGAGCCGCGAGGTGACGAAGGCATGGATGAGGGAGGCCAGGTCCGGGCCAGAGACATACGGACGCAGCCTACGTACCAGATAAAGCTGGCGGAAGGCAGCCTTAGCGACTGCCTCCACCTGCCGCTCCAGCCGCAGGTCTGCGTCCAATATGACCCCCAGACTCCGGACCTGCTGAGCTACAGGGGGGCAAACCCCCCCAATCAGGGGGGCCACCACCCCCTTCGCCCTCCCCACCACCATCACCTCCGTCTTATCTGGGTTGAGCTTCAGTCTGCTCCGCCGCATCCAATCCGCCACGGCCTCCAAACATTGGGATAGCACCGAGACAGCAGGGTCTGGGTCGGTAGAAAACGAGAGGTACAGCTGAGTATCATCAGCATACTGGTGACATCGCACCCCGAACCCTCTCACGACCTCCCCCAAGGGCTGCATATAGATGTTAAATAATAATGGAGACAAGATCGATCCCTGCGGAACGCCACACGGTAAGGCGCGGGGGCTCGATGTTTCCTCCCCCAACACCACCCGCTGGCTCCTCCCCGAGAGGAATGAACGGAACCATTCAAGAACAGTCCCGTCCAGACCCCCCCGGTCACGCAGTCGTCTCAACAGCAGCCCATGGTCCACGGTGTCAAAAGCGGCCGAGAGATCGAGCAGGATGAGAAATGTCGAACATCCCGCATCCATCTCCCGGCGGAGGTCGTCCACCAAGGCCACCAACGCCGTCTCGGTGCCATAGCCGGGGCGGAACCCAGATTGAAAAGGGTCAAGGAGCCCGATATTATCTAGATGACCCTGGAGCTGGAGCGCCACTGCCCGCTCAATAACCTTCCCTAAAAAGGGAAGGTTAGAGACAGGTCGGTAGCTGGCGAGCGCGTCTACGTCCAACGATGGTTTTTTCAGCAGGGGGCGCACCACAGCCTCTTTTAAGCAAGGCGACAACCTCCCCTGCCGAAGGGACGCATTCACCACCCTCGCCAGCACCGTCCCCAACGTCTCCCCGGAAGCTTTTATTAACCAGGACGGGCATGGATCTAGTTGACAACACGTGGCCCTCACAGACCCCAGGACATCCACCACATCGGCTGGCGTCACTTCCTGAAACTCACCCCATAAAGATGGACCAGACGGACCCTCCGCCCCCCCGCGCTCTTCCCCTACTGCTATCAACCCAGCGTCGAAATCGGCCTGAATCCGAGCGATCTTGTCTGCGAAGTAGATGACAAACTCCTCACAGCGGGCCCGGGACAAGTCCCCATCCAGGCGGAGGGAGGCCGGACTAACCAGCCCCCGCACCACCCGAAACAGCTCCGCTGGACGCGACTTCGCAGACGCTATGAGGACGGCGAGGAATTCCTTCCTCGCCGTCCTCACAGCCTCCACATAGGACCGCAAATGGGCCCTATGGAGAAGACGATCGGAGACAGACCGAGTCCGACGCCAGCGTCGCTCTAGCCTCCTGCCCACACGCTTCATACACCGCAGCCCCTCAGTAAACCAAGGGGTCCTGCGGTGACGAGACCGAGGCAGAAGGCGCCTCGGAGCCACCCTGTCAATGGCCTCCTCCAGCAAGCTGTTCCAATGCCGGACCAGCTCATCCACAGAGTGACCGTCCACGTCCAGGGTAAGCTCCCTCAGGACCTCCTGGAACCGCTGGGGTTCCATCAGCCTCCGAGGGCGGACCATCCTAACTGGTCCCTTCCCCTTCTGGAGGGGGCGCGCTAAACGACAGGCCTGAAGGAGGTAATGGTCCGTCCACGACAATGAGGGAATACACCACAGTGACGGATGGGGATGTAAGTGCCCCCAAAATGGCTGGGCTTGGGGATGGGCAGAAGGGAGTGCCCCTCCGCCCATCCCTGAGCCCAGGCCAGAATAGCGCTCCCTGAGCCGGGAAGCGCCCCTATGCCCACCGGCCACCGGCAGGAGACTAGGGCCCCATGTTTCTCCCCCACCCTGGGCCCCGCAGCTCCTAAGGCCAGCCCTGGGAGCAGTGGAAGTTCTTCCCCCTCCACCCCGCACCTAGGCTGTTTCTGATGATGGGAGAAGGGCAGGGGACTCCCAGCCAGAAGCCCCCAGCAGGGCACCCTGGCAGGTGGGTGGAGGGGGCGGTGAAAGTTCCTCCCCCTCCACCCCCACCCAGACTGCTTCTGAGGGCACAGGGAGGGTGGGGGCAGGGCGGGGGACCCCCAGCCAGCAGCCCCACCCGGTGGCCGCTCTGTACCTAGGGGCACGTGGGCTCTGCCTTCTCCTTCCACTGTGGGGCAGACTTCCTGTTCCAGAGTCCTCTCACCAGGGCCATCGCAGCCTCCTTCACTCCCTGGCTAACGTCGACCTTCAACCTCTCCTCCCAGCCCCTACTCCTTCTCAGCTATGAGTGTGGTGCAGCAGCGGCATGTCCTCCTCCCTGGTGGGGCTGCAGGAAGAAGTAGCCTGCTGCAGACTGCCTCTCCCCACAGCCCTGACGGGGGTGGGGGAGCTGCCACTGCCACCACCACACTACGCTCAACTGGGAAGGAAGGCATCGGTCTGTCAGAGCCAGGAGAGGTCTGTTTCTGGGCTGCTGCACAGCCTTCTCTTCTTTGCCATCCTCTGCCGCATGCCAAAAAAGCCCACTGGTTGGCCACAGCTGCACTCTCCGCACTTCCGCCCACAGGGTCCATGGGCGGAAGTGCAAAGAGTGCAACTGCGGCCAACCGGCAGTGAGACTTGGGATGGAAGGGGAAATTCTGGACAGCTCTATGGTCCAGTTCCCCTTCCATCCAGACAGCATAAGCTGTTGGAAATGCAGGGCGGTCCGGGGCAAATCCTGACCTCTGGCCACCCTAGCTGCACTGCCTCCTCAGACAGCAGCTGAGCTACTGTAACTTTATAAAAATCAGTCACCGGCCCCAAGCCCCCACCCTCAAAAGCAACCTGGGTGGGGGATGGAGAGGGAAGAACTTCCACTGCCCCCTCTGCCCGTATGCCAGGGTGCCCTGGGCTCTACTACCTGCCGCAGCACTGCTCGCCCGCATGACCACCAATACCTGCTGTTGGTGCCAGCACCACCAACCACAGCTTGAAATTTGCTGCTCTGCACCTCCGCACATGCGCACACTGGGGTAAGCCATTTCCTGAATCTGATATGCTGGGAAATGTAGTCCTAGCATCGCCAGATTCAGGAAATGGCTGGTGGACCCAACATGCACACACATGTGATGTGGAGGCGCACAGCAGGACTTCCAAACAGCCAGGAGACTATGGAAGGCGGCAGCAGCACGCGCGCAGGCAGGGGGGCCAGCAACCGGGCTGAAGTGTGTGTGTGTGAGTGGTGACTGAGTGCGTGTGCGTGTGTGTGTGAGAGAGAGAGAGAGAGAGAGATAGAGAGAGAGAGGTGTGTGTCTTTGTGTGAGTGTGTGCGCGTTTATGTGTGTGAAAGAGATTAAAGAGAGTGTATGTGTAAGAGAGTGTGTTTGTGTGTGTCAGAGTGTGTGCCTGTCTATGAGAGACAGAGACAGAGAGGTGAGAGCATGTGTGTGAGTTTGAATGAGTGTGTGTGTGTGTGTGTGTGTGAGAGAGAGAGGGGGGGGAGTGTCTGTGTGTGAGTGTGTGTCTGTGAGAGAGATCAGTGTGTGTGTGTGTGTGTGTGTGTTTGTGTAAGAGAGTGTCTTTGTGTGTGTCAGAGTATGTCTGTCTATGTATGTGTGAGAAGGATTATGTGTCTGTCTATGTGTGTGAGAGAAATCAGAGAGAGTGTGTGTTAGACAGTGTGCGTGTGTGTGCACGTGTGCACGTGTATATGTGAGTGTGTGTGCGTGTGTGTGTCAGAGT
Organism: Sphenodon punctatus; assembly: GCA_003113815.1. Lineage (NCBI taxonomy): Eukaryota > Metazoa > Chordata > Lepidosauria > Sphenodontia > Sphenodontidae > Sphenodon > Sphenodon punctatus. The sequence goes on from QEPC01008871.1 coordinate 330,162, forward strand.
GTGTATCTTACTATGTTTGTGTGTCTGTGAGAGAATGTGTGTGTGTGTGTGAGAGAGAGAGAGAGAGATATCAGATAGAGTGTATGTAAGAGAGAGAGTGTGTGTATCTGTGTGTGTGTGTCAGTGTGTGTCTGTCTATGTATGTGTCTATGTGAGAGAGCGTGTGTGTCTGTATTCTCCCACTATGGTGCGTTGTACAGTCACTTCTATTTTAATTATAGGAAATTTGCATAAGCAAATTTTATGCAAATTGTTGTCCTCTATTCTGATGATGTGTCAGTGGCCACCCTAGCTGAATGCCATTTCAATGACAGGGAACCACACCACTCTATACCATGCGGTGCCCACCTGTTTGTCCAACCTCCTTTCACTGGAGCAGTCTGACATGTGGAGCCAAACTTCAGAGGATTCTGCTACCTGTGTCCTAGTTGCATTCCCTACCTGCTGCACTTACAGTGCCACAAGGAGCAGCTGCACCCCTGCTACGCCCCATTTCTCTCTGCCAGGTGTGTGGCACGGCCATGTCCACATGCTTGGGCAGGGGAGATGGGGACGGGCTTTGTTCTGCTTTTTAGTAATTTTATGTTTTAAATATTTAGTTGTAATTTTAATTGTTGATTTTTAAATGTTGTGAGCTGCCCTAAGCTGCTGTTGTGCAGGAGGATGCAGCATAAAATGCCACAAAATAAATAAATAAGTGTAGCTAGCATGGCAGCATGCCACACCCTCTCTGCCAAGCTCTTCCTGTGCCCCCAGTAGGTGGAGCTGTTGTTGGATCCCTCCCTGCTGTCTTGCTTTCAGGGAGCACACATCTGTGGTAAGGAGATAAGCAATCAGCCTGTTCTGGTGCCTGGGATCGTATTCAAGAGGTGTGATTGGATTGGGGACCCTCTGCCCCCTCCAGACCAGCCATTACTTAGTTTCCCCACTTACAATCTCTGCTGGTTCCAGCTCCCTGCAGAACTGTCCCAGCCTGTGAAGAGGTCACTACCCTGTCACCCGTGACTCTGGAGTTCCCAAGACAGTATTCTAACCTGGAGCTCCCCTCAACTGTGTCACCTAATATCAGTATCCACACAAGCACACAAGACTTAGTTAAAAGGATTTTATATTTATAAAATCAGTTTAACCTCTTCTACCTATGGGGTTGCATGGTACTTCAGTAGTTGTACAAAAAAAATCATAAACCTTTTTTAGCAAACTTGTACCACTTCATATTCCATGTATTCCTCAAGGATTATGGGGTCAGTTGTGCCCCACTGGTTCATGCCCCCCACAGTAGTTGTTGTTGTTTTAAATTGAAGGTAAATACTAGAACACTAATGGGATATGATTGGCCCCTATTGGAATGAATTTTAAAAAAGAAAAGCATCATTCGCCCAAGATTATGGGGTCATAATATGCCCCCAAACACAATGTAGAATTGTGTCTGCTTTCATAATATGCCATTGTATATATGTACAGAAGAATTTAATTACAAGTGCACTGGGGGAGTCATAACTCGTGTCAGTATACCCCAAGAAATATACCTCAAGAAAACTCCAGTTACCAACTTAAAGCAAACTTGTTGTTAACCCTTATATAGCATGAAGCTTCTTTTACTTGCAAGGTTGTGTTGGGTAAAAATAGCCTATTAGGCTGAAGGTTTCATTTCAACCCCACCATTAGTTACTGACAGCCGGCTATTGAAATGCAGACACGCTCCTAATAACTCAGGTTCTTGAAATGCAGACAAGGTGTCTGCCTGTGAGTTATCACCCACTTTATCTTTGTCTGCTTATGAATGGAGAGAACATTGGGATGTTAACACTTGTTAACAGTTAGATGTTATCTCATTTGCATTTGAATGTGCTGTCCCTGACACTGGGAGAGTGTCATAATAACCTGTCAGGATCTGGGGGAAGATCTGGCAGCGGAATCACTGGCAGACACATACCTGGCCCATCCAGGGGGCCCCCCTCAGTCAGCACCAGAAACCTCCTGCAGCCCCTACAATGCCCGCTACCATCACAGAAGTAGCAAGCAAGCTGCCACCGGTGCCAACACCACTGCCGGTGGGACCCAGTAGCACTGTAAGACGCGCCAGGCCTTCTCTCCATGCTCCTGACGCTGCAGGGGAAGCCATACCCCCCACAACACAACCCCAGAGCTCAGAGTGCCTGCGCCAAATAGCACTACAATCAGCGGAGGATAAAAGGGACAGTCTGGGCTCTTCTAGCTGTCGGTGATCAGTGCCTTGCAGCCTGTGAGACTGGTCCCCTTGTGCTTAGTATTCCTGCGTGGAGACAGAGTGGACTCAATTGAGAGAGAGAGAGAGAGAGAGAGAGAGAGAGAGAGAGAGAGGGAGTGATTGTGTGCAAGACTGGTAAGATTTGCATTTGGAGTGACTGGTTCCCAGTGTACCTCGTGGTTCCTCAAGTTCTCCCGCCTGGTCTGTGTGTCTGAGCCCTCCTTCCCTACCCCTGGGAGTCAGGGCATGCCTCCCTCCCACCTCTCCCTACACCCCCTTCCCGTGGTCCTGGGCCCCTGGTGTGTGACAGTGTTTTCAACATAGTGTTCAGGCTCTGCGCTCCATCACCCAGTGATGATCCAGGCTGGGGATATATATCACGTAGGCCATATACGATCCTGAGGGTTCTTTATAGATGAGCCGCACCTGTTGCTAGGGTACATCTGGGTTTTCCTTCCCTCCTCCTTCCCTGGCCTACCCTCTACCTCACATAACCCCACTAACTTTTATGTTGAACATGAATTTCTGTACCAAATGCAATAAAATTAAAAATTTTATGTTATACGGTAGTCATATTGAAATCAATCGTATTTATATTTTCCAACTATTATGTAATTGGGGTATATCATACCCCATTAGCAGATAATACATATGGTTTTTAAAACTGGAGCAGGGTTAAGTACAGTGCAAAATTGATTCAAGAGTGCAAGTCAAACAAAAAACATAAGAATAACATAAGGCTACATTACTTGTGAAATCCCTAAGCTAAAGTATTACCGTAAACTTGAGTTCATATTTAAATCTGCAATTCTCAGCTAATGTGGGAGGCTGGGTACATGCTTCTTTGCTCACAAGTCTCTAAGAAAGAGAGAAAGAGGTAAATTAAACAGGAAACAAGAGTGATTCAGACTCTGTTCTCTAGAAGAGGAATGCCATTAGGACTAAGAAAGTCCATGGCTGGTTCCTGGTAGAATGATGAATGGCCACTGCCTTTGTCTTTGTTGGCTTAAATACCTTTCTGATGGCTTCTCAAGGCTTCTGACTTTGTTCTTTTTTGCAAACCTTCACCTAGCTTCTGGACTCTGGTGGTCTGTCACATATCTCCCATTATGGCCCTTTTCACATAGACACCACCGTGGGCTGGGTGGGTGAAGATGGGTAGAGGTGGGTGGATGAACACACCCACTGCACACCCACCAGCGGTGAGCAGGGAGGCATTCACACGGACACTGCCATGGGGGATTGTGGGAAGTCAGGGAAGCTTCCGGCACCCACCCATCGGGCACCCACCCACCCAGGGCTCCACCAAGCATACACTCAGACCATTCACACAGACAGCACATACACCGAGCAGAGGGGAAACCATGCCCAGCTGCGTGACATTACATCATGGCCGGGCAAAGGCAAAGGAAGCCACGCACACAGCACCACCCCTACACAGCCAGATTCCGAGCAGTTGGGGGAGGAGGGAGCTGGAAGGTCAAGCGATACAAAGAAGCTGCCCCAGTCAAGCCCTGAGACACTGGCTAGACAGCCGGTCACCACAGATCCCCAAATCCCCAGACCCCACCCACAGACTATAGTCCACACAAGCACACAGGGGAACCCAGCAGGGAGAGGGAGCAGGGGGGCAGAACCAGGGGGAGTGGGTCCGGGACACAGCACAGTGCACAGAACATACAGGCATGCCCCACAATGGGTGGGAGTCACACACACACACATCTCAGCCAAGGACCACTGCACACAGGACCCCCAGGCCCAAACCCCAACACACTGTGCAGGGCACAGGGCTGCAGAGAATACACAGGCAGCCAGCAAAGCGCATGGAGGAGGCAGGGTCAGAGGGACATCAGAGATGCAAATGGCACAGGCAGACCCCTACACCATGCCAGGGGAGGGGGAGGGGAGAAACACCAAGGTTCCTGAGGAAAGGCAGCCTCCCCCCCTTCCCCCAGCATGCCCACCCAAACAACAGAGAAGAGGGGAAAGGACACCAGGACCCGCGTTGGGGATAAGGGACCCAATACAAGCAGTGGAGGTGGCCAAACTGCAAGGACAGGGGCCAAAGGACCAGTCCACAGATCACCCACAGATACAAAGTAGAACAACAGGGAGGGGGGAGCACACACCAATGGACCTCTGTCCTGCCAGACAACCACCCCACACCAACTAGACCTGGCCCGCACAGAAGGGAACGTCAGAGGGAAGGAGATCACACAGACCAGGGGGGGAACAATGCAGAAACAAACTTTACTTAAGAGTTAGGAAAAGCAACAGGCTCAATGAAGTTAACAAACAAAGACACATAGCATCCAAATACTGAGGCGGCTCTGCACCCTCAGTAGAGCCAGTGACCTTGTACCCAGCTCCACTGGTCAGCCTGGGTACGGTCCAGCTGATGCACCTGCTACAGGAGATGCAGGAGCAGCTGAACCACCTCCCTTGTCTTCTTGTTAATCATCGCCTGCACTAAAGGAGAGAGGGAGGGGAAGCACACCATAAGGGTAGGCCACAGGCCGGAACATCCGGGAAGCCCACACGAAAGGGGTGGGGGGAAGAGGAACACACACAGAGGGGTAACTCACGGATTCCATTGTACACCCGTGCCCTCGCACACAGGTCAGACATCACCCGCTGGAGCTGCCCGGCCAACTCCCCCAGCCACAGCACTATCACAAGCACAAGCACAGCAGCTAGAGGGGAAGAGAAAGTGGAAGGTAGGGACAGGGATTGGGCCACCACAGGGAGGAGTGGGAAGAACACCACCCATAAGCACACAAGATCCCACCCAAGCCCACCAGAGGCCCATCATCCCATGACAGGAGTGGAAACTGCCCCAGAGGCCACCCCCAAGGGAGTGGCAAGGGAGACAGATCACAGCCATCAGGTTGGTCTCACTCAGAGTCAGGAGCCCTCCAATTGTGGTGCCCCTCCATGGCTGCCAGAGGAAGAATGGGGGACTAATAGGGGATGTTAGCCACAAGGCACCAAGGGGTCAGAACCAGAGCAAGGCCAGGGCAACATAAAGGGACAGTAGCACACACAGAGATGCAAGGACCATGCTAAGGGGAGAATGAAAAATGGCCCAAAGGGGGGTGGAATCAGGGAGGCAAGCAGGGATGGAGCCCCGTGACATAAGGCAAGGGGGACGCTCACAGTGGTACACAGCCCCAACAGCCCTGCAGCATGCCATGGGGTTCATGGAGCCAATGGAACACCACTACAAAGCGGACCTGCTGAGTGGTAACCACAATCCCTCAGAGGGAGCACCCATGAGAGCAAATAGCCCAGAACACATACCAGCACACCCAGAGGAGCTGAAGCACACCCTCAATGACCCATCAAGGGTGCACACGGCATCCCAAGATACATGCCCATGGCCCAGCCTCATCCCCCATCCCCTGGCCATCCTGGGCACCCAAAACCCCGGACCAGATGCAGGAGAAGAAAGCCAGGCCATGGAGCGCAGTAACACCCAGCAACAATGCACAGTGAGCCACAAGAGTCCGCAAGGTGCAAGGGTACCAGGCATTGCTGGCAGTGGAACAATACCTACCATACAGGAACCAATGGCCAATACAGCTGCACAATGTGCAAACAGATGGAAAGGTGAACCCCAGTGGAGCAACTATTCAGCACAACCACTGGACACTGGTTCAAGCCCCCCCAAACCCCAGGCAAACCCCTAGCACCAGCACCATTATCTTCTGGTGCAATGGACCCACAGACACCGCAGGCGATCACAGGCCACAAAACAATGCAAGCATTTATTGAAACAGGGGCTTGGAAGGTCCATCACTGGCCAAACTGAGCAGATGCCAGGGACACAGAGGTTGCACTGCTGGGTGCAGGCATGGAGCAGACCAGCACAATGAAGGGGTCCAAATGGTTCCGTGCCTGACCTGCTCGGAAAGGGTCTGACCAGATCTCCACTGACCACAGAGCAAGAGACTGATGGACAGGCAGAGGGGTAGCAGCCAGCAGAGGGGTAGCAGCCAGCAATCAATCAATCAATATTTATTGTTCAACCAAAGGTTATAACAACCCAGGAATTCCTACAAAGTCACAATCTTTCACACCTATAATAATAATACAGAACTCATACAACAAATACCCATCCCCTCCACATCACATAAAAGTCCCTAGCTCTTCAACAGAGCTTTAACACGGGAAACTTAAACACAGAAAAAATAATCCATACCCATATTCCTTACCACATCTAACGTCCCAGGGCAGCTTAGATATCCAGGAAAGTAACAATGGTAATACTGTCACGGGAGGAGGGGTTAGGAGAGGAAGAGAAAGGGAGGGACAAGGAAATAAGACCCAAAGGGCAGCTACCTCTCAGGACGGATTCTCTATCGAAGGCTAGAATGTCCCTCAGGGTGTTAGGTGGGCTTTCCCCCCTAGTTAGAGGGCAACCCTTTTCATCATTGGGACTTACCGAGAGACAGACAATTGCCCCAGAGATAGAAAGGAAACACACAGGGAGGGGGTACAGTCTCTTGGGGGTATATACAGGGTCCAGGGCACCGTGTGATGAATCATGTAGGAGGGGGGAAGGGGAGGGGCAGGCCCCGGGGAGGGGAGGGGAAGAAGGGCTGATAGGG
>QEPC01008871.1:340277-355868 GCA_003113815.1 Sphenodon punctatus
CCCCCCCCGTCCAAGCCCCCTCCTGCCCCCCCCCCGGGTGGGGAGGCCTGGCTTAGAGGGGTGATGAAGGTGGAAATTGCGGATAAGTCGAGGGGCATGAATATTCATGGCTGGTTCCCAGGTGCGCTCAGAAGGCCCATAATGCTTCCAATCTATCAAATAATATAAACGGGAACCTAGAATACGAGAGTCCAGTACTGCCTGAACCTCGTATTCGGGACCGGTAGAGAGAAGAATAGGAGGGGCCGGGGTATCTTGTTGAATAGTATAGGCGGGGGAAATGGCCCTTTTCAAGAGGGAAATGTGAAAGGAGGGGTGGATTCGCAGGTGGGCTGGAAGCCCTAACATATAGGTGACCGGGTTAAGTTTATGGGTGATTGGGAAAGGCCCAAAATAGGCGTCATCCAATTTCGCAGAGGGGCGTAAAGAGGGGTAATGATGATGCCGTACCCAAACCATATCTCCTACCTGAAAAGAGGGATTCTTCATTTATCTGCAGCTATTTTATACCGGAGACGTGCCTTCAGTAGATAATGTTGGGCTGTCCACTGGGCTTTGTGAATTAAGTGCACCAAAGCCCCTACAGCGGGTACAGATGTGAGGGGTGCCTCTGGCAAACAGAGGGGAGGATGAAACCCATAGGAAATGAAAAATGGCGAAGTCCCCAAGGAGGAATTGGGGCCATTGTTGTAGGTAAATTCGGCAAGTGGGAGGTGGTCGACCCAGTCCTCTTGAAGGTAGTTACAGAAACATTGTAGGTAGTGTTCGATATGTTGGTTTATTCTTTCCACTTGTCCATTCACTTGAGGGTGGTAAGTCATCGTAGGACGAAGCTTGACTTTTATAAGGGTGAAAAAAGCTTTCCAGAAGTGGGAAATGAACTGCGGACCTCTATCCGATATTATTTCTCTTGGTATACCATGCAACCAGATTACTTCACGGAGAACAAGATGAGCAGTCACAGGAGCAGAAGGCAACCCTTTACAGGGGATAAAATGTCCCATTTTCATAAAATAATCAACAATAACTAAGATGGAATCGTACCCTGCTGTCTTTGGGAGCCCTACAATAAAATCTAAGGCTATTTTTTGCCAAGGGCCTTTAGGGCACTCTGTTAGTTGCAGCAATCCCACTGGTAAAGAATGGGGAATTTTAGTCCTTGCACACGTAGAACATCCCTGGACGTACTGTTTGACGTCTTTGTATAGTGAGGGCCACCAAAAGGATCTCTGAAGTAGGGCTAAGGTACGTTGTATCCCAGGATGTCCTACAAGGGGGGAGTCATGGTGGGCCCATAGGACTTGAGGTCTGAATTTGGGGGGAATAACCACCTTTCTTTTATAATATAACAACCCCAATTTCTGGTGATATGTGGGTAAAGGTTTCTCCCTTGAACTTACCCTTTGTAAGTGAGCCAAAGAAGGGACAGTAGCGGCAAACATTCATGGAGAGAAAATTGGTCCTTGAAGGTCCCTTTCCTTTTCAATTGGTGTATGGTATCGGGACAAGGCATCTTCCATAGTGTTCTGGGACCCGGGGCAGTACTGTATAGAAAAAGAGAACCGTGCAAAAAACAAATCCCACCTGGCATGCCTAGGGTTGTTGATATGGGCCGACTGAAGGTATGTCAGGTTCTTATGGTCGGTGTACATGAGTACTGGATGGGGGCCCCCTTCCAAAAGATGTCGCCACGCCTCAAAGGCAGCCTTAATAGCCAGCAATTCCTTGTCCAGGATAGGATAGTTCTTTTCTGCGGGAGTCAGTTGCCTCGAATAAAAGGCACAAGGAAGACGACGTCCGGAAGGACCATGGGTTTGTGTCAACACAGCTCCTATGGCGACGTCAGAGGCATCTGCTTCCACTATGAAAGGTAACGTGACATCTGGATGCTGCAATAGTGGGGCTGACATGAATGCCTGTTTGAGAGAGGTAAAGGCATCCTGATGAGGGGCCCCCTACTCAAACCGTGCCCCTTTCTGTAATAGCCGAGTAAGAGGTTTTGTGAGGTCAGCATAACGAGGAATATACTGTCTATAGTAATTAACGCTACCCAAAAACCTTTGTAGTGCCTTTACAGTGGTAGGGGCCGGCCAGTGATTAATAGCTTCCAGTTTCCCCGGGTCCATATGTACGCCCCGCGAAGAAATAATAAATCCTAAGAAGGGGACCGATGATGCATGAAAAAGGCATTTCTCTAATTTACAATACAATTTGTGAGTCCAAAGACGTTCCAAAACAGTCTGTACATGGTGCACATGATCTTTAAAGGAGGAGGAGAAAATGGGAATATCATCAAGATACGTCACCACATATAAGTCGAGCAGATCTCTAAAAATATCATTAATGAAATGTTGGAAGGTGGCGGGAGCATTGACCAATCCATATGACATGACTCGATACTCGAAATGGCCGAATTGCGTACGAAACGCCGTCTTCCATTCATCCCCCTCTCTGATACGAACCAAGTTCTAGGCACCCCTTAGATCCAATTTGGTAAAAAAGGTCGCCCCCTGGAGTTTACCAAGGAGTTCGGAAAGAAGGGGAAGTGGGTAACAATTTTTAATAGTAATTTGGTTTAATCCCCGATAGTCTATACAGGGCCGAAGGTCCCCCTCCTTCTTAGGTACAAAAAAGAGGGGGGGTCCCAGCAGGGGAAGTAGAATGGCGAATAAAGCCCTTAGCCAAATTTTCTTGAATATAATTGTGTAACGTCTCGGTCTCACTAGGAGATAAATTATATATGCGCCCATAAGGGGGTTCCCTACCTTCCATAAGATCAATGGGACAATCATAGGGTCTATGCGGAGGGAGTTCGGAAGCTTCCTGTTGGCTAAAAACCATCGCCAGGTCATGGTACTGGGAAGGAATATGGGGATCACCTACAGGCAAGGAAAGGGTAGGGGTGGTGGCCCCTACTGGAGGAGGGGGCGTGTGATGGGAGCAACAATTTGGAGACAGGAAGGTCAGGGTTCTAGAGCTCCAATTTATGGAGGGATTGTGGGTTCGTAGCCAAGGTAGTCCTAGAACCAAGGAAAATAGAGGGGAGGAAATTAGGTCAAACTGAAGAGTTTCAATATAGGTCCCAATGACACATTGGAGTGACCTAGTACATTGTTTCAGGGGGCCTGAATTAAGGGGAGACCCATCAATAGTCTGGACTATTTCGAAGGAAGTTCGGGTCTGATGAGGGATCCCATGATGGGTAGCAAAGGCTATATCCATAAAGTTTCCTGATGCCCCTGAATCTACTAATGCCTTGACTACCAAGGAACGAGGGGTTTCCCATTGGAGGGTAAGGGGAATATGAAGTTGGGGCAAGGGTACTGATACATCCTTAATCTTAAGGAGGGAGTTACACCTAGTTACCGGGAGGTTCCCCCACTCCCCCAGCCTCCAGCGTTTCCCGACCCCGAGGGATGTAAGGGTTTAGAGGGACATTCCCTTGAGAAATGTCCCGCCTTGCCACAATAAAAGCAGAGGCGGAGTTAATGATGTTTTTCCCGCTCTTCTATGCTAAGGGGCCCTTGCACCATCCCAATTTGCATAGGTTCAGGGGTGTCTGGTTTAACTACCGGAGGTGTAGAAGTAGGAGATATTTGGGGGGCCCCCAACCCCACCCCTACCTTGTTCTCATCTTCGTTCCCATCTCCGTTCGAAAAGGCATTAATCGATTTGCAGAGACAGAGTAACCATCTCCTCCAGGGATACTGGGGAAGTAGGTGCACAGGCAACCTGATCTTTAATTTCCTCATTGAGCCCTTGTCCAAAAAGGGCTCGAAAGGCAGAATCACTCCAATTCAAATCAAAATCTAGTTTTCTAAATTGCATAATGTAATCTAATAATGGGGTTTTACCTTGCTGCAGGTGGAGGATAGCTTGCTCTGCATCCATTACTCTATGGGGATAGTCAAACAAAAACCGAAACTGTTTCAAAAAACCCTTATAGTTCCGTAATAAATCATCATCTGAGGCTAGAAGGGGGGTTGCCCAGTCTAAGGCTACTCCTCCCAATAACCCAACAATATAAGCTACTTTAGCTTGATCTGTGGTATAGGTGAGGGGTTGAGTCTGGAAGGTGAGATTGCACAGAGCCAAGAACCCCTGGAAAGCCTTCCTATCCCCATAAAACCTCTCTGGGCGGGGAGCTTTGGGTTCTCGCAGAATGGGGAGTACTGGGGGAGGACTAGCAGAGGGCGCAGCAGCTCCCTTTGCCATCTCCTCCTCCTCTTCCATAGGGAAGGTTAAGGGCTGTTCCACAGATTCCTGTAATGCATGATACCATGTCCGGAGGTCCTTGTTCTCAGCCTTGAGAGCTTGGACCTCCATAGTGAGGGACTGGACAGTATGGATAAGTTTCTGAATCTGTTCTTCAGAAGTCATAATACTCAAAGGGTCACCAAAGCGGATGCCGGTAATTCTGTCACGAGAGGAGGGGGAAGGAGAGGAAGAGAAAGGGAGGAACAAGAAAATAAGACCCAAAGGGCAGCTACCTCTCAGGACGGATTCTCTATTGAAGGCTAGAATGTCCCTCAGGGTGTTAAGTGGGCTTTCCCCCCTAGTTAGAGGGCAACCCTTTTCATCGTTGGGACTTACCGAGAGGTAGCCAATTGCCCCAGAGATAGAAAGGAAACACGCAGGGAGGGGGTACAGTCTCTCGGGGGTATATACAGAGCCCAGGGCACCGTGTGATGAATCATGTAGGAGGGGAGAAGGGGAGGGGCAGGCCCCGGGGAGGGATGGGGAAGAAGGGCTGATAGGGTCCAAGGATGCGGGGGGAGAGTGAGGGGCCGGATACACTCAATACAGGGAGGACTTGTTAGATAATATTTAGGAATGGATCGGAGGGGTAAGGGAAAAGGAAACAGGGAACCCACACCACACAATAGCACAGCTCTTGATACTGGGATGACAATAACACAGACAAACACTCACTTACCCAGTTGCACTCTTACAGGGAAAGGGGAACACAAGGACCAAACACTCAGGGGACGCTCACAGGAAAGTCAATAAGAAGTCAAAGGTTCTCCAGAAAAGCTCTCAGCACACCAGGGGCCAGTCTCTCACAAGTGATTACCGACGGGGAACTCAGGCCCCGCCAGTTCCTTTTATAGGAAAGGTTTAATCAGGGCCAGGTGTGCTCAGGGCAGGGCCCCAACCTGCCACTGAGCTACATGCTGTTCTCCCCATGCTGTGGGTGGATCCAGGAGCGCGCCTGAAGCATGGGGCAGCTCCGCCCACCCACAGTGGCATTCACAGCCCTTCTGGGGCTTCTGCTTGTCAGGCCGTTGCCAAGCAACGGTCCTCATGCTGCTGATCCACTGCTGGCAGCATTTGTCCTGACAAATACACAAATCAGCTTAAATATCCAGAATATTGGCTCAACCTCCCAAGAACGGCCCGGTCGATAGTCCACAGTATATTCAGCAAAGTGACATGGCAATAAGTTCTGAGCATCCTAGGCATCCTAAGCAGAACACAGAACTGCTAGAGAACCCTGGGTGTCTTACACCATCCATCCCTGTCTTTGGTACCCAGCCAGTAAACTACACCGGCTGGGAGGCTCTTAAGCGCAGAAAGATTTGGCAATATCTGGCAGCCACCCTTGTAAGTGCCGAATCTGTCCCATTTAGAAATTTCCCCACCAGTCCCTTAGGATCAGGGGAATCTTGAATGTACCTACCCAACAGGGTACGTCTGGGCCCATTTAAAGCAGTGCAGTGGAGAAAAATATGTTCGCAGGAGTCTATTTCCCGCAGATCACATAATGAGCAAAATCTTTCTGATCTAGGGATGCCCTTATAGCGCCCTTCGACCATGGCAGATGGATAGACGTTGCATCGAAAACATGTAAAGACCCTATGCTGATTGGCATCCACCCATAAGTGGAGATAACTTTCCCCCAAATCCAGGGGTCCACCCAGGGGATAATCAGGCGCCACCCGCTGGGAAGCTAACAAGGATCCTTCCTCTTGCAACTCCTGGTCCACAATTCTCCTTTTGATGAGATACATGGCTTGCCTGAGGCCAAGAGGCTCTAAGGCTTCTCTAGAAAAGCCCAAAAGCCGAACCTCACTTTCCACCTGGCTACCCCAAGCTCTAAGGAGACCTGCTCCCACAGCTGTAGCCAGCAGGGAGTTGGTCTGGGGAGGGAAGAGGATAACCTTCACCCAAAACCCTACCAACAGTTGGATAGCTCTAGATTTAATAGTTGGGCTTGCTGTTTCCTGTCTTAATATGACTTGGGGAGTGCCCCTGGGGACCCCCAGGATAGAGCGAAGAGCCTGGTTCTGGATGGACTCCAGTTCTGACAAAAAGGATAAGCCCCAGACAGGGAAGGCGTAGAGGCAATGTGTGATGACTTTGGCTCTAAAGAGCCATAAGACTGGCAGCACCAGTCTCCCTCCTTGGGAAAAATAGAACCCAAGAATTGCTCTCAAAGAATTCCTTGCTTGCAACCCCACTGCCTTGAAATGGTATCTCCAGCTCAGTGAAGAGGAAAAGATCACTCCCAAGTACTTAAACTCGGTGACTTGAGTAATGGGATTGCTCCCGATCATCCACCGATGGAACTTCCTGTTCCCCTGACTCCCCATTACCATGGCCTTAGTTTTGGTGAAATTTATCTTCAAGCCCTCCTTATTACAATATTCTCCAAATTTCTGTAGAACCCTTCTTAGCCCCACCAGAGTCTGGGAAATCAGGACAGTATCGTCTGCGTACAGGAGGGCCGGGACTTTCCTAGCACCGATCCTTGGGGTGTGAGTATCTGATTCTTCCAAGAAAGCAATTACATAATTTATAAAAAGGTTAAATAATACCGGTGCCAGCAGGCATCCTTGCCTGACACCTTTGGAAACCTTAACCTCCTTCGAGAGTGGGCAAGCAGGCGCCAGGCGTATCCGGATCTGGTTACCAGTATGGATCTGAGTTAATAGAAAGAGCAACCATCAATCAATGGCAGTAGCGCTCAATTTAGCCCACGGCCTCTCCCCGTTGACAGAATAGAAGGCCATAGATAGGTCGACAAAACACAAAAAGAATTTCCCTTGCTGAGCAACATACTATTTAGAGAGAGCAGAAAGAACAAGTGCCTGGTCCAGAGTGGACTTCCGACTCTGGAACCCCACCTGTTCAGGCACTATAATGTCGTTCTCATTTATCCATTCCAACAATCTCTCTAACAAAAAGCAGGTATACAATTTCCCGACGATACTCAGGAGGCAAATCTGGCAATAATTAGCTGGCTGAGAAGCATCACCCTTTTTGTGTATCGGAACCACAATCCCATTGCACCAAGCTTTTGGTATCTCTCCGGAGGAGTTTATTGCAGTAAAAAGGGGGGCCAAAAACCTGGCCCACCAATCGGGACTAGCCTTTAGTACCTCAGGTGAGATAAAGTCCTCACCTGGGGCCTTCCCAAGTTTTAATTTGCCAATAAATGAAATCACTTCCTCCTTCGAAATGGGGGGCCATTCCGGGAGGCAGACTGCTAGAGATGAGAGAATTCTCTCATCCGGGATGGTAAAAAAGATCCCTGAGTGTGTAAAACTCCTCCCACTGGTCCAATGTGATTACTGATGCTAAATTCCTAGACAGTAGGGTAGTTAGGTACTTTGTGTCAAAATGATTGATGACCCTTATCATTTGATAATGGCCTTATAAATGGTAGCGGCCATTTTGAATGTTGGCCATTTTGAATGTATAACAGATGTTGTGAACTTTGAGGTGTGGGGGAATTGTTTTATTCATGTTTTAACTTTTAAAAAGCAGAGTTTGTGACACCCCTCCTGTAACAGTTTTATTCATGTTAAAAGCCTTGTTTGTCACACATATGCAGTAAAAGCTATTCAAGAACCCCATGTAATATCTTTAAACAGTCAAGTAAAGTAAAAAAGGTTTTGTTTTTATGAAAGAGTAAAAGTTTTTTTAACTTTTAAAAAGCAGACACATACACACGCCGTAAAAGTTCTTCAAGAGACCCCATCTTTAAAAGCAGATAAGTAAAAGTAAAAAAAAGGTTTTTAGAAAGAGCAAAGTATTTTAGAAAGAAAAGTACATGCTGTTTATGAATGAGCAAAGTAAAAAAGATTTTTAGAAAGAAGACTCGCCTAGGAGCTGTTGCCTCTCTCAGGACTGATTCCTTTGTCCCTGGCTAGGGGGGGCATAGGGTTTAACGCAGAACCAATCAGCGGCGGTCACGGTGGGGGCGTGAACTAGGAAGGAAGTTACGCCATTTGAAATGAACCAATCAGTGAAAATAGGGTGGTTATAAAAAGAGACCCAAAGTTGTAGGATGTTTTACCATCTAAGACTCCAACCGATGCAGCAATTCCTGAGTTTCCACCCTTTGCACTGAGCTGCCCACTGTATCGAAGAATGTACAGCCGTGATAATGCTAGCCAAATTCGTCAACCTTCTTTTGATGAGGATACCCCTAACTGTGTTCGGTGTGTTTTGATGGATGAAATCAGACAAAGAGCCGGAAACCCAAGGGAAATAGTAAGTACATGTAACATGTGTGGGGTGTGTGTGTTGGTGTCATTACAGGAGTGGTTTTAATATTTGCTTGTACTAACAGGACCCTGTGTACATGCCGATGCTAGCGAGCTCGGATGTGGAGGCGGATGTCTATAATGATCTGAACGCCATCGTAGAGGAGTACCATGCGGGTGTGTCAGACGATGAAGATTATGTGGAAATCGATGGGGCCGCAAAGAATGATGTGATCGTCATAGAGGATTCGGAGGCTGAGAAAGGACCTGAAAATAAGGCGGAGGAGTCTGTCTATGTGTAAATGGATGGGGCCACAAAGAGCAATGTGATCATCATAGAGGATTCGGAGGATGAGAAAGGACCTGAAAATAAGGTGGAGGAGGAGGAGGCTGTCTATGTGGAAATGGATGGGGCCGCAAAGAATTCCGTGATCGTCATAGAGGATTCGGAGGCTGAGAAAGGACCTGAAAATAAGGTGGAGGAGGAGGAGGATGTCCATGTGGAAATGGATGGGGCTGCAAAGAATGCCGTGATCGTCATAGAGGATTCGGAGGCTGAGAAAGGACCTGAAAATAAGGCGGAGGAGGAGGAGGCTGTCTATGTGGAAATGGATGGGGCCGCAAAGAACAATGTGATCGTCATAGAGGATTCAGAGAATGAGAAAGAAAATAAGGTACGTCAAAAGTGGTTTGTAACATGGGTAGTCATGGTATAGGAGCATTTTAAAAGACTTTTGTTTTAAAGGGTCTGTTTGTATTTAGGACGTACACGAAGGGGCACCGCCAAGCAAGAGGAGGTGGGATTCTGATGAGGAGGTAGGTAAACATTTGAGAAGGATCGGGTATGGGGTGGGGGGGGTTGTGGATTGTTTCTAAAAATGCTTTTTCTCTTTTAAGCAGTCTTTTGAAGAGGACTCATCGGAGGAGGATGAACACGATGATTTTTACCCAAACCTACTCTGCGTCTGTGGTTTTTGTTGCAACCGCAGGAGGAAGATGCAGCAGAGAGACAAAAGTATGGGAGAGGAAACTGAGGACATTATTACGGCTCATATAGTTAAGGTGGTCGTTATATTTGTGACTTGTGGATGTGCGGTAGATGAGTTGCCGGAGGATTACAGATACGAACATGGATTTTGTTGGGGTGACGAACAGTGTCAAGGTTACGACTGCTTGTACTGGGACACAGATGTATCAGACTATCATCTCTACATGGCAGTGGTTAACCTAAGTCTCGACAAGGTTCTTAGCATAGTGATGGCCATGGGGTACAAACTAGGAAAGTTCCATTTGACTATAAAACATATACGTATGGCAGCGCAGCTGCTAAGAAAGTTAGAGCACGCTGACGACAGGATAGCCCTGATGACAGAGTGGTGTGGCACCATACCCTATGAAATTGTAGTAAAGGTCCACAGAAGATCAGGACGGTATACGCCTGCGGATGTATACAGCGGCAATTTGGGGAGGGATAACGGGCGCCTTACGAGACCCCACAAAATCATATTAGATTTTGATTCGGTTTCTTTTTCTACAGGTCTAGCAACTGAAGAGAGCGGCGATGCCATGGCCCCCATTATTAAAGCAACGATTGTATATTCCCTTTGTATCTGTGTGCGCAATCAATTGTTTGCAAAACAATTTAAGGAACGTGACTGATCCCAATGTTATTGGAAGGTTCACGGATACATGTATTATGATGATTTTGAAACAAATGAACAGCTTTATTATGCGGCCATTCATTTGGGTCTCGACAGGATTCTATGTGTAATTATGGCTGTCGCTTATAAACTAAAGGTGCTTAGGGTGGACAACGAGACCGTGCTTAAGACGGCTAGGATGTTGAGAGCAATAGAAAAATGTGACGACCCCTGGATGTTGATGCACACGCTAATGCAATCGATACCGGTACATGTGGCTAGAAAAGTCCATAGACGGCTCCGGAGGGTTGATAGCGATTGCTTATATCGCGAGGACATGCATGTTATCAACCGTACAGAGAGGCTGAAAATAATAAATCTGGCTTTTTATTAGACTTATACGTTCTTTTCCAGAAGGGGGCAACGAAAGCGCCAGCACGACGAAGGATCAGCTTGTTTATGCGGTGGTAGTAAAAATTATTCAACACTGCTACGATCATCAAAGACCAAGAGTCCCAGGGATTTGCTGTCAGTTCTATGTGGGAGGGTTTCGTCGAAGCTCGGCAGGGTTGTGTGTAAGACAGTTCGCTGTATAGATTATAACGCTTTTTACCAAAGTGAGGATGCCCCCTTAATATTAACAATAAAATGAATGCTCTGCATTATATTTAATCAAGCCTGTATGTATAAAAATAAAATGAATGCTCTGCATTATAGTTAACCACACCTGTATGTATAAAAAATAAAATGAACGTCCTGCATTATAGTTAACCACACGTGTATGAATAAAAATAAAAATAAAAAATGATGATGGTTTCACGCTTTTCTATAATAAGGTATGCCACAAGGGGCGGGGGAGTCAGAAATGACGGGACTGTTAAAGA
This sequence comes from Sphenodon punctatus, assembly GCA_003113815.1. Taxonomy (NCBI): domain Eukaryota; kingdom Metazoa; phylum Chordata; class Lepidosauria; order Sphenodontia; family Sphenodontidae; genus Sphenodon; species Sphenodon punctatus. The sequence continues at coordinate 351,294 of QEPC01008871.1, forward strand.
ACGTTTATTACAACCCTGAGGAGAGGGGGAGTTTTGGGGGTGTCACCAGTCTGCACAGAGCGGCTAAAAAGAGAGGGAGTACCCTGAGCCGAAGGCAAGTCGCCAAATGGCTTACAGAGCAAGATACCTACACATTGCACCGTCCAGCCCGCCTTCATTTTAAAAGAAACAAAACCGTGGTGTCGGGGGTGGATTCGCAATGGCAAGCGGATTTGGTGGATATGAGCGCCTATTCAAAGTACAACGATGGTTATAAATACATTTTAACCATGATAGATATCTTATCTAAATACGCATGGGCTGAAGCCTTAAAAAACAAAACGGGGGGAAAAGTGGCCGAAGCTTTTAAAACGATATTCAGTCGGGGAAGGGCACCTCAAAAGTTACAAACGGATCAGGGAAAAGAATTTTTAAACAAAGTCGTCAATAAGCTGCTAAAACAGCAAGGGATACAGCACTTTGTGACAAACAATCATGTCAAGGCGGGAGTTGTGGAGCATTTTAACAGAACTTTAAAACCAAAGATGTGGAGGTATTTCACAGCTCGCAACACCTACCGCTATATTAACGTATTGCCCGAGCTACTAAAGAGTTACAATCACAGCTTCCACAGCGCCATACGCACCCGACCCGTAGATGTGAGTGCTATAAATGCTCTGGGGGTGTGGAAAACCCTATACGGTGACGCATTAACGCTAAGAAAGAAGGCGGGTCCGATCTTTAAGAAAGGAGATCACATCAGGATATCTAAAGCCAAAGGGACGTTTGAGAAAGGATACGAGCAAACGTTTACGACTGAAATATTTATAGTCGAAGCGGTCCTTAAACATGCACAGAGACCCGTGTACCGTCTGAAGGATTATGAGGGGGAACCAATCCTCAGTACCTTTTACGAAGAAGAGCTGCAAAAAGTGAAACCGCAGCAGGATAAAGTGTACCGGATTGAAAAGGTGTTATCCACTAAGGGGAAAGGGAAAAACAAGCAGTGCTTTGTTAAGTGGGTAGGTTGGCTTTCCAACTTTAACAGTCGGGTACAAGCATCTGAAATCACTGATGGATGAGAATGGTTTTTACGTCACACTGCCAAGCAACGTGAGCCCCAAGGCTTTTCCGCGGAACTCCAGTTCCAATTTTATCATTCAACTAGCACAACCCTTGGACTTCCCCGGCGCATGGGAAGTGGGGCTGTTTGAAATACAATACCCCCACAGCTGGGCTAACATCCCGGAGCCCGTGGTTTATGAAATCGGTGCAGGGAATGAAATATGGTCTTACACCCTTGAAAAAAGCTATTATTCAAACATCGATGTGCTCTTGGATCTTATAAACAGACAGATAGCCAAGGGGGTTAACCCACCAGCGGTACTCCTTGCATTTAGTCTTCAAACAGGCAAAGTTAAATTGCTGGGGCCCCTTATGCACTTGTTCTGAACCACAGGGTCTTTAGCCTACATACTGGGGTTAAAACCCAACGTTACGGCCCAAATGGTTTTTCCCGAAGCGTCAGAAATTACGGGGTGTGTGAATGCTTTGTATCTGTATACGGATGTAGTAGAGCACCAAATGGTGGGGGATTTCTCTGTTCCGTTATTACGGTGAGTGCCGGTGCGAGGGAAAAATGACGAGTTCCTGACCATCGCATACGACAGGCCACACTACCTACCGGTCAGCAAGCAGCACATCAACACAGTGACCGTTGAAATAAAGACGGACCAGGTATGTGCCATTTCGTACGTGCCATTTCGTTACGGCAAGACAATCGTTAAGTTTCATTTCCGCCCCCGTAAAGTGACAGATGACCGCCGTAAAAAATTATGGGACTCCGACACTCTACGGTAACTATTACAGAGTCCAAGCGGGGTACGCTCTCCCAGGATTTCAGGGCCTGCCAGTGATGTATGGGGCAGGTCTCGGCGGTTTATTTTGCAACCTTTTTCAGAAAGCCGTTCCCTTGCTGAGAAGGGGGGTTGATATTGTTAAGCCCCATATGAAAACAGCCGCAAAAAATATCGCTAACGATGTAGTGATCGGTGTCTCCGGAGCTGTTTTTAACCGAATGAACCAAGAAGGGTCGGGGGTGACAAAAAGGAAAAGATGCTGTGTGTTACTAGGACCACCCAGGCCCCTTAAAAGAAAAGCGGCTGTGCGGACACGCCAGGGGCAGAAGCGTAGAAACCCCACTAAGAAGAGGAACGGTCACCGATATGGTGATATTTTTTAAAAATGGCGTTCATACACTGCGGTTCCGAAGAATGCGCCAAATCTGAATTGGACCTTTTTCAAATGGGCCCCACGCAAACCAGTATTGAAAACAGCATGTACATCGAGGTTCGACCGCTGTCCGCGTTATCCGCAAATGCACCGCTAGACTTCTTTATAGTGGGGCACGGGGATCAGTACCTAGATTTGAACAGCATGCAGTTGTACGTGTGCTGTAAAATCGTAAAAGCCGACGGTACAAACATCGCGGACAATGCGAAGGTGGCCTTAGCGAACTACCCCATAGCGACACTTTTTAACCAGGTGGACATGACTTTAGGGGATCGACTTATTAGTCAGAGCAATGGGTGTTACCCTTACAGGTCCATGATAGAGCTGATCCTCAACTACGGCGAAGACACGTTAGTGAATCAATTCAGTGCTGGGGGTTTTTATAAAGATAAAGCCGGTGCCTTCGAGCAAACAGACGCCAGTAACACCGGCTTCCGTCAGAGGGCAAACCTCACAACGCAGAGTCGAAAGGTCGATTTGTTGGGGCTGCTGCATTGTGATTTGTTTTTTCAAGAAAAACTGCTTCTCAATGGCGTTGATGTTAAAATTAAACTCACGCGCAGCAAGGACGCTTTTTGCCTGATAAGCGGTGACGCGGCTGAAAATTACAAAGTGCAGATCCTTTCAGCCTCATTGTTTGTGAAAAGGGTAAAAATTAACCCCGGCGTGCGTTTGGGACACGCCGAAGCCCTATTGACCTCCAACGCCAAATACCCCATAGAACGCGTGGGTTTGAAAGTATTTAGCATCCCCGCAGGCAGCAGAGTCTGTAACCAGGAAAACCTTTTTTGGGGGCAAATTCCCAAACAGATCGTTTTGGGCTTTGTAGATACAGATGCCCATAGTTGTAACTACGCGAAGAACCCCTTTCATTTTAAACACAATCACGCAAATTTTGTGGCCCTATACATCGATGGAGAGCAAGTCCCGGCTAAACCCCTGCAGCCAGATTAATTTTAATTTAATTTATTTGTTTAGCCATTTGGCTGTAACAATGGGTAAATACATTCATGAGAGAACATGACACATGTATCCAAACACATAAAGTATCAAACCCAACAAAAATAAAATACAATAAAATATATAAAAATTATAAAATTCCATTCTCAACCCTATTCTTAACCATGATTCCGTTACCCTAAGCAAGAGGTTATGACCTTCAATAAACTTCCACTGACCTCATAATAGGCCTAATTTTAAATTGCAAGTCATTTACACAACTTATTCTTTAGAATTTTTTATTAAAAAGACACAAAATAAGTATTGTGCCACCTTCACTGTGATCTCCCTAGATGCATCATTGAACAGTTTTATCATAATGGCCTCTCTAGGCCACCTCTCCATCCTATTAACCAGTGGGAGTATTAGTTTCTGTCGAGAGACCTTATAATCAGGACACTCCAACACTAAATGATTCAAGGTCTCCACCTGTTTCAAGGGACAGTGGCAAAAACGCTCGGCCAGAGGTAACCCCCGGTATCTCCCAGACGTTACTGCAGAGGGGAAATAATTTACCCGAGCCAGGAAGAAGAGCCTTCTTTTCAACACCGATAGTCCATAATCGAAATATGCCCTTGGTTGCCCCCATTCAGCTAACAGGTACATCTGTGGACCGTGGACCGTGCTATCACTAAGCTTGGCCCATCTTTCCTGCCACCCAACATCCGCCAATCTCTGAGTGACCAGCGTCCTAGCCACTTTGTACCCGCAAGGGGCCAAAGCCTCCCAGGAAAATCCCAAAAGGTGCAGTTTCCTCCCCACCTGCTGCACCCATTTATTAGATTTTGACTCTGCCAGGGCCAAACATGAAAGTGGGGCAGCTAGTCCAAAATGAAGTTTTATCCAGTAATTTAATGCTCCTTTCCAGATCCTTTCCTCTACGGGGATGATGCCATATTCTATATAAAGGGCTAGTATATTTACCCCCGGTGGGGCCAGCAATAAATTGCGCAAATATCCAGCCTGTATACTCTCCAGCCTCTTCATTTTATCTAGAGCCCATAGGTGTGCACCATATAATATCTGAGGAATACATTTAAGCAGAAAAACTTTAATCGCCGGCTTTATAAGATTTCCCCCGTTGGATCGGAAAAAAGCCAGCAGCACTTTGGATAATTTCTTTGCACGCAAACCGGCCATTTCAGACTGTACTACCCACCTGTCTGACGAATGGAAGAGGAGACCCAAATACTTAAAGACCCTTACTTGCTCTAACTCATTTGTACCTATATACCACTTATGTTTTATTACTTTATTTGAAAATACCATCACTTTGGTCTTTTGGAAATTTATCTCAATCATATT
>QEPC01008871.1:355968-366343 GCA_003113815.1 Sphenodon punctatus
ATTTACACTTCCTAATTCATAATCCTCCAAAGTCCTACAATTTGTCCAATTAGAAGTTGTCCAATCTGGGCAACTAGTTCCAGGATTACTTATATAGACCTGGCCTGGCTCCTGGACCCCATCTACAGAGATGACCTCCCTTGTATCAACCAACCCCAGAGCTCTAATCTTAACCCCAACCTCTATTGGATAGCTCTGTTCCCTATCTCCAATTATCTGTTGCCCATTACTTTCACCTATACCATGTACCAAACTTCCCCCACCCTCCTTCCCCAGATCAATCAAACGGGGCTCCTCATTCCCCGCAGCCAGATTACGAAAGTGGGCATTTCGTGCGAGAGTATGTGCAATTGGTTCAGGCGACTGGAAAAAACGTGAAAGACCGTCCATTTTTATTCGGGTGGCGTGAGTTTGGTGGCGGGTACACTCTGTACGCCTTTGATCTGACCCCTGATCAGCAATGTGCGGATCATTACTCCTTAGTAAGAACAGGGAACGTGAGAGCTGAAATTCGTTTTGCCAGAGTCCTCCCTGATACCGTCAACATGATCCTGTACGCGGTTTTTGATAACGTGATCGAAATAAATCACACGAGAAGCGTGCTATTTGATTATATGTGACGATGAACACCGACCAGATAGCGCAAGCCTTATCAAAGAACCCTGATTTTTCAAGCGTTTTCCCCAGTGACCTGCTGCCAAAACACCAGGTATTCAGGCAACCGGCGGGGTTTGTGGCTAACACCCACCCCCACACATGCCCTGGTGAACATTGGACGGCTTTTTACTTTCCTGCACAAGGCCCTGCCGAATTTTTTGACTCCTATGGTTTTCCACCGGAGAACAGGGCGTTTCCTAAAACTTTCAGGGCTTTTTTACGCCGCAACGTGGAGGAAATTATCGCTCAATGCCAGCAGCTACAAGCCCCCGATTCAACGACCTGCAGCTATCACTGTGTTTTTTTCTTAGAAAACCGGTCTAAAGGACTCTCTTTTAAGCAAATATTGGACCTGTACACGGATGATTTAGAGGCCAACGACCGCATGGTGACTTTTAAAAACAAGGGCGGGGGGCGGCGGTTGTACACGGGCAGACATGCCCAGACATGTTGTTCACTTATCAATAAACACAAAATGTGATTTTAAATTTATTCTACATGGTTATCCGTTCTTGGGGGTCAAACAATGTTTTTCTTCTTCTTCTTTGGGAGGGTTCTTGTAACACCGTACCAGCTTTGAGATTTTCTAAGCGCTCTTTGTGGGCCGCGTACCCCAACACAGCTGTAGGAACGTTCAGTTTGGCTAGGGCATTCATAAACGGTTCCCACCCCTTAGGCGCCCGATTATTAGAAGGGGCATGGGTCTGCGTGGCTCTTTTCACAAGATCCATGATGTTAGAACCGGGCACCGCCTGGCCTTTGTACACGAAGGTGCCGCCGTCGTCCCAAGAAACCAGTTCTTTGTGTTGGCTCCGTTTACGGACCAAAAGCTTTTCTTAAACCGATTCCCCACCACCGCCAATACCTCCGGAAGGATTGCAGGGGGTAGTGTCTCAGGGCTTGGGGGCGGTGGCGGTGGTAACTCGGCATCGGTGGGTGGTTCTGGGAGATAGAGGTTTCGTTTACTCCGATCCGTCTCCCCCTGCTTGAAAAACACCAGATATCTTTGCAATACCCTCTCGTAAAGTTTTGCTTTTTCATAATCGGATAAATCAGACCTTTGGAGAACATCTTTCATTTCAGGGTCTAACCGTCTGACATTGGTCATCAGGGCTGTTTCTTCAGGGGCCCTCAGCTGCTCCATTTGCCTGCTTGGTACGAGATACATTTTTTCGGCATACTCTATCGTTATTTAATGAACAGACTCACTAGTACCGGGACGGTAATGCTGAGCAGGGGACCTATAAACCCTCCTGACTGCTTTATCAGCTTCTTCTTGCTTTGTAGGGAGCGCCGTTTATCACTCAGCTTTTTAATCAGGACCCGCTTCTTTTTAAGCTTCCCTATTTGTCTAGGGGTCAGAGGGATGTTCCCTTTTAAAGTATTGAGCGCGATCTCTGAAATGGCGGCGACGAGGTCATCCGGCACTGAACACAAAATGGCCTTTTGCTGTTGTGGCGGCGCATTAGCGAGCCTTTTTAAGAGACCCCAATTTCATTGCAGTCGGGCTGACATTCTGTTTTTTTAAAGTATACACTGTAGGCTGATCGGGAGGGAAGAGACCCGTTCTCAGTCTTTACTTCTCCGGGGTTGATGCGTTTAAGTCCACCAACAGATACTCGTAGGGCTTTTTAGTGGCATCCTCGAACGCTTCTAGGAAAAAGCGTGCCTTACCCGGGTACATTTGGCGTGCCAGAATAGCTATCTGCAACTTATCTCTCGGATTTTTAAAAAGAACGAGGTATTTAGCGTTTAATCTTATTGATCTGTTTTTTTTACCCCTGCAAAACATATTTTGAACTATATAAAGGACCGATAATTTCTGATGATGCACATAAGCGGTAAATAATTTCTCTATTTCACCGTTGTCACAAGCAGACGCCATCAGATCATCCACACAAACCAAGTTTATTTTATGGTGTGGGAATAAACTTTCATCGTTAAACGTCTGAGGTATGCCCTCTACAAATTGTATATAAGAGAATTTCTGCAACAAATCTTTATACAGTGGTTGCCAACAGGAATAGCACCAAACAATATTATCGGGTACACGTTCTAAAACTCTATGTCTATTTTCTAGCATTTGTTTAATAAAGTATGTTTTCCCTGAGCTGGAAGGTCCTGCAAGAATGCAGGAAAAAGGATGCACAAACTGCATCTTATTCAGTAGCCAAATAGCAGCGTCTTAAAATCACCCCTGAGATTTCTTTTGTTGTAAACGACTCTCTGCGTTTTTTAAGAGCCCTTGTTTCTACAGACCAGTATTTTTTCAGTCGCACTATTCCGGGCTGTTCCACCCCTATAGAGTGATGTATTTCTGCTTCTGGGTTTGCGCAGTACCCCCACACAAGGTCTTTCAAGCTCTCAAAATTGATTTTTTCACAATTTCCAGAATTAAGGGTGATCCCCTTTACCTTCATACAGGCCTTCCCGTTTGAGAGCTTGTAACCGTACGTCTTGGGGCCGGTGGAGACATACTCTACTATGTGTTCACCCTCCGGAATTTCTGAGGTAAAGTCCCCCAAGTAATCCCCCAGGGGCGGGTTCCAATCCCCCTCCCGACTGACAAAGATCACCGAATTCATGTCATGGTACAGACACCATTCCTGTAAACGGTCCATCACTCTGTACAGCTCTAACCTGGCGTAAGCAGTAGTAAAACACGCTATGAACACGTTCGTATTTGTGCTGGCCACCCGGTGCTCTTTAGCGTATTTCCAGGATACCGTGGCCACATCCTCAACGATAAAATCACATGCCGATACATCGTAATGCGGTACAAATACATACTTGAAAAGCTCATCGGGGTCCGTCACTATGCTCGTTTGGGGGAGGTTGGGTCTTTGGCCAAATTTACCCCACAGGGAGTTTAAGCAAAGCTTCGCAATTTGTCTCTTAGCGGGATTCTTTTTAATTTCACCGGGTGTCAAGCATACACCCTCTCTGTCTCTGTACTCTTTCACATACTGTTTTTTCTTGGCGGCGTCAGTACACCACGCGGGGTACCCTGATGACTCTTGTTTCTGTCTGAGGTGCGTGTTAATGTACGCAGAAAACAGCTTGTTGGTCCTAGCGGGGATGTGCCATATTTCAAAAATCTCGGCCGCCATCAATTCGACGGTACACCACGTCCCCGTTAAAGACCTTTCCTCCTGTGTGTGCGTACACGGGTCCCTCTGCCCCGTTTCGGCGCAGCGTGCGCACAAGGGGAACATCAGTTTTCCGTCAACTCTGTACGGGAGAACTGGGAAGTAAAGGGCTCTAGGGGGGTATACTTTCACTTTCGCCACCCCAAAGTACTCACTCAGATCCCCAAAATTATCATACACAATTGTGGGGTGTCCTATGGGGTACATTTTTGTCTTGTTCACAAAAGGTTACAAACTGGTAAAATCATAGTAATGGATTTGCTCACCCTGTTCCGGTTTGTAATACAAGCTGATGGCATTGGTTCTACTCCCGTACAGGGCATCTCTGGGGTTTAAAGGCTGGGGCAGTTTTTGAATCTGCAAAAACTCTTTCAGGTCCTTGTCATGTTCTAACATGTGATACCATTCATGCTCCCACAACGTTCTAACTTCATACCCCTGTCTTTTGAGAAATTCGATCTTAATCATCGTTCTGTTGTACAGGACCCCATAGGGCACGTTCATCAGGGTATTGAAATCCTTGTCGCAGTAGCAAATGCAACACCCGTGACAGAAGCAGCCCTCGTATTCAAAGGCGGTCCGTTTCCCCGAGATAACAGCGTATCCATCCAGAAAATAAGACGCCACCTTCACCTCCCTACCCTTTAAAGTGTGCCTGATGCTAACGTTCTCTTTGTATTCAACATACATGAGCCACTGTATGGCCAGCGTCGAGTATCTTTTTTGTGTCATGTGGTACCCGTCTAGGGGCATAAGAGTGATCATTTGGGGCTCCAGAAAATTAAACCTGTACATGGTCATGCACACTGATGCTAAAGTAACACATTGAAAGGGATCGATACACCTCTCCTCCACCCGCTCGTCCTCCCACCCGGGGTTTGTAATCACCTGTCTCCTCGTCATTGCCATGATTTCATTTCTAAAGCACACGCATGCTCTTCGCAAAATTTCCACATCCATCTGACAGTAGTAACATCATTCTTTCTGAAAATCAAACAGTTTCTCCCCCTGCTCTTGGTGCCATTTCAAAAACTCCTCTTTCTCTCCCTGCATCATGTGCTCTACCCCGTAATATTTTACATCTGGGATAGGTCCCACATAGTTCTGGTTCTTGACGGTATTGAAAAAATGTGGGAAATAACCCTTCGACCCTTCAAAGCCCATGGCTGACGGCAGCTTACTGAGCTTCATGGGCAGAAAATTCAATGAGTCTATGAATCTCATTTTGAGGTCTTTGAGTGTCATGAATAATAGTTTACCCCCTTGCGTGAGCAGCTTTGGGGTTATTTTCTCTTTAATGAGCTGTCTGAGGATGAAATAGACATCGTAGGCCTTGGCATTGTGACCGAGAAGAGTCCACTTAGCAAACTTCGTGTCTATGAATTTTTTTACAAATTCTTTTACACAATCTGTCCCTGAGAACTCCCACCGACCTCCCCCTTCCATTTCTTAGGCAAAAATGTAATTTGGCACATGCACCCCCGTCTCCTGCATGCATTCAAAGTCATAGACAATGTACTTCACGCTCTCTTTGGGTTCGTAAATGCAACTCATGTAGCACTGGTGGCTGTTTGTATCGACACCCTTCTGTTTACACTGGGGACACTCTTTTGCCATGCACGTGTGACTTTTTTTTGCATAGAAACCACACTCATCACACAGAACTCTCTCTACACAGTTAGTTTTGCCCATGACCGCTAACAGACCATGCCTCACCAGACATTCTGGAGACCTACAGAACACCTTGCATGAGGGGCACCTGAGCTTCACCCCCTCTGTTTCCACACAATCGGGTCTATCGCACGTATGACAGCTGTCTTTACAACAATGATTAAATTTATGGGTGTAGCTAGCATAGAAGTGTTGACAAAAATAATTCACCCCTATAAAAGCCTTGATATCAGTGATGTTCGTCCATCAGCAGGACAAACAACGTTCTACCCCTCCGCGCCCCATCCGTAGGAATAAATGTCCAATTCCCCCTAGTGTGCTTCACAATGATGATAGATACCCCCAAACGCTCTTCAAAGAGAGGCACTTCAGTGATACTGATCATTTTTTTGCTCCGACAGCCCAAAATCGCTGTGAAGCTTTTTGGCCCCTTCAAGCGCTGCAGCGTCTGTCAGCATTTTTAAGGCTAAGAGTGACAAAATGCTCACCGCAAAACACAAATTGTTCCCTTGGCTATTTGGATTGATTAAATGTTGCCTCTTTTTTTAAATAATTTGACTGTACGGAACCGTCTTTATCTGCCTCGGTTTATTCCCCACCAGACAGTTCTTAATAACCATCACGGTTAGTCTGAGAGACCCGTTAGCCAGAATTTCACTGTTACTTTGCAAGAGGTCACTAACACTATTTTAAAAATCCTCAGCGTTTAATTCCCCTAGGGGTCGGCGACATGTGCGTAAAGGACCATTTAAATTTTCACCGTCCAGACAAAGCTGGACAAAATCCCCAAATTCGATCATAGGGTTTATCTCATCCAGTAAAGATTGGATGGCCCCGTGGACAGCCCGTATAGCATCGGTAAAGGATCGCAGCCATTCCAAATTAGCAAAACGAAAGCGGGAATGATATTCTGTGGCCCAAAAATCCATATGGTGTCTCACCCATTGTGCAATACGATCCATAAACACATTCACGGTCTCAGGACTCTGAACCACTGAATCCGGTCCGGGGTCCTCTGGGTCAGGGTCAGGCCCCGTTGGTTCAACAACATCCCTGTTCGGCCCCTGGGGGATCATGACTCAGGGGTATCTCTGTAACCTCTTTCTTATTTTTCTAAGATTGTGTTTCGTGCGCCTCAATTTTTTAATCAGACCCTCCCAACGTTTTTTAGATTTCACCCACCTCCCCCCACCCGCCATGTTCCTTTTTATCACCCCACCCTTCGTACCACTGGTACTTTTGCAACTCCTTTTTATTTTTCTAAGGGGCTCCCTGTTATTTATTTTTCTATCGGGTAGTCATTCAGTCTCTTTCAGTTATTTAATAAACTTGCGGGTCAGTGCTACACATTCGGGCTCCCATTCTTCCACCGGTCCGTTCTTGACATGTTGCCATTTCAAACAATATCGAGCAAGGAGATTATGTTGCCTCTCTAGCAGCTCTTTTAGCACCTCGAAATTCGCATCCTGTTCAAATGGTTGTTTCCATTGCTTGGTGTGGGGGCTCGCTGGATCAGATGCAGGGATGGGGAGTCGCTCTGTTTCAGCCTCAGATTCTACAGTGGGTGTCGGATGTCTTGATCCCAGAGGATTGTCTTTTTTACAGGGCTCTTTTTGGATCTTCTTATGCTGGCATTTCACGCTTCGTTTGCCGCTACTGCTTGCTTCAGAGGGTCCCGCCTCCACTGCTATTATATAGTAAAAATAAAATAAAAAATATTAATAAACCAAAAAAACCCTCGCTTCCCGCCTTTTCTTATTGGAAAATCACTTACTAACTCTTTGCACAGTATTATTTAGAGCCTCCACGGCCACACGCACCAGCTCAAATCCTGAAAATAAATATATTTGCATTTTTAAAAAATTTATGATCTCATGTGGCCCCCACTAACCCCTAAAAACAATGTGCCCTTTTACCTTCATGTTCCACCTGCATCTCCACTGCAACAATCACTATCTCGTCATCTGAGAAATCCTCAGGTCTGTAATTCCCTTGTTCCTAAATATAAAAACGTTTTCAGTAGTTACATTTAAAATTTTTAAAAAACTGTAATTTAAAAATAGCCACTAGGGGCAGTGTTGCACTGTTTTTGCCTATACATCGCATGGATCTTTAAAAATAAACATGCCATTTTAAAAGTGACAAGCAGGTGGCGCTGTTGTACAGATCTTAAAGCACAACCTTTGTCTAATGGCTTTTGGCGCGAAAAAAATCCAGCATGACTGTGGGGATATCTAGAGAGGATGACACATAGCCCCCATCTGCCTGCTCTCCCTCTGCGCCATCCACAGCTAGGGGGGATGCCCCTTCCCAATGGCAATCCAATTAATCTCACCGGCTACAGTCTCACCAATATCCTCCGAGCTAGTGGAGCTCCCCATGACTTTCCATCCCTTCCCCTGAACAATGACTTCTGCTTCAGTGAAACCTCCATTCCCTCAGCCCCATAACCAACCCCCAGCATCCTCTGACCCACCGTGGTAGATCTCCTCCCCTGTTTTCCATCCCCTGCTGGGACGGCTCCACAGCCTTCCAAACCACACACACACACACACACACAACCCCAGCCAGAGCCTCTGTCCCTGCCGGGAGCCTTCCAGCCAGCTCCAAAAGGCTTTTTTTCCAATCCCTTTTAAATCATTGTTTCAGCATCCCCAGCCCCAGCTGGAAATTTATCTCTCTCTCCGCCCCTGTTTTCCACCCCCAGAAGGGATGGCCCCACTGCCTTCCAAACCACACACACACACACACGCACACACAACCCCAGCCATAGCCTCTGTCCCCACCGGGAGCCTTCCAGCCAGCTCCAAAAGGCTTTTTTCCTTCTGTCCCCACATACATATAAAAGCTACAAACCCATCCATCCCCTCTGGAAATTTCTCTCTCTCCTCCACTCGGCTCTTTCCATCCACAAGCTGCCCCACATAGCATTCCAACCCACGCACACACACACACAGATCCCTCAGGTGATCTGCTTCGCCCGTTGCTTTCCCCTCCAACTCTAAAAGGCTTATTTATTTATTTTTTTCCCACTCCCTTTCCATTTCAGGTCCCCACAAACACCCTTTAAAGCAAGATGCTTTTTTAAAAGCTGACCCCACTGAGGGTTTGGGTTTGAGCTTACAAGACAGGGGCTGCAAAACATAGACATTTTTTTTTTTTTACAAGCCCGCTTTAAATTAATCCTTAAGACCCCAGAGTTTTTAACTTACATTTTCAAAAGGCATCTTGGCTGCTGTGAAGAGTTGAAATGGCGGGGTTCTTTGTTTGTGACCCCTATTTATAACCCCTAGACATCTGTTTTTGCGATCTTCTGTCTCACAAGGAGTTAAAAAAGAAAATGGTCTAAAAACATAACCGTTTGTGGCTACCGTAAGGTGGAGGTGCTACTTCATTTTTAAATACCTTGGTTTTTTGCCTAAAATGTAAAATTAGGGTCTTTATAACAAAAGTTTCAGACCGCTCTCCAGAGTCTGTAACAAATTTCTGTTCCTTTACTGTTCAGTCATGAATGTTTATTTGACCCATCTCGGTGACTTTTTAGATAATATTTTTTATTTTATCCATATGAATTTTATTTAACAATAGAAAGACGTTCTTCTCAGGTCTCTCTCTCCAGCTTCTTTGATGCTCTGGTCTGCAATTTTTAAAGTACAATATCCGTGATATACTTTTAAAATGCACACACCCCATCAGTTTTTCACTGATTGGTTCATCTCAAATGGTGCAACTTCCCTCCTAGTTCACGCTCCCACCGTAACCACCGCTGATTGGTTCTGTGTTAAACCCTACCCCCCTAGCCAGGGACAAAGGAGTCAATCCTGAGAGAGGCAACAGCTCCTAGGTGAGTCTTCTTTCTAAAAATCTTTTTTACTTTGCTCATTCATAAACAGCATGTACTTTTCTTTCTAAAATACTTTGCTCTTTCTAAAAACCTTTTTTACTTTTACTTGTCTGCTTTTAAAGATGGGGTCTCTTGAAGAACTTTTACGGCATGTGTATGTGGCAAACTCTGCTTTTTAAAAGTTAAAAAAACTTTTACTCTTTCATAAAAACAAAACCTTTTTTACTTTACTTGACTGTTTAAAGATATTACATGGGGTTCTTGAATAGCTTTTACTGCATATGTGTGACAAACAAGGCTTTTAACATGAATAAAACTGTTACAGGAGGGGTGTCACAAAAGTTAAAACATGAATAAAACAATTCCCCCACACCTCAAAGTTCACAACATCTGCTATACATTCACATTCCTTTCAAGGGTCAAACACAGTTCACAACATCTGTTATACATTCAAAATGGCCAACGTTCAAAATGGCTGCTACCATTTATAAGGCCATTATCAAATGATAAGGGTCATCAATCATTTTGACACAAAGTACCTAACTACCCTACTCTCTAGACCGACCTAAATGAACAAGGTTCCAAAAGGATCTTTGATCTTTTCCCAATGAGGCTTCCAGAAGCTGAGCCCATCTTAGCAGCCAGCAGAAAGGACACAGAGAAGCAGGAGCGTAGCTCCATCACAAATGAGCAGAGATCCACGAAGGTGGTCACAACAATGGCAGTGTCATGATGCAGGGACTGGGCACTCAGGGACATGGGCCTCTGCACGTAGAGGCCGCAGTGGTAACCATGGTCATGCATGTGGGCATCCACCATGAAGCAGTGCAGAAGTGGGTGACCTCTGGAAGTAGCAGCTCCAACATCCAAACAGTTCAGCACAACTCTCAGGGTAGCCATCTCCAGCTCAGCGGGCATAGTCAGGAAGAGGCCACTGGTTGGAGGGGGCAGCAAGTCTAGCATGGAGGAATTTTTATATTAAGACCTTATGAACATAAGAACCAGAGTAAAATGGAAGACAGATGGATGCCGGGTAAGAGAACCATCCTCTGCT
>QEPC01008871.1:385104-399224 GCA_003113815.1 Sphenodon punctatus
CCTTTTTTTTAACCCCCCCTTACCTACAACCCCCACCCTACCACCCTAGCCCTGAATAAACAGAAGCCCACACAGAAAACCAAACAATAACTCCCCTGCCACCCCCTGCAGCACCCCAAAGTGCCCCAAAAAGTGCCCCGCCCTTTGGCCGTGGCCTGCGGCTCAGCCGCTGTCCCTGGGGCTTTATGCCCCCAGCTACTTCCGGGTGGGGGGGAGGGGACAGGTCAGCACACGTGGCTGCCCTCTGCGTTCCCCCCCTCTCCCTCACAACTCACTGTCTGTGTTCTTCTTTTCCCCTGCAGGTCCCAGCAGCAAAGGAACAGCGGCGGCGGCAGCAGCAACAGCGGGGATGGTGTCAGCAGCGGCGGCAGCAGGAGCAACAGCGGAGCACCCACCTGCCGGCGGCAGAGCCCAAGAGCCCCCCACACCAGCAGCGAGGCAGGTAAGAATAGAACAAACCCCCAGCAGGCTCCTGCGGCTCAGCCGCTGTCCCTGGGGCTTTATGCCCCCAGCTACTTCCAGGGGGGGGAGGGGACAGGTCAGCCCACGTGGCTGCCCTCTGCGTTCCCCCCCTCTCCCCCACAACTCACTGTCTGTGTTCTTCTTTTCCCCTGCAGGTCTCAGCAGCAAGGGAACAGCGGCGGCAGCAGCAGCAACGGCGGGGATGGTGTCAGCAGCGGCGGCGGCAGGAGCAACAGCGGAGCCCTGCCGGCGGCAGAGCCCAAGAGCCCCCCGTACCAGCAGCGAGGCAGGTAAGAATAGAATAAACCCCCAGCAGGCTCCTGGTGAAGAACCCATACAATCCAACACATTGCAGGTATCAACCCTTCATCAGGGGTACATAAAGAATCTGAAATACATCAAACTAAATTGATTTTAGTAAACTGCTTGGATAAAAAATGAATTTTAAAAAAAATGTAAAACATGGAATAAACCCCAGACTATATAAAACTATTGGTACAAGAATTATTTCCCCGCCCACAATCAAATTACAAGAAATATAAAAGCTTACATGTGGTTCAACAATTTTGAGTACAAAACTATACAAATTTTTTTGTGTTCCCTCCAGCCGGGATAACATGTTCTGGGCCAAGTCTAGAGTTCTCCTTCTATAATAAAAAAGGTATGAAATCAAAAATAAACATTTAACAATCCTTCCTAGATGTACCAACTGTATTTGGCCTCTGATCAGAGAAAGGACAAATCTATGAATCCTCATATAGTTATATCTATTGACTAATGCGTACACATACTCTTGGGTAAATAAAAAAATATCTATAAGTCTCTAATGCACACTGCTACCTTTTCTATCAATGCAAATATATCTATATCTGGATTCACACAAAAAATAGTAATTGAAAACATACCTTCATTGCTCCATGTGAAACCCATGAGTAAAAGAAACTTCAGCCTGATGAATACTCTGTCAAATGTCATAAGAACATAAGTAGTGCCATACTGAGTCAGACCAATGGTCCATCAAGCCTAGTATTCTGTCCTCCAACAGTGGCCAATCTCGATTGCATGGGAGAAGAACCAACAGTCACAATAGACAATCCATTCCCCGTTGTTCGCTCCCAGCTCCCAACAGGAAGAAGTGAATCCCATAAGCCACTTAGTTAATAGCCATTAATGGACCTACTCTCCAAAAACTTATCCAGACCTTTTTTAAACCCAGGTATACTACTGGCATTGACAATGTCCTCTGGCAACAGATTCAATAAGTTAATTATGTGTTGAGTGAAAAAGTACTTCCTTTTATTTGTTTTAAATCTGCCAGCAGCTAGTTTCATGGAGCGTCCCCTAGTTCTAGTACTATTTGAGAGGTTAAATAACCTTTCCCTATCTATTCGTTCCACACCACTCAAGATTTTATAAACCTCTATCATGTCCCCTCTCAATCTTCTCTTCTCTAAGCTGAAGAGACCCAGCTTGTCACGCCTCTCTTTGTACCAAAGCCGATTCATATCCTTTATCATTCTCATTGCCCTTCTCTGTACCTTTTCTAGTTCAGCTATGTCTTTTTTGAGATGGGGTGAGCAGAACTGCACACAATATTTCCAGGTGAGGTCACACCATTAATTTGTATAGAGACATTATTACATACTCAGTTTTATTCTCTATCCTTTTGTGAATAACTCCTAACATTCTGTTCGCTTTTTTGACTGCTCCTGCACATTGGGCTGAGAATTTCAGTATATTGTCCACAATCACTCCCAGATCCTTTTCCTGAGTGGTAACTCCTAACTTAGTACCCAGCATTGTGTACGCATAGTTTGGGTTATTTTTTCCCTATGTGCATCACTTTGCACTTGTCCACATTAAATCTCATCTGCCATTTAGATGCCCAGGCACCCAGTCTCGTAAGATCCTGTTGCAGTTCTTCACAATCTGCTCATGTTTTAACTACCNCACGTGGCTGCCCTCTGCGTTCCCCCCCTCTCCCTCACAACTCACTGTCTGTGTTCTTCTTTTCCCCTGCAGGTCCCAGCAGCAAAGGAACAGCGGCGGCGGCAGCAGCAACAGCGGGGATGGTGTCAGCAGCGGCGGCAGCAGGAGCAACAGCGGAGCACCCACCTGCCGGCGGCAGAGCCCAAGAGCCCCCCACACCAGCAGCGAGGCAGGTAAGAATAGAACAAACCCCCAGCAGGCTCCTGCGGCTCAGCCGCTGTCCCTGGGGCTTTATGCCCCCAGCTACTTCCAGGGGGGGGAGGGGACAGGTCAGCCCACGTGGCTGCCCTCTGCGTTCCCCCCCTCTCCCCCACAACTCACTGTCTGTGTTCTTCTTTTCCCCTGCAGGTCTCAGCAGCAAGGGAACAGCGGCGGCAGCAGCAGCAACGGCGGGGATGGTGTCAGCAGCGGCGGCGGCAGGAGCAACAGCGGAGCCCTGCCGGCGGCAGAGCCCAAGAGCCCCCCGTACCAGCAGCGAGGCAGGTAAGAATAGAATAAACCCCCAGCAGGCTCCTGGTGAAGAACCCATACAATCCAACACATTGCAGGTATCAACCCTTCATCAGGGGTACATAAAGAATCTGAAATACATCAAACTAAATTGATTTTAGTAAACTGCTTGGATAAAAAATGAATTTTAAAAAAAATGTAAAACATGGAATAAACCCCAGACTATATAAAACTATTGGTACAAGAATTATTTCCCCGCCCACAATCAAATTACAAGAAATATAAAAGCTTACATGTGGTTCAACAATTTTGAGTACAAAACTATACAAATTTTTTTGTGTTCCCTCCAGCCGGGATAACATGTTCTGGGCCAAGTCTAGAGTTCTCCTTCTATAATAAAAAAGGTATGAAATCAAAAATAAACATTTAACAATCCTTCCTAGATGTACCAACTGTATTTGGCCTCTGATCAGAGAAAGGACAAATCTATGAATCCTCATATAGTTATATCTATTGACTAATGCGTACACATACTCTTGGGTAAATAAAAAAATATCTATAAGTCTCTAATGCACACTGCTACCTTTTCTATCAATGCAAATATATCTATATCTGGATTCACACAAAAAATAGTAATTGAAAACATACCTTCATTGCTCCATGTGAAACCCATGAGTAAAAGAAACTTCAGCCTGATGAATACTCTGTCAAATGTCATAAGAACATAAGTAGTGCCATACTGAGTCAGACCAATGGTCCATCAAGCCTAGTATTCTGTCCTCCAACAGTGGCCAATCTCGATTGCATGGGAGAAGAACCAACAGTCACAATAGACAATCCATTCCCCGTTGTTCGCTCCCAGCTCCCAACAGGAAGAAGTGAATCCCATAAGCCACTTAGTTAATAGCCATTAATGGACCTACTCTCCAAAAACTTATCCAGACCTTTTTTAAACCCAGGTATACTACTGGCATTGACAATGTCCTCTGGCAACAGATTCAATAAGTTAATTATGTGTTGAGTGAAAAAGTACTTCCTTTTATTTGTTTTAAATCTGCCAGCAGCTAGTTTCATGGAGCGTCCCCTAGTTCTAGTACTATTTGAGAGGTTAAATAACCTTTCCCTATCTATTCGTTCCACACCACTCAAGATTTTATAAACCTCTATCATGTCCCCTCTCAATCTTCTCTTCTCTAAGCTGAAGAGACCCAGCTTGTCACGCCTCTCTTTGTACCAAAGCCGATTCATATCCTTTATCATTCTCATTGCCCTTCTCTGTACCTTTTCTAGTTCAGCTATGTCTTTTTTGAGATGGGGTGAGCAGAACTGCACACAATATTTCCAGGTGAGGTCACACCATTAATTTGTATAGAGACATTATTACATACTCAGTTTTATTCTCTATCCTTTTGTGAATAACTCCTAACATTCTGTTCGCTTTTTTGACTGCTCCTGCACATTGGGCTGAGAATTTCAGTATATTGTCCACAATCACTCCCAGATCCTTTTCCTGAGTGGTAACTCCTAACTTAGTACCCAGCATTGTGTACGCATAGTTTGGGTTATTTTTTCCCTATGTGCATCACTTTGCACTTGTCCACATTAAATCTCATCTGCCATTTAGATGCCCAGGCACCCAGTCTCGTAAGATCCTGTTGCAGTTCTTCACAATCTGCTCATGTTTTAACTACCTTGAATAACTTGGTGTCATCTGCAAATTTGATCACCTCACTCTTAATGTCCTTTTCCTGATCATTAATGAATACATTAAACAGCACTGGTCCCAATACAGATCCCTGGGGCACACCACTTTTTACATCTCTCCGTTGTGAAACCTGACAATTCAGTACTACTCTTTGCTTCCTATCCTTTAACCAGTTACCAATCTATAGTAAGACACTACCTCCGATCCCATAACTTTTTAATTTTCTCAAGAGTCTTTTATGTGGGACTTTCAAATGCTTTCTGGAAACCCAAGTACACCATGGGTGATTTCAGATGTTATGGACCTCCCTTTTACCACAGTCAATCCCCTGTGGTGGAGGAGGGCCTGTAATATCTGTAGGGGTTCCCGCCAGATGTTCACCCCAGTGAACCTCCAGCGGGAATCCGAATAACCACCATTCCAGAGGGGAGGCCAGCCTCACCTCCGGAATGGTGGTTAGCTGGATCACGGTCCGGAAATGGTGAAGAGTAACATCTGTTACCTCCACCGAGTCCGGAACATGGTCCCAGCCATGATCCAGGATCTGGCACAGTGGCTGGATTGGCCACTGCACCCACCCGTCTCCAGGAGGGTGGGTGGCCAGGGGAGCGTGGGGGGGTGGGGCTGTGCGACCACACATCGCTCCGCACAGCCCCACCCCCTCCCCGATCCCCGAGTGGAATCAGGCCAGCACGTCTAAAGTACGGCTGGCCTGATTCCTGTCCGGGATCTGAAACGGATCCCGAACCATGGCAACGAGGGAGGCCAACACATCTTAAATCACTCACCATCTACCAGATCTCCTTTGTCCATATGCTTATATACACCCTCAAAGATTTCCAACAGGTTAGTGAGGCATGACTTACCTAGCTAAATCCATGGGTGTTTTCAGACGTGACGGGGCCAGTTGGCCCTGTCACGAAAACAATAGATTCATCCCCCGCCGGAATGACCCTGTCACACCCTAACAGACATGCCGGGGGATCCCGGTGGGGAATTGGGGAGGGGGTGGGGCTGTGTGGCGCAATGTGCGGCCTCACGGCCCCTCCCCCCTCCACACTCCCTGCCGCCCGCCCTCTTCTGGGGAGACAGGCGGCCGCCGTGGCCAATGCGGCCACAGCACTGGCGGGGAATCGCCTTCGCCACGTGGTGGCTTCCAGTCCCACCACTTCGGCCGCTCGCATGGCGAAAGTGATTCCCCGCCATGGTAACATCTGGGGGGGAACATCCGTTCCGTCCAACAGACGTTCCATGATCACAGCCACCACAGGGAATTGACTGTGGTTGACTGTGATCTCGTAACGTTTGAAAACACCCCATGTTGACTCTTGATAAACATGGCTTAATGGGGAAGTCCTGACAATGGGGAAGTCCCTGAAGTGCAACCCAACTTAATGGGTTGTTCTGACAATCTTCATGCTAGGACGTCAAACTGTACACACAAAAAAGAAAGAGCTGTAACCCCAATCTCTTGAATGAACAAATATACTATACTTATTTTATTTTTTTTAATTCAATTCAAAAAGATTAAAAACGGGGACAACAAATGTCCCTAATCCAATTTTCTATTTAACAGTTATAAAACCTAAACAACATTAATTCAAACATATCCAAAGTGGCCACTTCTTTATACAAAGTTCTTACATATGGTACCCCATTATGGTTATGTTACAGATGTAGAGGCAGTAAATAAGACACACTACTTTTAGACTGTTTTCTCCCCTGTAGAGTTCCCAGTGCAGCAGACCATTTAATGGAAAAGTCAATTATACTGCCTTTAAGTTCTGCAACCGTTTTTTCCATAGTAGCATTGTGCCAAAGTTGCGCAGTCTGTACATCTTTAATTGAATCCAAACTGCCTCTTCTGGTTTTTGCCAAAGCATGAAATTCTGCCAGAATAAATTTCCTACATATATTTCTATATTGTTCCATAAGGGGAAGTTCAGGAAATAATCCCAAGAATGCTAATTCTGGTCTAAAAGGCAAAATACAATTCAACACTTCCCTCATCCGTTGCCATATCCACCACCAAAACTCCTTCACACAAGTACATTCCCAGCAATGGTGTAACAATGTACCCACCTCCCCACAACCGCTCCAACTGAGGCCAGAGTTATTCTTTCCAAAATGCTTTTCTAAATCGGGGGTAATATAGTATCTAAAAAATATCTTTCGTAATGTATCTTGAGTAGCCAAAGATTAGAACCCTTTAAAGATGTAATTTTGTACACTTGTAATGTGGTTTTTTCCCAATTTGATATTAAACACTTTTTCCCATTTCCGATTATTAAATCGGACTTATATCTGCCTTTAAGTACACCTCTTGTAAAGCCTTATAAATTTTACTAAGAGAACCCTTCTCTATGCAATGTTCTAACAATACTTTTTCTATTCCAAATGGCTTTCTTTGAAAATGTAAGACATATCTCCTTTGTGTAAAATAGCCTTTCATCTGACTATACTGCAAAAAATATATTTTTGATTTGGTAAGTCTTTCCATTTGCTGTATGTTAATAAACCCTAAGGAAGAAAAAAAGTTGTTCTGCTTTTATTATACCATGAGTTTTCAATATTTTCCTCAGGGATAGTGCAATTTTTAACTTTTTTAAAGCCCCCCCCTATCTATAGATGAATAGGGGGAAGCAGTCTAAAAAATCTAATGATATTGAGTAGCTATTTCTGCAATTTACTCCTTCAAGACAGAAACCAAAGAGAAAAATATCTGAAGACTCTCCTGAAACTGAAGCTCAACAGGAAAATAAACCTCACAAAACCCATGGCCCATGCTAACCTACTACATACTAAAGAAGATCATACTAGCACTCTGCCAATGCCCTATATGAATACAAAGCAGGAATCACTAACAATACAACATCTATAAACTGAAACTAATTACTCAAAATAGACACTGAAAAATAGAAACTAGAAACTCTAGTCAATGTTAAACTAAAAATACAAAAATCATCTACTAGAAAACCTAAAACAATGAAAAATCAGAAATTAAAGAAAGGCACTGAAGTCCATATCTTCATTTAGAACAGGAGTGCACAAGATACGGCCCCCGGGCCACATGCGGCACACCTATACATTTTTTTAGGCCCAATTTCAAACGAGTCATTGTATGCGGCACCTCGCCCATTGGCGTGAAACTCTTCTTCCGGGGCAGCAAGCTGGCACTGCCTGGGTCCCTCCCTCCTCCTGCCTGGATCCAAGTTCCCACTGCTGCCAATCCCACCGCTGCTTCCATTTCAACCTCCCTGCATCACTTCTGCCACTGCACCGCTGCGTGGATTCCCGGCCCCAGCTCCTTCTTGTTGCTGCTGCAGCTGCCTCTATCCCCAACCCCAGCTACTTCACTCTGCTGCTACTGGCCCCATATGGATCCCCAGCCCCAGTTCCTTTGTGCTGCTGCCACCACCTGAATCCCTGACCCCATCTTCTTCATGCTGCTGCTGCTGCCGTTTCTGCTGTCTTTGCCTCTGTCTGGAACCAGACTCTGCTTCCGCTTGTCTCGCCCCAGGGAAATGGGGGGGGGGGGGAGTTTGGTGGGTGTGCCCCTGTGCATCCTGTCTTCTATGTTTGTGGAGGAGGTTCCAGCTTTGCTTTGCCACGTGGTGGCACTGGTTTGTGTTTGCCCCTGCCTATGCACCCTGTCTTAGGTTTGGGAAGGGACTGCCAGCTTTCCTTGCCATGTGGTTTGTGTTTGCCCCTGCACACTCTGCATTTTCATGTTTGGGGAGAGGCTGTCAGCTTTGCCTTGCCATGTGGTTTGGTTTGCCAAATAAGACCAGAAATCTCAAAATCGGCATTCCAAAAGACATGCAGTGCGTCTCCTTAAAGCTGCTTCTCATAGATTGCTGCCCTCATCTTTAATCTACAGGTAAGCGAGGCTCAAAGCTGTACTTCTTTGGTGCATATGACTTGTGTGTTAAATTTGCGGAGGACTTGTGTGTTAAAATAACTTGGGAACACAGGAGTTGTATGTTAAAATAAATTGTTTTTATTTAAATAAAGAAATTTAATTGAATTTTATTGTTATTGAACATTGATTTGTACAGCCTTGTTGGTAGCCCTGATGCTCCTTCCCAGTGTAGTCTCTGATGTATGGATTCTTTGGCATGCAGGCTTGAAATGGGACCTAATTTGCATGTGTTTTTACATTCACTCAAGACATGCAAATTAAGGGTGGGACTATGCAAATTATGGCTGTGCCCATGTAAATTCTGAGTGGGGTTATGCAAATTAGGGGCTAGGTCACATGTGGCACAGGGTTGGAGCCAACCAAATTTTCTGGTCCTCAGGACGAATCAAGTTCAGCACCCCTGATTTAGACCAAAAGGTTCAATGGAGTTCATTTAAAAATCCACATGGTCTCTCTCCTAGGCCACTTTCAGACCTGCTCTACATCCCTGCGGGTGTTTGTCGGCAAAGCCGCACAGGGGGCGGTTTCAGATCGGCCGATCCCGCGCATATCCTGGCTTGCGCATATCCCCCCGCAGCCAAAATATGCGCCAGGGGGGTGGGGGAGGTATGAAAGTGGCCCTAGATAAATGCATCTCTCTATCAGGGAACCCCAAACTCTGAATTGGCTAAGTCAGGGGCAAAACAAGGAATTTAATGGACTTTTAAATTAGAGGATAATGCCTATATAATTGCAATAAATACCAGATCTAAAAAGCAGTTATTGCCTTTGGAATTGACAGAGGTACAACAAAAGGTCCCAGTTATCTGCAGAATTATGAATATATCGAAGGCCCAGAAGGGTAATGGTATTTCCAACCTGACAATTCCAAAGCCTTATGCCAAATAATACTCAAAGTTAAGTGTATTGGAAGATTTGCTAATGTATGACCGCCCCATCTTGTTGCCACTCAGTGTTGGTGTTTGCTGTTTGACATGAGCCTGTTGCTCTAGTTGGTTTATCAATAAAGTTTGGTTCTCCCTGGTGTCTGTGTTCTCCTTCCCTCTGTTGTACCCCTCTGTGCAGGCTGTGTCTGGTTGGTGTGGAGTGGTTGTCTGGCAGGGCTTGGGTTCTTTGCTCTGTGTTCCCACCTCCCCGTGGTTGTGCTTTGTATCTGTGGGCCCTCTTCGGCTTGGCCCCTTGGTACCCTGTGATCTGGATCGTGCCCCCTCTGCTGTTTGCGTGGGTCCCCCTGGGTCCCCCCTCCCCCCTCACTGCCATGGTGTGGGGCTCATCCTGAGCCCTGTGCATCCCAGCCCTGTACTTGTTGGGCTGCTGCAGCACGGCAGTCAGCTTGTGTTTTTTGGGAAGTAGTGGTCTGCTCTGTGGCCTCCAATCCTGGCTCCGGCTTGCACTCTGGCACCTGCTACCCTCACCCCAGCTATCCTGTTCCTGGTCTGTTGTTCCTGGGTTTGGGGGGATTCTGTGGGTGGTGGTCCATATTGGGGGGGAGTTGGTGTGGCCCCCACCCGTTTTGGGGCTTGCCTCTTCTTCCTGGTGCCTGTGCTCGGTGCCAGCCCGCCTCCCCCAGTTGGGGTCCCCTGTCTCCCTCATCGTGCTGGGTTTCCCTGAGTGCTTGTGTGCATTGTGGTGTGCTGGTGTGGTGTGAGTTCCAAGGCGTCCGTGCTGTCTGGCCTGTGTCTCAGGGCTTAACTGGGGCTACTTCTTTGCATCTCTTGACAGTCTGGCTCCCTCCTCCCCCACCCACTCAGAGTCTGGCAGTGTCAGGGCAGTGCTGTGTGTCGTAGCTTCATTTGACCTCTCTTGGTCATGTTGTAATGACACTGTGCTGGGCGTGGTTTCCCCTCCGTTCTGTGTACGTATGGTCTGTGTACACATCATGGGTGTTCGCTCGGTGTGGCCCCGGGTAGGTGTGTGCCCAATGGGTGTGTACCAGCCCCTCCCCTTCTGTCCCACAACCCCCTGCAGCGGTGTCTGTGTAAACGTCTCCCTGCTCAGCATCCATGGCTGTTTGCTGGGTGTGTTCACCCACCCATCTTCACCCATCGGGCCTGGAGAGGCGTCCATGTAAAAACAGTCTGTAAGAGGATTCATAGATTTGTCCCTTCTCTGATCAGAGACCAAATATAGTTGGTACATCTAGGGAGGATTGTTACATATGTTTATTTTTGATTTCATACCTCTTTTTTTATTATAGAAGGAGAACGCTAAACTTGGCCCAGATCATGTTATCCCAGTTGGGCCGAACACGAAAAAGATTTTTTATAGTTTTGTACTCAAAACTGTTGAACCACAAGTAAGCTTTTATATTTCTTGTTATCTGACTGTGGGCAGGGAAATAATTCTTGCACCAAACGTTTTATATTGTTTGGGGTTTATTCTATGGTTTAAAATATTTTTTAAATTCGTTTTTTATTCAATCAGTTTGTCACGGAGGAACATAGGGTCACACATGTGTGATACTGGCCTACATGTAGACTACAAGTCTAGTAATATGTAACGCAAAAGATGCAACATGTATATAATGTTACAATTGAGAACTGTAAAACCCAATTTAGGACTGTGACACTGACGAAACTCCAGGAATGCAAAGAGATAAAAAGAATGTGTATTTGGGAACCCTCACCAGACAGAACCCTATGGAGATGCAAATGGAACTTCCAGGTTACCTTCCGTGTACGTGACAGGCCGTAGGTTCGTCCAAGGTGGGAACGAGAAACAAAGGACTCAGAATTGTTATTTAAGGAGGCCATTAAGTCATCTTCAGAATCTCTTGGTCAGAACCATCTTGAGCAACTGCATCTGCATCCTGAAACCTACCAGCAAGCAAGGCTGGAAGACATGGACTGGGAGGCATGAGTTCACAAACTGAGCTTAATCCTTCACGTTCAGGGTGCCACTGGCACGGGTTGGAGGTCCGCACCCCCACTTTACCAGGTTTGAGTGACTCAGTTTCCCTTGCTTACAGCACACTTGAATCAGTTTTCTCTCTGGCTGATTCAATCCTGCAGCAGGGACAACTCCTTCGTCACCCGAGGGCCCGATCCTTCCCGTTTACAGACTCTTTCTCTCTGGGGTCCCAAGAGCTTGAAAGCCCTTGTTGCTCACTTGTGTTCCAATGTTAGACGCAGACACTTCTTCATAAAGATAAGAAGTTGGTTTATTGATTTATATAAGCAAGATTTTTGATACAGAGTGGTTACTAGAAATCAAAGGTAAATATAACGCATTCCTNATGGCGAAAGTGATTCCCCGCCATGGTAACATCTGGGGGGGAACATCCGTTCCTTCCAACAGACGTTCCATGATCACAGCCACCACAGGGAATTGACTGTGGTTGACTGTGATCTCGTAACGTTTGAAAACACCCCATGTTGACTCTTGATAAACATGGCTTAATGGGGAAGTCCTGACAATGGGGAAGTCCCTGAAGTGCAACCCAACTTAATGGGTTGTTCTGACAATCTTCATGCTAGGACGTCAAACTGTACACACAAAAAAGAAAGAGCTGTAACCCCAATCTCTTGAATGAACAAATATACTATACTTATTTTATTTTTTTTAATTCAATTCAAAAAGATTAAAAACGGGGACAACAAATGTCCCTAATCCAATTTTCTATTTAACAGTTATAAAACCTAAACAACATTAATTCAAACATATCCAAAGTGGCCACTTCTTTATACAAAGTTCTTACATATGGTACCCCATTATGGTTATGTTACAGATGTAGAGGCAGTAAATAAGACACACTACTTTTAGACTGTTTTCTCCCCTGTAGAGTTCCCAGTGCAGCAGACCATTTAATGGAAAAGTCAATTATACTGCCTTTAAGTTCTGCAACCGTTTTTTCCATAGTAGCATTGTGCCAAAGTTGCGCAGTCTGTACATCTTTAATTGAATCCAAACTGCCTCTTCTGGTTTTTGCCAAAGCATGAAATTCTGCCAGAATAAATTTCCTACATATATTTCTATATTGTTCCATAAGGGGAAGTTCAGGAAATAATCCCAAGAATGCTAATTCTGGTCTAAAAGGCAAAATACAATTCAACACTTCCCTCATCCGTTGCCATATCCACCACCAAAACTCCTTCACACAAGTACATTCCCAGCAATGGTGTAACAATGTACCCACCTCCCCACAACCGCTCCAACTGAGGCCAGAGTTATTCTTTCCAAAATGCTTTTCTAAATCGGGGGTAATATAGTATCTAAAAAATATCTTTCGTAATGTATCTTGAGTAGCCAAAGATTAGAACCCTTTAAAGATGTAATTTTGTACACTTGTAATGTGGTTTTTTCCCAATTTGATATTAAACACTTTTTCCCATTTCCGATTATTAAATCGGACTTATATCTGCCTTTAAGTACACCTCTTGTAAAGCCTTATAAATTTTACTAAGAGAACCCTTCTCTATGCAATGTTCTAACAATACTTTTTCTATTCCAAATGGCTTTCTTTGAAAATGTAAGACATATCTCCTTTGTGTAAAATAGCCTTTCATCTGACTATACTGCAAAAAATATATTTTTGATTTGGTAAGTCTTTCCATTTGCTGTATGTTAATAAACCCTAAGGAAGAAAAAAAGTTGTTCTGCTTTTATTATACCATGAGTTTTCAATATTTTCCTCAGGGATAGTGCAATTTTTAACTTTTTTAAAGCCCCCCCCTATCTATAGATGAATAGGGGGAAGCAGTCTAAAAAATCTAATGATATTGAGGAGCTATTTCTGCAATTTACTCCTTCAAGACAGAAACCAAAGAGAAAAATATCTGAAGACTCTCCTGAAACTGAAGCTCAACAGGAAAATAAACCTCACAAAACCCATGGCCCATGCTAACCTACTACATACTAAAGAAGATCATACTAGCACTCTGCCAATGCCCTATATGAATACAAAGCAGGAATCACTAACAATACAACATCTATAAACTGAAACTAATTACTCAAAATAGACACTGAAAAATAGAAACTAGAAACTCTAGTCAATGTTAAACTAAAAATACAAAAATCATCTACTAGAAAACCTAAAACAATGAAAAATCAGAAATTAAAGAAAGGCACTGAAGTCCATATCTTCATTTAGAACAGGAGTGCACAAGATACGGCCCCCGGGCCACATGCGGCACACCTATACATTTTTTTAGGCCCAATTTCAAACGAGTCATTGTATGCGGCACCTCGCCCATTGGCGTGAAACTCTTCTTCCGGGGCAGCAAGCTGGCACTGCCTGGGTCCCTCCCTCCTCCTGCCTGGATCCAAGTTCCCACTGCTGCCAATCCCACCGCTGCTTCCATTTCAACCTCCCTGCATCACTTCTGCCACTGCACCGCTGCGTGGATTCCCGGCCCCAGCTCCTTCTTGTTGCTGCTGCAGCTGCCTCTATCCCCAACCCCAGCTACTTCACTCTGCTGCTACTGGCCCCATATGGATCCCCAGCCCCAGTTCCTTTGTGCTGCTGCCACCACCTGAATCCCTGACCCCATCTTCTTCATGCTGCTGCTGCTGCCGTTTCTGCTGTCTTTGCCTCTGTCTGGAACCAGACTCTGCTTCCGCTTGTCTCGCCCCAGGGAAATGGGGGGGGGGGGG
>QEPC01008871.1:418315-449914 GCA_003113815.1 Sphenodon punctatus
AGTCCCTGACAGGCTCCTGGACCATTCCCGGGCTGCTCCCTGGTCCGTGCAGTCTCCCCCTGTGTCTGTGCTCTGCCCCTGAGGGGTCCCCCCATGCCAGGGCTGCCTGTGTAGCTGTGGGGTTGCCCGTGCAGCCTGTGCTGTTGTCGGGGTTCTGGCTGCCATTCCCCGTGTCCTGTCCTGTCCCCGGGCTGATTCCCCCCACTTCCCTGGCCCCAGGTCTCCCCTCCCCCATCTGCCCGTTGTGCCATGTGTGTTGGCCATCCCGCTGTGTTCCCCCTTCCCTTCCTTTCCAGTGTGGGTGTGTATACACCCGGGCGTGTGTTTGTACTGTGTGTTCCACTGTGACCTCATTTTCTCTGTGCCTGTTGTGTGTACCGCCTCAGCGGCACTTCTCCCTCCTCCCCCTCCCTTCCCGTTTCCCTGGTGTGGACATTTCCTTTTGGCCCTTCTGACTTCGTTTTTCCTCTGTCGACCATGTCTGCCTCCCGCCCCGCCCCAGTGCCTTCTAGGTGTTTTGACCACGGCCCGGAATCAGTGTCACGTCTGTTGTACTTCCCCGGGTCGTGGTCTGTTGGCCCGATTCCCTGCCATGGTCCCGATCCCGTCACGTCTGTTCGGGGCCTTCCGGGACCATGGGGGGTGTTTGGTCAGCTCACCACTGCTGATGATCTACTGTGGTGAATCGAGGGCCCGTAACGTCTGAAATCACCCTATGTAACTGGTACTAAACTCGATGGTTTGAAATTAGAGACATCTGCCTCGGCTTTCCTTTCCAGTTTAGGATGCACTGAGAGAAAAACACAGGGAGGGAGTGATACATACATTCCCATTTTCAAGATATGGAACTGAACAATTTCAGATATTACAGATATGGAACTCACAGAAAAGGAAGGTAGCAGCAGAGAATAAGGGCAGCATAGCGACTCTCTCCAGTTGGGCAGGCCATGGGCATGCATGACTAATCCATTTTATCTCTCTCAACAACCAACAAAATCTTTCTATATTACCTTTCCCATTCCCACACATCTCCTGCCGCCAGCCACTGCCATGCCAGTATGCACCTAGGTTCATGTACAAAAAAACCCATATAGTGCATCTGCAGTCACTGCATGCATCTATCTAGAAACAGGCAGGGACAGGGAGGGTGGGTGACTGACCATTGCAATTTGCAAATCAATGATGTGGGTGTGGCCCTGCCCTGGCCAAGCCTTTGAAATAGCATTGGAATCCAATACTATTCAGTTACAGGAAACCCCTCCCCCCCACTTACTAGTGTCCTCTAAAGTGTGGCTGGGCTTGTTCTGTGCTGGCTCAGCAGCTGGCTATGGATCATGACTACAGTCTGCTATTAAGAATGTCCCTACTCCCTCTGCCCCACTTCCAGTGCCTGCCTGAAATGTAAAGACAGTGTGTGATCATGGAGTCGGTACAGCCAGCTGCAGCTTAACTTAAGTAAAAGTGTATTTTGTTTTTTTTACTTTTTATACATTTGGATACTGTCTAAATCGTCGTCCCCCCCCCCCATCCCAAGTGACAACATTGTCCTCTCCACTCCATCCTCCTCCTGACCTGACTCCTTTGGAATCACTCCCATGACAAAGGGAAAAGNCCCCCCCCCCCCATCCCAAGTGACAACATTGTCCTCTCCACTCCATCCTCCTCCTGACCTGACTCCTTTGGAATCACTCCCATGACAAAGGGAAAAGAGAATAGATTTAGAAGAGGATAATCATGGAAGGAAACCTTTAAGATAGAGATAGAGAGACTGCCCACTACACCGTCCAGCCCCCCACCTAAGGCACACTGATGCATTGGCAATGGCATTACCCCATCATCACCCAGAGTCATACAGGATCAAATCTGGGGACTGGGAACAGTGCTGCCCTCCTAAACAAATTTATTATAATAAAACAAGCCCCACAATATCTCCCCTCCCTCCTGACTCTGTGCTGTGGTGGGTAGGTGTTAGACAATTACCTACTATTCCAATTCCCTCCCCCTTCTTGTCCATCCTTCCTTCCCCTCATCCAGGCTCCTTGTCCTGTCAGGAATAGGATTGGAAGACTCAGTCTGGATATGTGAGTGCACGGGAACAGAAGCATACAGATATAGGAGGCCCACACTGTTGCTCAAATCCATAACGTCACTGTGGCGTAGTGGGTAAGGTGCCTGATACGGCGCGGCAGCTGCCAGCCTAGAACCTTGGTCTGAGAGTAGCAACCAGGGTTTAAATCTCCTTCACCGTTTTTTCCCCCCTGCTCTTCCTTATTATTAATACATACTATATTATCTCTATTACTGTTTGTGTACTGTGTGTTGTTGGTTTTCTCTGTTTACTGTCTTTACTGACAATTACTGCCAAGTTTCTTCTCTCCACCGCGCGTGCGACCCACCCCCACCTGGGGCCTGTCCTGACCGCCGCCCCCGCACCACCACACCACAAAGCGCAGTGGTAGGTAACTCCCGCACATCTGTCTGTGTCCCGAATCCCACAAACAATGCTAAAAAAGCAAATAACTCATGAGCATGAGCAGTCATCCCTATCATTGTAAATAAAATAAATTATAAGATTTCTAATCCTCCTGAACTCATGTCTGTGCACATATACCCTATCCTAACCCTCGGTTAAAAAGATTTTTTAGTAGAACAAAAAGACGGTGTCTGAGTGATCATGGGACACACCCATTCATCACTCAGCAGCACCGCTGCCTCAGAGTGCTAGGTAGTACTAGCCAGAACTTGAGTTGAAGAACCTCCGACCTCAGCTCAAACTTTTTGCACTAATCGCGATGGCCTATTCTGCACTTTTCAGAATTGGTGAGTGAAATAATATGTCTAACAAATGTATTTACTTAAAAATTTAATTTTTGAATCAGTTTTAATAAAATTCCTTTTACTTTGCAGGAGAGATAATCGTGGATATGGCCTCTGCCATAAGGGCCACAGTGTGGACAACCGCAGATAAGATCCAAGAAATCATAATAAATCAGGAACGTCAAGGTAAGCATATATTTCATATAATTGTATAATATAATGTATAATTGTATTATATATAATTGCATAATGTATATATTAATATATATACATTTGAATATATATTATATATATATATAATATATATAATATAAATATATAAATAATAAATATATATAATATATTATATATAAATATATAAAGTAATTATTTATTTTTTAATGTTATATATAGTTTATAATATAATATATACAATTATAATATAATATAATTATATTATAATTATATATAATATATATATAATTATAATATAATATATAGAGATTATAATATAATATACTATAATTATATTATATATAAATATATTATATCTTGTATACAAATATATATACAAATATATAATAAAGCAATATTTATTTCTTTTTTAATATAAATGTATATTAACAATTAAATAAGTATTGCTTTATATAGTATATTATAATATATAATATATGTTAATATAATTATAATATATATTTTAATTTTACTATTTATTTAAAGAAAAAAGTATATATTATATATTATTTTAAAATATATAATTGTATAATGAATAATGTATAAGGTATATATTCAAATATGTAACCACATTTGATAGTCAGAGAATCATCACAATCATTCTCCTTCTACAGAACAAAACTTCGAAGCGGAACGTGACAGGTACCATGAGGAGTCTATCTCCATTCAGCTGAATCTCGCAGAGGTGCTTGACGAAGTGACAGCCCTCCACAATGAGTTGCATGCTGCAGAGGAGGATGCCTGTTGATTAATTTTGTTCATGTTCTTATAACATTATTTTTTTTACTTCTTGTAGTTGTTACTAGAGGTGGGACCCCGGGCCCATTACCGGCTACCGGATTTACCGGTTACCGGTTCTCTAAAAACCAGATTCCCGGATTAAATCCGGTATGCCGGTAGCGGATTTATTTCATTGATTTCAATGGGGCGCTGTGTCCCCATTGAAATCAATGAATTCCTTCCCCCTCCCCCTCCCAGGCTGCGCAGGTGGAAGGGGGGACACCCCCCACCCACCCTGCCCAGCCTGGATTTTTGTTTTAAAAAAGACTGAGGCGAGCCCACCCCCCAGCACCAGCGGCCGCGGCGTCCCCGCAGCCGCCGGTAAGTATGACCCGATCCCTGGGGGGGGTGTTTAACACCCCACCCCACCCCCCAGGGATCACCCCTACTAAAGTTCAGCTTGCTCTTACCTTGCGGAGCTCCGGCAGCGGCGGCGGGCGGTCCGGCGGCCTCAGCGCCGGCTGTGGCTGCCGGTGTCAGAGATGCTCTAGGCCTTCCAGGGAACTTCCGGGTTTACCGGATTTCCCGCCCCTAGTTGTTACTTCTTAATGTGTTGTTCTTTACTTGTTGATGTTTTTATTTTAACATTTATATTGTATATATTGTAGTCTGTTGATGTTTATTATATGTAGTAAAATTTTATTTGTTTGGCCATAGGCTGTAACAAAATTTAACAATGAGTTAAATAAAATAAACTGACAAACAATAATACAAATTATCAGATTTTGTACAGAAACAATAAATTTTGAAGTTCATATTACATTTTGTGACAATGCCCTTCCCAATGGTTCTGACAGCAGCATTTGGCCCCTACTATAACTGTGTCCATCCTGCAGAATAGTTGGTATCAATAATACAGCTAACAGAGCTAGAAAGTCTTACAAAGAACAAACACTCCAGGTACTCCAAACCTGTGCTCTATGAACCTAGATATAACCTTACATTGCCTTATTAAAGGCACCAGCCATTAGCCTTTACTTGATCACTCTGGAAGAATACAATGATACCTGGGCACAATCTATATTTGGACATGTGAACATGGTAATCTATCCCCCCCCCCCTCGCCAGTTGGTAGCCTTACCCTTCATGGGGTTTGCGGCGGCAGCGTTTGGCCCCTGATGTAACTGCATCCGATGTGGAGCCTTACCCTTCTCGGGGTTTGTGTCGGCAGCACTTGACCCCTGTATTAGCTTGACAATAATACCTGAGGGCTGTTTACATTTAGGCATTATGATCTACATATGGGTCCCCCACTATTGGTGGCCTTACCCTTCACGGGATTCATGTCGGCAGAGTTTGAGCCCTACTATAACTGCCTCCATTCTAATGCCATTCCCTTCCTGGGGCACTTGACCCCTATGTTGGCTAATTAGATTTAACCGTCCTTATCTAATAACTAACCATGTCCTTATACAATGGCAAAGTCAGCATGATAAACTGTTAACAATTGCATAGACAATCAACCAGAAGATCACACACAAAAAAACAAACACTCCAAGCACTCCAAGTCTATGCTCTGTAGACCTAAGTATGGCCCTATATTGCCCTGTTAGAAACATCAGCATTTAAATGTCGTGCTAGGAAATTTACCATACAATGGTACCTGGGAACAATCTGCACACCGGCATAATAAAAGGGGTTATAAACTTGATAGTGATTATTATGATGATTATCTCTATGGTTCTTAGCCCAGCAATTGCACCGTCACCAGTCCGAATCTGGTCCACCCTATTGACTAACCTCTTGAGGCCATGTCCAGTCCTAAACTGTCCATTGGAGATGGCAGAATAGTCCAAGAGAAAATCAAGGTTGGATTCTATCTGTAGGTGTCTTGAAATCCAGGAAGTTTTGCCTAAGTTGTATTGTCTGTCCTATATAGGATGCCGTATTCCTGATAATCTGGGGAGACTTGCTAGATAACAACAATGTTAAAAGATGGTCATCTGACACATCCCGATTGTCTTGGATGAATGTGAGAAGGTACTTCTCCCTTATTCTGTCATATAGGTGGCAGGAGAAAAAAAGATGAGCCACCGTCTCAACTGCCAAACCATCAAACGGGCATAACCTGTCTAGGAATGGAATTCCATGGATTCGACCTTCCAAAACCTGTTTATTATATTGATATTTTTATATTTTATATTTTTGATATAAATAAGTTTTTAAAATAATATTATTTATAATAAACCTTTTTTCCATGAATTTAATTATTTTTTTTTACTCTGTCTTCAGCCCAGGATACCAAAGGATTATCTATTATCTATTCTGTAGCATTATAGTCTGAAATTGCCCTCAGTATAATATATATTATATTTATCATACATTTTCTTCTAGTACATGGGATGAAGTGTGAGTGTGACACATCTTATGGGGGTCATGCTGGGCAATGGGCACGCACACACGGCTGAGGGCTCCGATTCCTCCCCCATCTGGGCAGCGGAGTGATGTGTGTGTGTGCAGGGAGTGGTGGTGAGGAGGACACCAAAAAATGTTGTGTGAGTGTCTGTCTGTGTGAAATAAATTTTTAAAAAAGCAGCCATGATGCCATGAGCCTACCCCGTCCCCATTATCATACATCCTTCTAGTAAATGGGACGGACCTCAATGTCCTCCTCCCTGTTGATGTTAATATGGAAAATGATGGAACTTCAAGTTCAATGTTAATTTGTGATTACGCATATCCAATATCCAGTTGGTTAATGAAAGATTATCTTTGGGTGTTTTCAGACGCTACGAGATCACAGTCAACCACAGTGAACCACACACAACCCCACGGCGAGGCCAAAGGGCCCTGAACGTCTGTTCGGCGGCTGCCAGATGTTCACCACAGACAATCCCCAGCAGGGGACAAAACCAACCACCCTTCCAGAGTTCCGGTCCGACGCATGGGTGATTTCAGATGTTACGTGGTCCTGATTCACCACAGTGGATTCCCAGCGGTAGCAAGCCGTCCAACCACCACCACCCCCATGATCCAGGAAGGCCCTGAACAGATGTTATGGGACCAGAACCACAGCAGGGAATCAGACAGAAAGACCACGGCCCGGGGCAGTGCAACAGACGTGACGCCAATTCCCGGCCGTGGTCAAAACACCCAGAAGGCACGGGGGAGGGCACAGACACGGCTGGCTGAGGGCAAAGGAAGCCAAAAGTGCCTACAGGGAACACCCACACAAGGGAAACGAGAAGGGAGGGGGAAGAGGGAGAAGAGCTGCCAGGGCAGCGCACACAACAGGCACAGAGAAAATGAGGTCACAGCAGAACACACAGCACAAACACACACACTGGCACATACACACCCACATGGGAAAGGAAGGGAAAGGGGGACACAGTGGGACGGCCAACACACATGGCACAACGGGCGCAGGGGCAAAGGGAAGAGGTGGGGACAGGGAGGAGGGGGGGAACCGGCCCAGGGGCCAGGCCAGGACATGGGGAATGGCAAACAGAACCCCAACAACAGCACAGCCCGCACGGGCACCCCCACAGCAACACAGGCAGTCCTGGAAGGGGGGACCCCCAAGGGCACAGCACAGTCACAGGGGGAGGCCACACGGACCGGGGAGCGGACCGGGAATGGTCCAGGAGGCTCTCAGGGATCACACACACCAGTGAGGGTGTGATGGATGGGAAGGAGGTGAGACAGAGACAAGGAGCAGGGCAGCCGGTCCAGCAACACACACACACACACCCGGGAGAATGCCCAGAGGCCCAGTCCAGGGGTCCCGGAACCCCACGGTCACACAGGCACCCATGGGGGGGTCCCGGGTACAGGGGGGATCAAGGCTGGAGCATGAAGGACAGCAGCTCCCAGGTCACTGGGAGCTGGCACACAGTTCAGGACACAGCCACAGGAGAAGGCAGCCATGGAGGGGAACACCAGTTGCAGAGGCGGACAGGGGGGTCCGTGGAAGGGGCCCAGGGCCACAGGCAGGGGTAGTGGAACCCCAGGAACCAGTCAGCACAGCAGCGAGCCAGGAACATCAGGGAGGGAAGGGGCAGCAACTCACGGCACCAGGGCAGAACCAGGAGTGCTCACTGGGGCCAGTATCCAGGGCCTGGAAGGCACAGGGGGGGCTTTACAGCCAGATGCAGGGGGCCACAAAGGGGCCCAGGGCTGGGTGGCCCACCAGGTGCACAAAGTGGGGCCACTGAAGCATGCCCCGATGGAAGCCCAGCTCAGACATGTGGTGGTAGTAAGCCTCGAAGGGATCCTGAGTGGAGAGCTCCACCTGCACATTGGATCGGGATCACACACCGGCCAGCGCTGCCACCTCCACTTCAGAGAGCTCCAACAAGTCATAGTCAGCAGGTGGGGGCCACAGAAGGTGACCTAGCTCCAACAGGCAGTGATAGATCACCCCGTGAGACCTCTGGTAACCTCGGGCCCCGTGAACACAGCCAAATAAGGACACAGCCAGGGCAGGGCCCCCCTCCACCAAACAGGTCATGAATCCAGCCAGACTACACACTGAGAGGGCAGACACAGTCTCCGCCGGGGACCACGCCACATGTGAGCACTGCTGCTCTGGAACCCGCCCATCGGGAAAGGGACAGAGGCCAGGCACCTCCGCATGGAGCCCGCACTCATGAGCGCTCGCCTCATAGCCAAAGTAGCAAAGCCCGAAGCTCAGGCTCGCATAGGCACCAGAGAGGGTGTCAGGGCAGCACAGGAGCAGTTGCATGGCTGGGGACTGCCAAAGGTCACAGAGGGCCATGGTCTCGTGGAAGGTCCATATATGGGGGGTGCCAGGAGATCCAGGGCACGGGAGCCCTGGGGTAGCACAGCCGGCCATGGTCCAGCAGGCAGAGGGTCTGAACAGCAAGGAGTGAGGGGCCCCTCGCTCCCATGTGGGCTGGGAAGGGAAGCAGGGGAGCTCCAAGGACACGCGATAAGGCTGTGGGCCACAACAAGGGATGGCTAGCGAGGCTGGCTGCGGCGCTTGTCCTGGTAAGGTGCCGGGGGGAGTGGATGCCATGATGTATGTGCTCATGGTCCCTGCATGCAGCAACAGTGAGGTGCCAATGTCCAGGGGCTGGTTCATCTTCCTGGTGTGCACCGCTCCCAGCCGATCAATGGCTTGCCGTAACAGCCCCAACATCCCCACCTGCCTGCTGTGCTCCTGGCACTCTCACCTCCTTTCTTGTTGCATTTCTGACTCCAGACACCTGTCCCTGGCCTCTGCATGCTGCAGGGCCCTCTTGTTGGCTGCCTCCATGTGGCCAATTGACATGATCATCCTCTCCCCCTGCTCTGTGCCAGTCCAGACTATGTCCTCCATCAGGTCCTCCCTCTGGCACTGTGCCCATGCCCTGTGCTCCCACATCTGCTGTGCCGGGGTCAGTTAGTGGGGGAGATGCTGGGTGCCCTGTTGGGGAGCATATTGGTAACCATTAGGAGGGCTTGGTTGCATGCTACCTGTCCTGGAACAGTGCTGAGGGCAATAGGTGGCCCCACCGGTGGGTGGCCGGCCTCAGACCTCCCGCATCGTGCTCCCCCATTGCCCCCCCTGCCATGGTACCTCACTTTTCTCCTCCGTCTGCTGCTGTGGCTGCTCCCCCCGTTCCCCTCGCCTGGAGGTCCCATGTACCGGGGTGCATGTGCACCTGCTGGGGAATGGATTTGGGGGGGGTTGCATTACCCCTCCATGGGCCCTGTCCCCATCCCACCATCCTCCCTCCCTCGGGCACCGGGGGCCGGCCTGATGTGTCTGTCCACCCTGGACCATGTCTGGGTGGGCCCATGTGTGCCCCAGCACTTTCCCATGCTCCCTGGTTCCTGGGGACCACGGTGATGGGCCCGTACCCTCTGGGGGCCCTCCACCCCCTGGACCACTCCTTCTGGTCCATCTTCCATTCCACCTGCTTGTCTACCTTCTATGTCTGTCTTGGATCCCTCTGAGACTAGCCCCTCCATGTGACTGTGCTCCCCCTGTGTCCACTGGCTGAGGGTGACCAGTGTTCCGCCCTCGGATCCACCCAAGTCAGACTGTGGGTGTGGGCTCCTGGTGCTGGTTCGCGAGGGGGGCCTGCTTATCCCTGAGGTCCTGGGGCATTCCTCTGGGTGGTCTGGGTCCCCGGTGTCATTGCCTGTGTGTGGGGCTGCCATGGGTGGGGTCACATCCGCCCATTCCCTACCCTGGACCACAGTGCTCCCCATGAGCCGTGGGGTGACTATGGAGCCCATGAGGTGGAGGATGCAGTCCAGGGCATCATAGTAGGGGGCGATTCATGCTCTGTGTCCGGACTGCTGGTTGTTGTCCTTGATGGCATTGTACCCCCTTCTTCTTCTTCTTCTTCTTCTTCTANGCGAGCCGGGACCCCAAGCCCAGGTGGCAGGGCGCGACTGGGGGACAGGGCAAACAGGTCCCATCCTATAACAGGTGAGGCTCCTGCCCTCCTGGGGTGCCATTCACCATGGAGCTGGAACAGTTGGGTGCCTGCGGGATGCACCTAGCTGTTTCCGCGGAGTGGTTCTGCTCACGCACTGACCTCCTGCGTATGCAGACAGCAGAGGTGCACCTGACCACCCGGCTGTGGATATGCATGGCCAGGAGCACTTCCCAAGCCCAGAGATCCCACCACGGATGCAGGTGCTCCCTGGCCCACCTCAGGGCCCAGCGGGTGTCCGGGGCGGCCCGCCAGGCCCTCCTCCACACCTGGGGGCAGGATGCTGCGCTCCGCAAGGCGGCCGCCCGGCTCCAGTGGTGGAGGGAGACCATGGGGCACGCAGCCCTGCTCACTATGCCCATTGACTGGCATGTATGGGTCATGGAGCAGCCACGGGATGGTGGGCCAGGGCACTGGCCCAATGGGATGAGTCCACCTGGAGAGCACACTTTCGGATGGACAGGCGCATCCTTCTGTGACTCTCAGAGCTGCTAACACCCTGGCTGGAGAGACGGGACACCTCCATGTGGGCCCCCATTCCCATGGTCCAGTGGGTGGCCATCAGTGTCTGGGCCTTTGCAACACCTGATTCCTGCCGCTCCATCACGCAGCACTTTGACGTTGGGGTGAGCACCATCGCCGGGATCCTGTGAGAGGTCTGCGACATGGTGGAGGGCGTGCTCCTGGACCAAGCGATCCAGCTGGTGGACAAGGAGGCTGTGAATGGTCAGCTTTGCAGCAGGTGGATTCCCCAACTGCATGGGCGCCGTGGACGGCACCCACATAGAGATTCTCCATCCATTAACTGGGGAGGCTTCGGAATATGTCAACCAACACGGGTACCACTCTCTGCAGCTAGGGGTGGTTCATAGACATTTACATGGGCCACTCTGGGCGCAGCCACGATGCCTGGATCATGACCATCTCTACCTTTTATGCCCGGATGTACCGCAGGGACTTCGCGGACATGGGGATGTCCCGGATCGAGGGGGTGATGATTCCCCCCTGCATCATGGGGTACCCGGCCTATCCACTTACCCGCTTGCTGATGAAGTCATACCCGGTCGCCAGGAACCCAGTGGAGGCGCTCTTCAATACCCGCCTATGTGCGAGCAGGACCGTGGTCGAGAGGGCCTTCGGGGCCCTCAAGCAGTGCTGGAGAAGCCTTGCGGGTCAGCTGGACTACACGGTGGAGACCTCAGTCCTGGTGATCAGAACCTGCTGTGTGCTGCACAATGTGTGTGAGACCGATGGGGCTGCCCTCGACCAGCCCGTGCCCCAGCGCCCTCCCAGACCCATGCCCCTCTATGTGAATGCAGAGAACCCATGGGAGTACCGGTATGCAAAGCGCATCTGTGTGGCCCTGGCCAGATGGATCAGCTGGGAGGCTGAGGTGTGAGGGCGCACACCCCTGTCTCCACCACCCCGGGGACCCCAGATGCACCCTGGGTGCACCACTCAACACCCACCCACCCCCAGGCCCATGAACAGAACCATGGAGGTGACTGTGGTGCCCATACATTTATTGGTTCTGCCACCTACAGGTGCCCCCACCACCACCACCACCACCCACCTCTCTGTGCCATGTTTTCCCCCCTCAGGCCACCCTCCACCTTCCCCTCCATCCCCCACATCTCTGGGGCCTCCCCCTCAGCTGCCCTGTGGGTGCTGTGGAGCTCTGGGAGCTCCCCTACCCCCCCTCTGTCCGTGTCCCCAACAGTGTCCTGGGAGGCCTCGGTGTCCTGAGAGGCAGGCGGTGGTGGCAGGACAGGTGGACCCGGGGCCGGAGGGGCCTCCCTGGGTGATTGCTCCCTCCGGAGGCCTACAGGGACCAGGAGGCAGATGCGTGGACCCAGCGGGCGTGCTGGCGGCTGGGGCGGTGACAGAGGCGGAGGCAGTGGGGGCGCCGAGGGGCCCAGCATCGGAGCCAGGGCAGACAGGTTGTCTGGCAGGGCAGTTGTCATCATGTACGTGCTCATAGTCCCCACGTGCAGTAGCAGCAATGTGCCGATGTCATGGGAGCAGTCCATTTTGGCCGAATGCTCCCTCACCATTCTGTCGATGGCCTGTTCCAGCCACTTGAACGCCTCCACCTGTCTGCTGTGCTCCCGACACTCCCACCTCCATTCCATGCACACCTCTGCTTGCAACCTCTGGTCCCTTGCCTCCACTTGTTGGATGGCTCTTTCTGTGGCCATCTCCATCCTATCAATGGCCGCGTTCATCCGCTCACCCTGTTGGTGGTTGAGTGGACAATGTCTTCTGCCTGCTCCTCCCTGTGGCGCCATACCCATGCCTGGTGCTCCCTCATCCGTTGCACTGGGGGCATGGGGCTGGCTTACTGGGACCCATCGGGTCACCCTGTTGGGGTACACATTAGGGGCACTGGCTGGTGTGTGGTCCCGATCCAATGTCCAGATGGGACTCACTGTGCAGGATCCATTCAAGGCATACTACCTCATCACCCACCACATGTCAGCACTGGGATACCATCGGGGCATGCTTCAGTGGCCCTACTTCGTGCACCTGGCAGGCCACACAGGCCCGGGCCCCTTCATGGCCCCCTGCAGCTGGCTGTGAGACCCTCTGTGCCTTCCAGGCCCTGGCTGCTGACCCCGATGTGAGCTCCCACCTCCACCCTGATGCCATGGGTCGCTGCCCATTTCCTCCATGCTTTCCGGGGCTTGCTGTTGTGCTGGTTGGTTCCTGGGGTTCTGATGCCCCTGCCTGTGCCTCTGGGCTGCCTCCACAGGACCCCCTGTCTGCCTGTGCAACCGGTGTCCCCCTCTGTGGCTGCCTTCTCCTGTGGCTGTGTCCTGATCTCCGAGTCGGCACCCAGCACCCTGGGATGCTGCTGACCTTCATAATCTGACTGCGAGCCCTCCTGTGCCCATGGGCCCCACCCCACCCCACCCCTGGGTGACTCTGTGACCAAGGGGTTCTGGGCCCCCCGGACTTCACCTCCTGGCATCCTCCCAGGGGGGTTGGATCGGCTGCACTGCTCCTCGGCTCTGGCTCACCTCCATCCCATCCATAGCACCCTTGCCGGTGAGTGGGGTCCCTGTCTGCCACCTGGACCGTTCCTGGGCCGCTCCCTGTCCGTGTGGCCTCCCCTGTGCCTGTGCTCTGCCCCTGAGGGGTTCCCCCGTTCCGGGGCTGTCTGTGTTGCTCCGGGGTTGCCCATGTAGGCTGTGCTTTTGTCGGGGTTCCGGGTGCCCTTACCCGTATCCTGCCCTGTCCCCGGGCTGCTTCCCCTCCTCTTCCCTGTCCCCAGTCCCCTTTGCCCGTTGTACCGTGTGTGTTGTCCATTCCGCTGTGTTCCCCCTTCCCTTCCTCCTCGTGCAGGTGTGTATGCACTGGGCATGTGTTTGTACTGTGTGTTCCACTGTGACCTCATTGTCTCTGTGCCTGTTGTGCTGCCTCGGCCGCTCTTCTGCCTCCTCCCCCTCCCTTCCCATTTCCCTGATGTGGGCATTTCCTTTTGGCCCTTCTGGCTTCATTTGCCCTCTGTCAGCCATATCTGCCTCCTGCCCCTCTCCGGTGCCTTCTGGGTGTTTTGACCATGGCCCGGAATCAGCATCACATCTGTTG
This sequence comes from Sphenodon punctatus, assembly GCA_003113815.1. Lineage (NCBI taxonomy): Eukaryota > Metazoa > Chordata > Lepidosauria > Sphenodontia > Sphenodontidae > Sphenodon > Sphenodon punctatus. The sequence continues at coordinate 432,106 of QEPC01008871.1, forward strand.
CGCAGCCCCAGGCCATGGTCTGGTAGACCAATTCCCTGCCGTGGTCCCGCTTCCATCACGTCTGTTCTGGGCCTTCCTGGACCACCGGGAGTGATTGGTTGGCTCGCCACCTCTGGGAATCCACTGTGGTGAAGCGGGTACCCATAACGTCTGAAATCACCCTTAGACTCCTGCTGGTGGTCCTGCTGCAGGACGTACCACAAACACAACTTTTGCCAGCTGTTGGGATTCATGGGGAATTAATAACAGACACAGAGAGCAGCAGAGCAGCAGACAGTGACACACGGGAGCAGCAGGGGAAAGGGCTGGGCAGGGCAGGCATTGATTTGTAAATTGCAACAGTCACCCTCCTCCTCCCTGCCTATATCGGTCACCTGACCTCACCTAGGTTCAGCATCAGCAACAGCAGCAATGCTAAGAAGAACAAAGGAGGGGAAGCAACCTTTCTAGTTAATTATCTGGTTAGCCAAGTAGAGGGTGGGGGGGCAGCAGGCCCGTATCATGGCTTATGGTGGGGGGACACTCGCATCAGGTTGTTAGCATGCCCTGCCGTGTGCATGCCCTGATGCCCATGATGATGTGTCCCTCCCTCCCATAGAAAATAATGGGGCGGGGGAGCAGAGTCCAGACTAGTGCTCTAGTGTAGAGAATGAGATTCAGCGGCAGCCAGATAATAATTCAATCGGGAACTGGTCTGGACTCTAGTCTGGAAATGGAAAGGGGTCAAATAAAACGCAGAGGATTTCTCCTAAGACTGGTCTCAGTGTCTGCATGTGAATGGAATGTTAAAGTCACACAGGTTTTTTTTTACCAGTCATATGCTCTGCTTAGTATGTATTTATGGAAGCAGAGCAGGGCAGGGACCTTTTTCTTGTAAACACACGCAGAGAGATTTTGGCAAGTGGCACTGGCCACACAACAGCTGTAGCTGCTTTTACTTGCAGGGGGTAGGAGCGGGGAATCTTTAGATGGATGCTATCAAAACTGAAAATGAATTTCCTTTGAAAGAATCCAATCAGTTGTTTTTTTTCATCTAGTTCTTAATCTTTGGCCCTTTTGCAAACCATATTGTTTTTCTATTTCACTGAGGTTCACTTAAATTTACTGAAACACACAACACTTATCTTTCTATATTACCTTTCCCAATCCCTTTCCATTTCCCAATTCCCACCACATGTCACCGCATGATTTTTCTGCTGCCACACATCTGCTGCCATGCCAATGCGCACGTGGGGGGGGGGGGTGGCAAGGCTGGGCAGTGTGGCAATACTACTCTATCTGTATCTTCTCTCAATCTCCTAGTCCACTCCTCCTTGTTATGGGGTGAAGAATTGGGAAGGTGAATGGGGATTGGAGCAGCAGAAGACTGAGTCTGAGTCTCGCTCAGGAGGAGGAGGGGAGGATTAGTTCAACTTCCAATTATCCCCACTGTGAACTTGGCTCTGAACTTGGCATCTGAAGGGTCCCCTGCATATGCCAGGTACATATTCAAAGAGGTGCAATTTTAAAATATTTCCTTGAAGGAAGGAAGGAAGGAATTCTTGATCAGTTTGTGACCCTTGGGAAGAGGACCTGAAATGTATTGCAATCAATTAGCTGGGTAGGTATTGGCAGCAGCAGCAGCTCATGCCCCGAATCACATGGATTTGGGATTGTGAATTGAAATCAAGGTGCTCCATCTGACCACCATGGCCAAAATTAATAAACAAATCATAATAATACATTTATGACTGAGAGGACATATGATATTTCATCAAAAGTAAACATGACATGAGTGGTCTTGAAATAATGAACAAGCAACTGTTGAGTTAGTTGCCCTCTCAGCTTGTACTAGAACTAGGAGACACACCACATGACATGAAACTCATGTTGCACATTGAGGAAATCACCAGTCCAAAACTAAGAAGAATATACAGCACACAGTAGTCTGAGTGAGGGGTAATTAATGTGTGTTTTTTGAGGTTCAACATGGTTGATGCTTTGCTTTTAGGACAGCTAGTGAACTTCAGTTGTGGATGGTTTATCTCAGTGTCAAAACTGGGTCTTGAACTACTAGCCCTGGAGGAGCTACAGCATTGCCTCAGCAGCTGGTGCCACTCTGGGCAGTGCTAATGACTGGACCCGGATGCCGGTGTCCTCTTTCATGCCTCTGCCCCCTGTGTGGCCACACCCTTCCCCAGCTGTGCCTTGTTCCTTTGGCCTTGGCTCCCAGCTTCCTGATTGGCCACAGGTTGGCATATAACCTGTGGTGCAGCCACAGGAAGCTGTGGGAGCAACTGCTCTTACCCTTCTGTTCACAAGAGGCTGTGAGCCATCTTGTGGACTGTCCCTGCCTGTTACTTGCTGTACCTGTCCTGCTCCCTCCCTGAGGGCTGTTGGTTGCCTGTTGTGGTGGGGGGTTCCTGGTCCTTCTCCCCTCTGTCATTGTCTGGCTCTTCTGTGCAACCCTTGTCTCTTTCTGTTCTCTGTATTGGTAAGTGTGCCCTTAACCCAGTGTGTCTATAAAAGTCCCTCTCCCTGTTTGGGGTCCCTCTTTCCCCCCCCCCCCAAGTGGGTTTCCACCTGTATCCCTGTGTAGAGTTTTTTTCCCCAAGTGTGAGTCCTCCTCCCTTTGAGGCTGGGGCTCCCCTGTGGCCCTGCTTGATCCCCTTCCCCCTAGGGGGTATGTGTTCCCTCCTTACCTGGCTGCCCTCTGGCACTGTCTCTACCTAGTGCCTTCTTTACTGGTATGTCCCATTGATGTTCTTTGGACTCTATCATCCCTGTTCCCTTTCCCCTCGCTTTTCCCTGTTCCTATAACCTCAATGATGAGCTGTGCATGCTGAGGCTGAGTTTCCTGGCTGTAGGAACAAAGAGCAGTCTTGAACTACTCCAGAGACTGACTGAGAGGTTTCCCTTTCCTGGTGACTTTCCCTCGCTTGGGGTTCCTGGCCATTCCTATAGTTGCCCCTGGGGTATAGGCTCCCTCTCCCTGCTCCCCTGACATTCAGACCTAGTTTCATCACAAAAGGCTCTGTAACTAAGGGGGAAGGGCTTGCTCAGTAAAGGAGGCCACCTGCTTTCCCATTGTTAGTTAATTAACAGGTATAATGCAATCAAGCAGGAGCTGGGTGGGCAGCACTGCAGCTTATGCCTTGACTAACATGCATTGGTTTGGGAAGGAAGCACACTTATTTTCAAAATGCCCTTTAAATATAATTCAAATCACACAATAAAAATCAGCCACATGCCAGTGAGCAGGATGGGTCTGGTGGTGAAATACAATCTGATTGTGATTTGCTTTGCTTCCTACTCCTGAGCTGCTTTGGCACACAGTACTGGTCTCTATATGAGCCTTTTATGTGAAAGAAATAAAATAAGAGCACACATAACAAATGCTGCTATCAAATTTGTGTTGCTTTTATTGATTTTTTTTACAGTTAAAATAGCCTCTTCGAAAGTCTAACTTATCTGTTCTTCAGTGGAAGGCAAAAAAACCATCACCAGACCTCAAAAAAAAAACACCATAGGTTATGTTGGGAGAAAAGGAGCAAGTGTGGGAAAATTCCTTCCTGACTCCATGTTAAAATGACAATTGGATTTATGAATCCCTGAAGAATAACATTTGTTATTGCACCAAAGCATGTCAAAATTTATGAGGCTGCTTGAAAAAGACTCTGTCAAGATCCAAATCAAGGAGGTGAGGAGATGATCAATTTGTCTGTCACACACACTGTCTGGAAAAAAAGGAACAAGCAGATTCAATAAACACAGTAACTTGTTTCCTCCAAGCTTAACTAGATGTCAGTCTTTTAAAAAGCACCCACCCACCCCCAAGTCCTGCAATGCTGGGGCTGCCACTGGCCAGCCACTATAAACGTGCCAATATAAACTGCAAATATAATCAACTTTCTGCCCACTATAAATGTTGACAGCACAAAATGAGTGGAGTAACCGTGTGTGGGTAGGTCACAGCTAAGCTCGCTGCTCTAAAAGCATCCACCCACATCCCCAGCACCCTCGCTTTCAACATGAATGTGATGGTTTATTGTCACAGTGATAATTGCATCTGCTGCATGCCTATAAAGCCACACAGATAATGCACAGCAGTCATAGACACTAGGAGTGGGAATACCGGTTCTACCGGTAACCAGTAATGCCGGTATTAGGCGTACTGGATTTCAATCCGGTAATCCGATAATCCGGTAACCCATACCAGATGTATGTAAGTTTGTTTTTAAGTACTGAGTCCCTCCCTGCCCCCACCCAGAGGTGTAAATGGATACATTTTGCACATTTTTTTACCCTGCCTTGGATTGTTTGAATTTTTTGAAATCAAAAAAGTCATCCAATCCTGGAGGTTTCTGTAGGCCAATAATCTTGGGGTTTTTTCTTTACTTCTGGGGGCTTCTGGAGCTCATGCCTGGCTAGCCATTTTACAGCAGGCTTGGAGACAAAAGGATCCACAGAGCTGCTGGAGGCGTGCGTCTGTTGGTAAGTTTGGGGTTCCTGATTCCCTCTAATACAGGATCTCCTTGGTGCCCTTAGCAAGGGGGATGGGCAGGTTGGCACTAGTGGACTGGCCTGGGTAGGGTACCCCTAGACTTAGGGACAGGATGTGGGGGAGGTGATTTTAGCCAGCAGGACATGTGGTGTGGGCAGCATGGGGGAGTAGGAACATAGGGCAGGGCACTGGGAAACAGTGGGCAAGGGCATGCCATGCTGAGAGTTTTTTTCAACTGGCACAGGGGGTGGGGAATGGTGGCCTTGCCACCATGGTGCGTGATGATGTGTGTGTTTGTCTCTAGCCCTGTCTTGTTTTGGGGTGCGTGTGGGTGGGTGCCCCCATGCTTGCCCATGCATTGCCCACCCACTTGCCCATGTGCCCTGCTTGTGGTGTGGTGCTATCTTTGTTTGCCTTGGAGTGGCTTCTTCTCTTTTTGTCTCGAGCCCTGTCTTGTTTTGGGGTGTGTGGGGTCCCCACTGTCGTGCCCACTGCCCACTGTGTTAACTAGGCTTGTTTTTTGTGTTCAGGTTTGGGGGTTTTGGTGGCTTTTGTTTTTTGGCTTAGCTTGGCTTTGTTTGTTGGCTTGGCTTTTGTTTTTTGTGTGCTTGCTGTGTGCTTGCTTGTGTTAACTTGGCTTGTGTGTGTTGTCACTGTTGTGTTCAGGTTTGGGGGTGTTGGGGTACCCCGGTTGCTTGCCAGGCCAATGGTGGGGCCTATGTGTGGCTGCTGGCTGTGTCTTGTCTGTGACGTTTTTGGAAGCTGAGCCAGTGGGGGATGGGATGTGGGAACGCTGCCTGCCTGGCTGACTGTGCCCGCTTGTTTTGGGGTGTGAGGTGCCCCACTGCTAGTGTGTTGCACAGTGCGTGTTCTTTGTTGGTTGGCACTGGTGCCATGCTGCTTGGCAGTCTGGCAGGGCCTGGCTGACAATGCCAGGGGGTTCCCCAGTTTTTGAACCTGGTGTTCTCTCCAGGTTTGGAGGTGTTGGGGTACCCTGGTAGCTTGCCAGGCCACTGGTGGGGCCTATGTGTGGCTACTGGCTGTGCCTTGTCTGTGGCTTTTTTGGAAGCTGACCCAGTGGGGGATGGGATATTAACTTGGCTTGTGTGTTGTGTCCAGGTTTGGGGGTGGGGGGGTACCCCGGTTGCCCAACACAGTGAATTTTTTAAAAAAAATATTTTTCATCCTCCAGCCACTGGACTGTGTTGGACTGTGCAGTTGGCAACGTTGGACATCACGTGCGACTAGCCGGCTGCGGGTAAGCAAGCATCATCAAGCTCACAAACTTACACTGTAGCACCACACCTACACCTCTAACCCACTTTACTCTCTGTACTCTCTTCTCTACCCCACTACCCCACTCTAGCTCTACCCCTCCTCTACTCCACCCCTTTGCCAAACCCCTCCTCTCCCACCCCCTAGCTGTACCCCACCCCCTTGCCCTACCCCTCCTCTACCCCACCCCCTAGTTTTACTTCTACCCCACCTACTCTACCCCCCACCCTAGTTCTTCTACCCCACCTACACCTGAGTTTAGAGTTTAGAGGTTAGAGTTTAGAGAGTTAGAAAGTTAGAGGTTAGAGTTTAGAGAGTTTAGACAGTTAGAGTTTAGACACACACACACACACACACACCTGTTGCCGGTGGTTCTTTCTTGGTGACACAGTCAGCGACAGCTTAAAGATGAGTGGCTCACATGGAACTAAGAAACCAGCCATGAGTGGCAGTGCCAGAAAAGGCAAGAAGCCTCTTCCTCTTAGGCAGCTTACTCTGACTGGCACAGGGACACTGGAGGTAAGGCCACCTGTGGCCTCTTCCTCCAGCACACCAGCTTCAAGTGCGCCCAAGATTACGGTCTCGGGACGTACCTTGAAGCCACCACAGAGGCTGGGATCATGGGAGGAGGGTGCTTCTTCCTCCTGGTCAATGCCTAGCAAGAAGAAGGGGGCTCCTTCTTCCTCTGCTACTGCAGTTGACCTTTCGCTGGCTGCCTCCTCTGCTTCTGCTCCTGCTCCTAGTGCGCCGCTGTCCTCTGCACAAGCACTCACACGCATTTAGTCACCTGCTTCCCTGGCAACATCCACTGACACACACTCTAGCGTGCCTCCAACCCCGCCCTCTGCCCTTGCCGACATGCACTGTAGTGTGCCTGCGTCTCCTCTGGCCCTGCCCTCTACACCCACACATGCTGTGCCTGCTGCCACCGCCCCTTCTACAAGTGTTGCACCGAGCACTGCCTTTGAGAGGTCTATTCACAGTCGTGCTGCTCCTGCCCTTCCAGGAACAATCACAAAGAGGATCACATCCTAGGTGTGGTCCCATTTTGATATCTGTGACAAAGACAACTCAAAGGCAGTGTGTGCACTCTGCAATGACAAGGTCAGTTGCAGTGGTTCCGATCCCATGAAATGGGGCACCACTGGCCTTAGGAGTCACATGGAACGTCACCATGGGCACCTCTGTGATCCCAAGGGGGCACGTTCCAAGCAACCACATGAGGAGGTGGCAGTTGTAGAGGTGATGGGTGATAGTTCCTCGGAGGAGGAGGAGCCCTCTTCCACTCCCACTACAACTCCTACCGCTGGGCCATCTCGTGATGGCACCAAAACCACCCCCTTCCCCAGAAGAGACAGAGGAAGAGCGCTAGCCACTCATCCAGGCCCAGTAGTTCGCTGTCATCTTCCTCCCAGCAGACTGTAACTGCTCTCTGGGAAAAGAGGCAGCCGTTTGCACCAAGACACGGAGGTGATTGCCCTGGATGAGTGGCCATTCAGCCTTGTTGAGGGTGTTGGGTTCAAGTGGCTGTTGAATTTGCTAGAGCCCAGGTACAGTGTCCCTTGCCGCAAAACCTTCCGCTCGAAGGTTGACCCGTCTCTGTACAGGAGGGTGAAGTCCCAGATCCTTGTGGAGTTCTCATGCACAGAGGGGGCCGTGGTACATTTTACCATGGACCTGTGGACTAGCCAGAGTGCGGTCCACACCTATCTGGCATTGACTGCACACTGGTCTCCATCGGGCAGACAGGGAAAGCAGCACAAAACAGAGGAACCCAATGAACTAGGCAGGCCCCAGCATCAGTAGGGGGACTGCCCAGCCACCCGGCCTACGCCTAAGCTTACGTGCACAGACGCACCCTTGTGCACACTGCCCTTAGGCGCGCTGCCCCGGCGCGTGCCCTTGGTGCAGCCGGGAGCCCTGCTCTCCATTTAAAGTTCCTCCAGCGGAAGTGACGCTGTGGGGAATCCCCTTGGGCAGGGAAGTCAGTGGGAGCCTGAGCCAGTTCAAAAAGTGGGGGAGGGAAGACACCAGCACTACACATGTCCACAAATTCGCCCCCTACAATAATCTTCAGGTCACTCTAGGTCCACCACTCCAGGGGCAGCTCCATGCAGGCACAGGCAATTCTTCAGCAATGAGCCCCACACAGCTACGCTCAGCTCTCCAAGCCCCAGCATGCACCAACACCACAGCCGGGAGCCCCGCTCTCCGTTTAAAGTTCATTTGATGGAAGTGATGCTGTGGGGAATCCCCTAGGGCAGGGAAGCAAGCGGGAACCTGAGCCAGTTCAAAAAGTGGGGGAGGGAAGACACCAGCACTACACACATCCACAAATTCGCCCTCTACGATAATCTCCAGGTCACTCTAGGTCCACCACTCCAGGGGCAGCTCCACGCAGGCACAGGCAATCCTTCAGCAAGGAGCCCCACACAGCTACGCTCAGCTCTCCAAGCCCGAGCATGCACCAACCACATTGACAGGTGGGGTCGGTCACGGGCATGCCCAGCAGGCTCAGGGCCTGGCATCATTGGAGCTGCAAGGAATGATACCCGTTAGGGGCGGGCCCGGTTCCACTACCGGTACACCGGATTTTACCGGTTACCGGTTTCACAAAAACCGGATTCCCGGATTAAATCCGGTATACCGGTACCGGATTTATTGCATTGGTTTCAATGGGGCGCTGTGTCCCCATTGAAACCAATGCAATAAATTAAAATTAATTCCCTCCCCCTCCCAGGCTGCGCGGGTGGAAGGGGGGACACCCCCCACCCACCCTGCCCAGCCTGGCTTTTTGTTGTAAAAGATAGAACAGCAACAGAGTGAGACCCCGAGGCGAGCCCCCCCCCCAGCACCAGCGGCCGCGGCGTCCCCGCAGCCGCAGGTAAGTATGACCCGATCCCTGGGGGGGGTGGGGGTGTTTAACACCCCCACCCCCCCCAGGGATCACCCCTACAGCGCGCTTGCCGCTTACCTTGGGGAGCTCCGGCGGCGGCGGGCGGCCCGGCGGCTTCAGCGCCGGCTGTGGCTGCCGGCTTCAGGACGTTCTAGGCCTTCCGGTGAAACCCGGAAGTGCACCGGAAGGCCTACAGCGTCCTGACGCCGGCAGCCACAGCCGGCGCTGAAGCCGCCGGGCCGCCCGCCGCCGCCGGAGCTCCCCAAGGTAAGCGGCAAGCGCGCTGTAGGGGTGATCCCTGGGGGGGGTGGGGGTGTTAAACACCCCCACCCCCCCCAGGGATCGGGTCATACTTACCTGCGGCTGCGGGGACGCCGCGGCCGCTGGTGCTGGGGGGGGGGCCCGCCTCGGGGTCTCACTCTGTTGCTGTTCTATCTTTTACAACAAAAAGCCAGGCTGGGCAGGGTGGGTGGGGGGTGTCCCCCCTTCCACCCGCGCAGCCTGGACTCGGGGAGGGTTTTTTTTTTTTAAAACTGTTTGGCTGGGGCTTTAATTTTTTTTACATTGCAGCCATTTAAAAATGGCTGCAATATAAAAAAACCGGCACACTGAAATCCGGTACCGGGGCCGGATTACCGGGCCGAATCCGATAATGCCGGTACGCCCGATACCGGCATTATCGGATACCGGATTCTACCGGTTTCCCGCCCCTAATACCCGTGGTGGTTGATGTATTCCGCAGCCTCTCCATTGGAGGGGCAGAGGATCTCAATGTGGGTCCCATCCATGGTGCCCAGGTAGTTGGGGAAGTTGTCAGCCTTGAAGCCAGCCATCAAAGTCTCCTGGTCCACCAGCTGGATTACATGGTCGAGTAGCACACCCTCCACAGTCTCGCAGAAGTGCTGGAGGATTCCCGTGATGGTGCTCAGGCCAACACCGAAGTGTTGTGCCACGGACCGGCAGGAATCCAGTGTTGCCAGTGTCCAGACAACTATAGCCACACGCTGGACCACTGGTATGGGGGAGCGCATGGGGGTGCTTTGCCACTCCAGCCAGAGCACCAACAGCTCTGCAAGGTGCAGGAGGCACCGCCTGTCCATTTGGATGTGTGCCCTCCACGCTGCATCATCCCACCAAGCCAGGGCCCCAACCCACCATTTCTGTGCCTGCTCTGTGACCCATAGCCACTGTTGCGTGGGCATGGCAAGCAGGGCAGCTCATTCCATGGCCACCTGGTGCCAATGGTGTTGGTTGGCTGCCTTCCTGGGGGCACCTGCCCGCCCTCAGGCAAGGCGCAGGACCCATTGATATGCCCCTGCTGCCTGAAGGCCCCTGAGATGGGCCATGGAGCACCGGCACCCATGGTGGGAGCACCGGGCGACTGCAGCGCTCCTGGCCAAGCACTCCCGGATGCGGGCGCCCAGATGGAGCATGTCAGTGGAGAGGCCCATTAGGTCGGTGTGTGTCCAGTAAAAGTCCACACATAAGGCCAGGTGCACCCAACAAGCAGCCCTCTGGACCACGTCCATGGCGGAATGTGCCTCAGGTGGGGTCCGGTGCGCGGCTACCCAGCCTGGGTCCCGGGCCCACCCCAGCACTGTACCCTGCACTCGCACCTGGGGGGGCAGCACACCTGTGTTGGCTGCCCTCGCCCGGCCACCCTGCTGTTGGCTGGCCTGCAGTTGGTGGGTGAGTGCTGGGGCGACCCCACCCCCTGGGTGCACCTGCGCTCCCGCCATGGGGGCTCATTGCCCAGGCCCGCATACATGCATCCAGTTGTTCCGCAGCTGCTTGCCTGTTGTCATCACCTCCCTGCTATCAGTGCTTGCTGTACAGCCTGTGTACTTGTTGCAAGCAGCTGTGATGAGTACGTACCCCACGTATCGCTCTCTAGCAGTCCCATGCTTTGGCCTGCGGCCTTATCGCATGTTCTTGGAACTCGCCAGCTTCCCTTCCCAGCCCCCATGGGAATGAGGGGCTCTTTTCTCCTCACTGTTCAGACCCTCTGCCTGTTGGACCATGACCACCAGTGCTACCGTGCCCTGCATCACCTGGTGCCCCCCCATAGCTGGACCTTCTGCGAGACCATGGCCCTCTGTGACCTGTGGCATTCCCCTGCCGTGCAACTGCTCCTGTGCTGCTCTGACACCCTCTCTGGTGCCTATGCGAGACTAAGCTCTGGCCTTCACTACCTTGGCTATGGGGCGAGCGCTCATGAGTGTGGGCTCTATGCAGAGGCGCTTGACCTCTGTCCCTTTTCCAATGTGTGGGTTCCGGAGATGCAGTGCTTGCATGTGGCATGATCCCTGATGAAGAGAGTGTCTACCCTCTCAGTGTGTAGCCTGGCTGGGTTCGTGGTCTGTCTGGAGGAGGGGGGCCCTGCCCTGGCTGTGTCCTTCTTTGGCTGCATCCACGGGGCGCGTGGTTACCAGCGCTCGTGTGCGGTGGCATATCACCACCTGTTGGAGCATGGGCACCTGCCGTGGCCCCTTGCTGCTGACTATGCCCTGTCAGAGCCCACTGCACCTGAGCTGGTGACGCTGACCGCTGTGTGGTCATAAGCTGATGTTCAGGTGGGGCTTGCCATGGCGAATTTGTTTGAGGCCTACTACCTCATTGCCCACCACATGGTGGGGCAGGGCTACCGCCAGGGCATGCTTCAGTGACCCCACTACGTGCATCTGATGGGGTTTCTCATCCCAGGCCCCTTAGTGACCTCCTGCAGCTGGCTGTGAGGCCCCCTGTGTCTTTGGTGACATGGATGACCGGCCCACTGTGTGCTCCCAGCACCCCTCTGCCGGCTCAGGGCACTGGCAGCTTGCTCCTTGCTGTTCCGGGCTCGTGACTGCTCTGGCCAGTTCGCTTGCCTCGGTTCCACTCGCCTGTGTCGCTGTGCCCCCTCTGTGGGCACCCCCTTGCCTTCGCTCCCTGTGGTGTTCCCCTCAATGCTTGACCCCCCTTGCCTCATTCCTGGTGCCAAACCCCGCTACCAGCCCTCCTAGTGTTGTTGTCACCCTTTGACCAGCCGGCCGCTCACCTGTGTCCGTGACCTGCCCCCTCTCATCCCCTGGGTGCCTCTGTGACTGTGCGGGACTTGGGGCCCCTAGACAGTGTCTCCCTGCTTCCTCCGGGGGGGGGATGCCTGTGCTGCTCACCAACTCCATCTCGCCTCCATCTCTGGCCGTGCCTTTACATCAGCACGTGGGATCCCTGCTGCCTGGACCTGCCTTGGACTGTTCTGGTGCCTTCCCCAGATTGGTTGCCCTCCCCCTGTGACTGTGCTCCATCCCTGTGGGGCTCCCTGTGACTTGGGGTGTCTGTGTTGCTGTGGGTGTCCTGTGCTGTCAGTGGGGTTCTGGGTGCCTGTCACCACGTCCTGGTCAGTTCCCGGCCCGGTCCCCTTTGCTTCCTTGTCCCGGGGCTCCCCCCCCCGGCAGTGGTGATTTGTGGTTTGGCCTTCCCTGTGTGCTCCCCCCCTTCCTTCCTGTCCCGTTCGGGTGTGTTATCACCCAGGTGTGTGTTTGTGTCTTGTGTTCTACCTTGTCCATGGCTTGCTTGTGCCTGTTGTGTGTGTCACCTCAGCCGGTCCTCTCCCTCCTCCCCCTCCCTTCCCATTTCCCTTGTGTGGGCATTGCCTTTTGGTGCTTTTGGCTTCATTTGCCCTCAGTCAGCCATGCCTGCCTCCCGCCCTGGTGTCTTCTGGGTGTTTTGACCATGGTCTGGAATCGGCATAACGTTTGTTGTGCTGCCCGGGCCGTGGTTCGTCTGTCTGTTTCCTTGCAATGGTCCCGCTCCCGTCACATCTGTTCAGGGCCTTCCTGGACCATGGGAGGGAGTTGGCCGGCTCGCCACAGTTGGGAACCACTATGGTGACCTGGGAGCACGTAATATCTGTAATCACCTGAGGATTCTCTGGGAAAACGAGCAAGTACTTGAGGAAGGAGCAGAACAACAATTTACAACTCCTGGGACTTTGTTGGCTGAATATATTTCCTTAATGGTCCAAACTGTTGAATACTTGTTCACTCAGCTGAATCTCCTTAGTTTGAAGCTGGATGATATAGTAGATTCAATATCAACTGATCATCAAGCCATGAGGAGACAGCTCCAATTAATGCAATCTGGCTGGCTGGAAAATGCTGCTGGTAATGGTCAGAGTAATGTTAATCAGGTACCAGCTGGTACATTGAGTCGTAGTTGAGATTCTCAGGGGGCGGATTCCGCAATCTGAAGAGTACTATTCTGCTGGCCATTCTGTTGACCTGACAAAACCCTCTCCTTTTTTGTTGCTTACAGATAAGCTGGCTTTTACAGTGTTCCCACTACCGAATGGAGTTTTTCCTTTTAGGAGTACTCCATTGGATGTGGCTGAACATCTTTAAGTGTTATTAAAGTTGCCTATCACAAGTAAAGATATTAGGTCAATTGATTATCTGTGTGCTACTAAAAGAAGAAGAGAGTTTATAGTTCATTGGAGAACATCACAAATGGTATCTGTTATCCTGGAGACGAAGATGAACATAGCCAATAGAAGAGTACATCTTACTAGAGTTTTTGTTAAAGAGAATAGTCCTGCAGCTGCGGGGGGGGGAGGGGGATCATGGTCTTGATCCATAATGACAAGTCCCAGTTGGGAAATATAATGTTAATAGTGTGACAATATCTAAGGAAACAGCTCATAGAAGGACTTCTGATGTAGATCATGAAGAATTATCAGGATAATTACTTCAAATGACCCCGTGGAAATGGAGATACAAGGGGCAGACATAGGAGACATAGCTAAGGAGTTACTATCGGAAGAACAGATTGCTCTTGTGGCATATAATAAGTTGCCCTAAGGACGGAATAAGATTCTGCATAAGATGAACAATTTATATGATAAGTTGACAGCCATTAAAGATAGGTCCTGTGCTGCCCCTATAACACCCCAAGTGTCAGAGAACCTGATGGATGCCCAACCAGCCCTAGATAGGTAAAGTGATGGGTTGGTAGAAGAAGGTAATATCAAGCAGGGAGAATCTATCCAAGGGACAGAGTTACGGGACAATGCTTTACAGTTTAGGGGCTATTGGTTTTCAAGGGGTGGAAGATGTGTCACAGTCCCACCTTGTTCAGTTAGGGGCCCCTATGAGATTAGTACCTGCGGAGGGGTCAAGGTCTGAGAGAGTCCTGTCTGTACACCCTATAAGAAACAGTAGCCAATTGGAGGATGTAGAGCCTCTGGATATAATAAATAAAACGGAGGATGTGGATGTGATAATTCTCGAACTGAATGAAAAGCAAAAACTTGGAACTCTTATTCCCCTGGATGAATGTGGGGGGTTTGAGACAGTTTTAACAGCCCCTGTTCAGGTCAATTTATTGCAGTTAGATGATTTTAAGCCACAGGGCTGACATTATATGGGGCATTATGCTACTTTCATGGAACATTGCAGGACTTTTAGGGAAGTTGGGGGACTCTGATTTTATTTCTTTTCTGCAGATGTATGATGTACTCTTTACTCAAGAAACCTGGTCTAGGGTGCCTGTGTTTATAAATGGTTATTCCTGTTTTAATTTACTAGGAAATTCCCTCTCAAACAGGGGACAACCCCGGGCAGGGCTGCTTACATTAGTTGCCCTAAGTTTGAATATCCCATCCCTTGAGGCCGGAACTTATAAAGTAATTGCTTTGGCAATTAGAATTCTTCCTCCAAATGCTCCAGCTTGGCTATTATTGAATATATATATTTATTATTTATTATTATTTCTTTATTATTGAAATTTATATGACGCCCCCTCCTGCTACAAGAATTTTGGGGCAGCTAACAGCATTTTAAAACACATAACAACTAAAATAAATTAAAACAACCTAAAATTCCCAGATTAAAGTAACCCAAGCCCTCCCTAACCAAACCCGACACCCCACTCACTACCCGTCTCCCCCACCCCTACCTAGTCCCTTCCCGAAGGCCTGATTGAACAGCCAGGTCTTACAGGACCGACATAAGGTCAGCAGACTCGGGGCCAGCTGAGCTTCCTCCAGGAGGGAGTTCCACAACCATGGCATGGCCACCGAGAATGCTCTCTCCATTGTGGCTCTCCGGCTAACCCGGGGGACCTCCAAGAAGGTGCCCCAGGCGGACTGCAAGGATCACCCCAGGACCAGAGGAGTGAAGAGGTCTCTTAGATAGGAGGGACCCAAGCTGTGTAGGGCTTTAAAGGTTAAAACCAGCACCTTGAATTGGGCTCAGAATGTTATAGGCAACCAGTGCAGAGCTCGGAGCACTGGTGTTATGTGCTCCCTATGCCCCCTCAAATAGGAGTGAATACAGGAGATAATTGGACAGGACTTGGCATCTTCATTGGTAAACTCGTAAGGGAATATTTTTTATTTATTTTATTTTATTTAAAACTTGTATCCCACCCCTCCTGCCCAAAGGCAGCTCAGGGCGGTGAACACCACACAAAAAATTGAACAATATTTTTTTTAAAAAAAAAAACAAATCATAAAACTCACCCTAACTCCCAAACCCTACCCCCCACCCTACCCCTACCCCTCACCAAAAGCCGGGCGGAACAGCCAGGTCTTACACAAACATAGAAACAACAGAAGGGTGGGGGCCAACCGAGCCTCCTCTGGGAGCAAATTCCACAGCACCGTGGGCAGCCACCGAAAAAGATATCACATCAGTGGCCACCCGTCTCACCTGGGGAACCTCAAAAAAGGCCCCCACAGACAATCTCAGGGGTCGCACGGGCACATGGGGAGTGAGGCAATCCTGCAGATAGGCAGGGCTCAGACTGTGAAGGACTTTGAAGGTCAAAACCAGCACCTTGAACCTAGCCTGGTGCTTTATAGGCAGCCAGTGCAGAGCCCAGAGCATAGGTGTCATGTGCTCCCTGCAGCCCGCCCCAGTAAGGAGACGAGCCACGGCATTCTGCACCAGCTGCAGCCTCTGCACCAGCTTCTCGGGCAGCCCCACATAGAGCGCGTTGCAGTAATCCAGCCTCGAGGTGATGAAGGCATGGATGACAGTGGTGAGGTCAGAGTCTGAAAGATACAGCTGAAGTCACTGGACAAGATGTAACTGCCAAAATGCACTCCTCACCACGGCCACAACTGAGATTCCAGGCTGAGCCATGAATCGAGGAGCACACCCAGACTCCGTACCTGCGAGACCATGGGAGGACGAACCGCCCCACAAGAGGAGATTCAACCACTGCCAGGCCCCCCAAGCCCACACCCACCAACATCACTTCTGTCTTGTCAGGATTCAGCTGCAGGTGGCTCAACCTCATCCAAGCCCCCACAGCCGACAGGCACTGGGAAAATAAAGAGACTGCATGGTCTGGGTCGATGGAAAAAGAGAGGTATAGCTGAGTGTCATCAGCATACTGACGACACTGCATGCCCTGAAACCCTCTCATGATCTCCCCTAATGGCTGCATATAGATGTTAAACAAGAGGGGGGACAGAATGGCACCCTGTGGGAGTCCACACGTGAGGTCCCGGGGGGAAGATGTATACTCCCCCAAGACCACCCGGTGAGTTCCCCTGGCCAGGAATGAATGAAACCAGTCCAAGACCATCCCGCCAATCCCAGCACGGTCCCGCAGGCGAGTCACCAACACCTCATGAATCTGATCAACTGTGTCGAACGCAGCCGAAACGTCTAGCAGGACCAGTAAGGTCTGATGACCCTGGTCCAATGCCAGACAGAGATCGTCAACCAAGACCACCAATGCAGTCTCCGTACCATACCCAGGCCAAAACCCAGACTGAGAGGGGTCAAGGAAACCGGTGTAGTCCAAGTGTTCTTGGAGCTGCCATGCCACAGCCCATTCAATAACCTTCCCTAAAAAGGGAAAGTTAGAGACCGGCCAATAACTGACAGGAGCATCAGTGACAAGAGATGGTTTCTTGAGCAGGGGCCTAATCACAGCCTCCTTCATCAGGCATTCAGGCACCCTGCCCTCCCAAAGGGAGGCACTAACCAACCTAGCCAGCAATGACCATAGCATCTCCTGGTTGGCTTTCACCAGCCAGGATGAGCAAGGATCTTGTTCACAAGTGGTGGCACAAACAGATCCCAACAAGGACTCCACATCGGCAGATGATACCATCTGAAACCGATCCCACGAAACAGGACAGTACGGGGCATCCATAGCTCCAAGATAATCATCTGCAATAACTGTGGAACCAAAATCGTGGTGGATGCGAGCGATCTTATCTACAAAGTACTCAATAGACCGGTCACAGCGGTCACTGGATTGCTCCAGGTCCAGGCGGAGACAAGCAGGACTGACCAAACCTTTCACCATCCAGAAAAGCTCCACTGGACATGACTTTGCAGATGCAATAAGGGCAGCAAAGAACTGATTCTTTGCTGCCTGCACTGCCACGGCATAGGCCTTTAAACTGCTCTTATGCTGCAATCTATCATACTCGTTGCGAGTCTGGAGTCACCGTTGCTCCAACTGCCTGCTCTCCCGCTTCAAACACCGCAGGCCCTCAGTAAACCAAGGAGACCCGTGGGAGACTCAGGAGGGCAGCGGATGCCTGGGAGCCACTCTGTCAATGGTCTTGGCCAACAAGGTGTTCCAGAAGGCTACAAGATCATCAACCGAGCGGGTGTCAAGGTCCAGGGGAAACTCCCCCAGAGCATTCCAGAACCGATCCGGTTCTATAAGTCTTCGGGGGCGGACCGATCTAATAAGTCCTGCACCCCATTGGGGGCTGACATGCACCAGGATGCACACCTTAAGGAGGTAATGGTCAGACCATGACAAGGGCTCCATCCCCCTAACTTCTACTAAATGACCCCCTGCCTCAAGGCCGGTGCAAAAAACCAAATCCAGTGTATGTCCCTCCTCATGTGTGGGGCCACAGATGATTTGGGACAGGCCCATGGTTGTCATGGAGGCCGTGAACTCATGCCTCGCTCCTCCAAGATTGGTGTTAGCGTGGATGTTAAAATACCCCAGGACCACTAGTTCCGGGGTCCGGAGGATCACATCAGACACCAAATCAGCAAGAGCATGTAGGGATGCCGCCGGGCAATTGGGTGCATGGTACACCAGCAGCACCCCTAATCTGTCCCCGGCCAAATCCAACACAAGATGGAGGCACTCAACAACTGGTGGAGCCTGCACCGGATACCTCCTAAAAGACA
>QEPC01008871.1:452489-474743 GCA_003113815.1 Sphenodon punctatus
CAGAAATCTGTTAACATATTGGAACAAAATTCTGCAGTAGATGAATATTATAGTGATTCAGCTACACCAGAATTTAGATCAATGCCTCCAATCTGAAGGGGCTTTGCTAGCTGCACAGACAGTTGCCCCGGGTATTGGTGACTTATGCTGAGCCACGCCCAGACTCTTTCTATCTTTTTAAGTGGTCAGACCCTGCAATAAGAACCGCATTCACCAGAATGCGTATGCATACCTTTCCTTCTGCCTCTATAGAGGGAAGGTATAAGGGTATACCTCATGAGTTCCGGAAGTGCCAGATGTGTGTAAGCAGCAAGGAAGATACGGTAGCTCATATCTTGCTCGATTGCTCTGCATTGTCGGGGCTAAGAGCTGGTGGGGTGCGTGGAGGCCTTGCTGGTGCTTGGGAGGGAGAAGGGCAGGCAGAGCTCCCCCTCAGGCTGGGTCTGAGGCCTACAAGGCCCTCACAGATAATGAATTGAGACCCAGATAGTTTTGTTTCTTGCTGCGCCCGCCTCACCACAAGCCCCATTGGCTCCGTGCAGCCTAGCCCATGGCCAATCGCAGCTACTCCAAGCCACTATCCACCCTCCACCCCTGGTGCCTGGAAGTCTGCTCCTAGCTGAGTCAGATGCCTTCCCCCTCCCTGCTACATTTGGTCTTCCAGTGACCTGTCAGTAGACCATGTTTTAGCCACCCGAACACAACCGAACGCAATCCGAACTGACCGAACTGTTCGGTCATTTCAGTGTTCGGTTCTGTTCGGTATGTTCGCCATTTCGCCATTCGTTTCTGTTCACTATGTTCATGTTCGGGTTTGGGTTCGCATTCGGTAGTCCGAACAGGCCGAGTTCGAGCTGAACACCGAACTGTCGAACCGCGTTCGCCCATCCCTACTAGAGGATCCAGTACCATAGATTTTTTTCATTATTGAAGCCTGGAATTGGTATTATGTTCAAGAAGTAGGTGTGCTAAACAGACTAGAGAGTGATCACTTCCCTTTGTTTCTTGTTTGAACAAACGTCTGAGATGGGATGATTCCATTGCTGGTGCAGCCATAGAGAAATTGCAGATTGAGGAGTTATGTGGCATGAGATCTAGTGTTCTGACTACTGATAGTTTCAAGGTGGTTATGAGCCAAGTACAAGAAATAATCAGTGCCTTGTATCCTGTGTTTCATAAAAAGATAAAGATGCATCAACAGAAAATTCCTGTTAAAAGCAATTCCTGGTTTGATGAAGAATGTAGTGAAATGAAAAGCAGGTTGAATAAGAAGATACATAGATTGAAGGAAACCAGGATGGTGGTATCTTGTATTTCTGAACTAAGGAGTAGCTATAAAAAATGAATTAGCCTAAAGAAAAGGACTTTTATAGAGAGACAACAGAATGAGCTCCATTTGGCAATAGCTACAGGAAATTGGCCAGGGGCACAAGAGGATACGTCCCAAGAATTGATGTAAATATAGATGAGGATACATGGGTAGCCCATTTCTCAAGTCAGTCTTTGACAATGAGTGGCATACATCGGCCCTCAGATATGGTCAAGGAATTATGATTTGCCATGGTTAAACCTGCTTATTTGCTGACAGAGCAAGAGGTAGAACAGATAATCAGACAACAGAAGAGAAATAAAGCCCCCCGGTTGAATGGACTTCCAGCAGAACTCTTTCAGGATGATATTGTATGGTGGATCCTGGTATTAACAGTCTGGTATAATTGTATAATTATGAAAGGTTGTATTCCAGATTCATGGAAGGGGAATCTTGTGGTCCCAATTTATAAAAAGGGTCCACGGGATCAACCAGGTTCCTACAAGTCTATAACACTTATTGATATTGTAGCAAAACTTTTCACTAGGCATTTGCTAAAATTACTCACGGACTGGGTACAAGAGAAGGGGATTTTGAATGAGGAACAAGCGGGTTTCAGGACATGCCACTGTGGATAACATTTATACATTACAATACCTAGTTCACAAGTATCGTTCTGAAATTGCCCTTATACTCTGTATTCCTTGACTTATCATCTGCATTTGATACCATTAATACGGAGAAATTGTGGATTAAATTGTACCATATGGACATTGACCCATATCTATTGAAATTACTAGTCTCGTACTACAAAGATACGTGGACTTGTGTTAGAATGGGGACCTTGGGAGAGGTGTCTGCAAGGTTTCGTACAAATAGGGGGGGGGCCCAGGGCTGCTTGTTAGCTCCAATTCTTTTTCATATTTATATTAATGAGATTATTGTTGACTTGCAGAATGTATATTATCATATACACCCAAGATTCTTGCATCTCATGTCAATATGTTGTTTTATGTGGATGATGTTATTCTCCTGTCTAGGACTCCAATTGGATTACAATGAGCTATGAGTTCTACACTGTGCTCTATAAATTATCTAAAAATGAATTATGCTAAAACAAAAATAATGAAGTGGGGATGCAAAGTGAGGGAGGTCCCATGGCATATAGAGGAGCATAAGACTGAGGTAGTACAACATTTATGTATCTGGGGATATTATTTTCTGCTAGTGGTGCCTGGAACTTGCAAATTAACAAACTTAAAACTAAAGCAATACAAGCCCTATCAGACATTATTAAATTCCATGATGCTTGTGATGGCCATTCAATATTAGCAGTCCTGAAGGTTTTAAGGCCAAGATTATCCCCCTGATTACATATGGGGCTGAGGTGTGGGGATATGCAGCTGATAATAACTTGGAAATACCACATAATATGTTCTGTAGGTCTCTGCTTGGACTGCATAATCTCCCCCCCGCCCTTCATATTTTTTAAGGCAGGAATTTTCGTTAGAACCAGTTCTCTTTGGAGTTCAGAAGAAACTACTGAAATATTGGTACAAGATCTTTTCATTTAGCCCGTTACGCTTACCTAAAATGTGTTACCCTGCGGACATAATGAGGTCACCCTCTCTGCATACCCCATGGCTGAAATCAGTTATTAATATATTGAATACTGCTGGTTTTGGCTATTATGTTTGGTCAGATAATAGGCTCTTTACTATGGCTGATAAAAGTTTGGGTTTTCAGCATCTTTATGACATATTTAGACAGAATTATTTTTCTGACATTCGGGTAAGTAGAGTTGCCCCAGTGTATGTCCATTGGAGCCCAGATGGCATGGCAGAATATTTGAAGTTAAATCTAAAGCCAATTCAGCACATTCAGCTGGCCAGGCTGCGCTTAGAGCAATCATTAACCGCTAGGACGATGGGGTGATGATTGGGTATTCCAGCCATAGCAAGCATCTGTCCATGTGGTCTTGGTACAGTGGAGGATTCTATTCACTATACCTTTGAATGTCTCTTCTCTGTGGAGTTGAGAAAAGTGTTACTTTCTCCTGTTCTCCTACGTGTAAAATATATGTCAAAGAAGGAGAAGATAATATGGCTACATCAACAAACCGATAATGAGGTGATTTCCAGACTGGCAGCATTTGCAGTACGGGCTGTGGTAATTAGAATCAAGCATCCCATACTGAACATCAGCAAATTAATACAAGATCCAGGGGCAAAGCTTTTGTCGCATGCAAACCCCAAGAGGAGCCATCCAGTTTCCATCCAAGGGCCAAGTATTTGCCATTTATTTACCTGGTGAAAGGGTTATTTGCCATCCTGGGACTTAGCATTGGCCATATGTTAGCCTAAGAAGGGCAAGGCATTCATCATTCAGGGGCCAAGTATTAGCTGTATGCAAACCCTGAGAAGGGTGAGGCATTTCCCTTTCAGGGGCAAAGCATTTGTCGCATGCAAGGCCTGTGAAGGGTGAGGCATTTAATATTCGGGGGTTGTGCATTTGCTGCATGTAACCCCTGTATGTTTTACCATTCACGGGTCAAGTACTTGCCATATGTTATCCCTGAGAAGGGCAAGACACTATTATTTGAGGTTTGGGCATTTGCTATGTAAGCCCTGAGAAAAGCAAGACTTTTATCATCCATTGGGTGAAGTATTAGCTGCAAGTAAGCCCAACAGGGCTAGGGTTTTATAGGTAGGGGAATAAGTCTGGTAAAATAAATCTGTACTTCTGTATGAAGTGTATTTTAAAATGTATTGTGGTGGTGTTTTTTTGTTTGTCTTTTGTATTGTGTATGGTTTATGACGAAAGCCAAACCAATAAATATCTGGTACTTTGGACATGTGTGTCAGAAAGTCTCACCAAGCAAGAGTACCATTGTTGTGTGTTTCTTTGCCTGCTGTGACAGTATCCTTTCTCCATTGTTTTCCTTGTGTCAAGTAAAAATGGTATGCAAACATTGTAATTATAAAGTGATGTATTGTGTCTAATTCTTAATTATTCCATAATTTGCTTATAGAGGACCCTCCTGTACTTAGTGAGTGGTTTAGGATTGTGTAGGAGGAAAAATTCTAGTGGGTTTGTGACTTATATTTCAGAGAATTGGTTGATTATTGAAGTAAACATCATGTACTTATTTTAACATTCATTTCTGTGGGAGGGTGAACATTTGTTTCATAGTTGCTTGCACTATGACGAGTTTTCCCATTGTTTGTGAGGGCAGGTGGGTGAGGGAGGTTGGTTTTTTTTTTTAGGGGGGTGAAATTCCTTTGAGCCATAATCAGTCATCAGAGGACAACCTTCCCTCATTGTCCCCATTCCAACATACTTAATACATAAAATTTGACTTTACTTTAAACTTTTTATATTAATAATCCCTTATACTTTCCCCTCTTTGTGCCTTCCTTAATGTTCACCTTCAGCATGCAACCATTGCTTAGTACCCTCCCTGCTCAACCCACCCCGCTTTTCTTACTACATTTACTGAATAATTTAAAGTATATATTAGGTATTCTTTTGCTAGTGTAATGTGAGAAAATCAACAGTATATCATTAATAAGGAAAATGTCCATTATAATGTAAGAATTTAGTTCTAGTAATCGTTCATTTTCCATTCTTCAATCTGATTCAATCTTTTTTCTTCCCTTACAGCAATTGTTCAGTCATGGCTTCTGGAAGAGTCCAAACACAAAACCAGTTAGAGCAGCATCAGATGCAACTTTTCCTGCAGTCGAAGGTGTGCCTCACACCAGTCAGACGGTTCATTGAAGAGGATATTATTGCTTCTATCCAAGGTTCTACTGAAGAAGGAGAAGTTCTCAATTCTTCTTCTTCTTCATCATCATCATTTGATGAAACGGAAATTGTTGCAGGATTACATAATGTGGCTACTTCCAGCAACCGCATCTTTGCTGATGTTGTTGTGGAAGTGGAAGAAGCATCTTCAGCCATTTTCAGCCCCACCCCCGAAATTCAAGATATATGCACAGCAACTCCCAAGGAAATGCAACACAAGGAGAGACCTACAGTTCTCCTCACTGGTTGTGTTAGAGCATGCCCCCCTACTTGGCAAGGGGTATGGGCCGGTGGGCATTGGACTCAGGATTCCCACCCCCTCCCAAGAAGTCAGAGCAAAGATTGGGCCCAGCCACCGTGGGACCTAGGAAAAGGGAGTTCACCCAGGTGGATACCAGTCTGATCCAGGAAGGAGGTGATTAAGGGGAGATAGCCCTCAGTAAGTAAGGGGCCATTAAGAAAGGGCATTCTCCCTGTTTTGAGAAACCACTGGTGAATAGAACCCAGGCTAGCAACAGCCTCAAAGACATGGAATATTAATATCCTCTACCCCCCCCCCTGCCCTCCTAAGCACAGAAACCCAGGTGGAGCCATTAACCTTGGATCCCTCTCACAACTCCTCCCAGACCACCCAAAACTGTCTTTTGTACCAAGAGCTCCCATATGCATCTTTCCTTTTGTCCCACTTAGCCCAAATGCAGATTCCCTTTGTCTTCCCTGTGTGTCTTTTGTAACACCCTTGAACCTATCCCAAATTTTTTATTCTGAACCCTATAACTGCCCCTCGCTTCACCCATCCAAACTGAGAAGCTTTGAATACGGACACGTGCAGG
Source organism: Sphenodon punctatus (assembly GCA_003113815.1). Classification (NCBI taxonomy): domain Eukaryota; kingdom Metazoa; phylum Chordata; class Lepidosauria; order Sphenodontia; family Sphenodontidae; genus Sphenodon; species Sphenodon punctatus. Next base: position 458,439 of record QEPC01008871.1, read on the forward strand.
CTACTTTGTGCATGTCTGTGACTCGAAGGGTCTCCCAGGCTTTGGTCTACCCCTTCCCTTCCAACCCTGACTTCGCTGGATCCACAGGCCACCTGTCCCCTCTGCAACAGGAAAGGAGAGGTAACCCACAGGTCCAGACTCTCTCTCTCTCTCCCCCTTTTGTTGTATCCCCACTGGATCTATCTCCCCTCCCCCTTTTGTTTTGTACTTTCATTTTCCTTGCCGCCACTTGTGTTTTACCTTTGAGCCTCCAGCCGGACCGGAGCTGTGTTTCCCTATGTACTTAAATAAACCTTTTTAGTTCTTATTTGATATTTGTCTCCTTCCCTTTCTTCACTTTTGGGGAGGGTAACAAACTGTCTGTAGCATGCATCTGTCCTCCGACTGATCCTTGGGACACGCAGGGACCCCGGTTTAAGAAATTAAGCTAATTCCCCCCAAAGTTAAGGAACGGTGGATATTGCAGTACCCACCCCCCAATAGTCACAAGTGGGAGGGGGTTCTCCTGTTAACAGATTGGTGAAGAATGCGGGAAGTCACGTGGTAATCCACTCAGGACATGTGTGGAAAATCCACACAGGCGTGTGTAGCTACAGTCAGCCGAAACCCCCAAAACTTTCTCTCTACACCTTTTTTTTTTTTTTTGGTCTCTCTGGACCTGTGGATTTATATGTTCGGGGAGTGGGTTATCGGGGAGAATTAGTCTGGGAGTGTGGAATGATCTTGGGACTGTATGAGGCAGTTCAGGGATGTGTAAAGAATTGTGATCTTGGGACTGTATGAGGCAGTTCAGGGATTTGTAAAGAATTGGGATCTTGGGATTGTTGGAAGCAGTCCAGGGGTCAGTGAGAAGAAGTGGTCCTGAACTTGTAGCAACAGGTTTGGGGCATTTGAAAATGATGGCAGGATTCTGGTCTCGGGGGGGAGGGCGGCAGCCTCAGCCCTGCGATTTTTGGGATCTTGAACCCATAGTGTCGGGTTTGGGACAGTGGGAGAGCACTGGTCTTGGGGTTGTGTGGGCAGCCTTGGGATTGTTGTGTCTAGGAACCCTAGTGTGGGTCCCACGACTTGTGAGAAGTTGTTGGAGGGGGACTGCTTCAACAGCCAGGGGAGTGTACCACTGGGATATGGAGGTGGTAAAAGACAAAACTGAGAGCTATACCAGAATAGGGTCTGGAGTGACCGTTAGTGCCTGGGAGTTGGAAGGCATGCTCCAAAAGGAGCAGGGAAAGGTGAAATTAGAAAGATGGGCAGCCAAAAAGGGAAAGTGCCCATGGGAGCTGGGGTGTTTTAAAGGTGAGGACCTGGTGGCCTTGGTAGGGGAGGCATATGCAGACTACTGCCGGAAGTTTAAACCAAGAGGCAGTTACAAAGACACTTGTGCTGCCTGGGCATTATGGTATGCATGTTGCGACTTGCAGGAATTACTGAAGGAGACAAAACAGCAGTGCCAAAAGGAGGGAGAGAGGGTTGAGAGGCTAGAGGAACAAATGTGAGCTGGTAGCGGAAAAATTGAACTTGACCTCTTTCCTAAGAAAAGCCCAAGAAGAAAGTAGTGGGGCATTGGAAAGGGCTGAGAAGGAACTGGAGGGGTTAAGGGAACAATTAGGGCAAGTCCGGTTAGCGGCATGCTTCTTGGCTGATCAGAACTGGACCACTAAGGTCACGGCTAGTCATGAAGTTTGCGAGGAGACCAGCTGGAAGCTGCGGGGGGGTGGGCTTGATTTGCACAAAGGTTTAGTGGCCGCCGTGCGAGTCGAGTATCTCCTTGGGGTGGGGCCTGATTCTCTCTCCATTTGGAAAGACCAGCTGCCTGTAGATGCCATTCCAGAATCCCCTTACAACCCCGCATGGCAAGCGCCTGAGCCTCTGGCCCCAGTTGTAAGCTGGGATGCTGACTGTACGGGGGGAAGAGGGGGCGCAACCCATGAGGAAGTAAGGGAAATGGTTCAGTGGTCCCCCTCTCAGGCAAAAACAGTTGCCAAGCAGTTGGGTCCACTGAGCCAGGACACTGTGGTCTCATGGATGGCCAGGGTGTGGCAGATGGGGTAGTTCTGACACAGTTGGCCCGGGCCAGCACATCCCTTGTGGATGCGCAGGTTCTGGAAGCAGGGCTAGGCATGGCTGACCTCCACTGCACTAACTGCAGTGAGTGGATGAAAGCGGTGCTGCAGGTTATGCTTCCAGGGTAGAGCCCCCACAGGTTGTTCCTTTTAGAGAGACAGGCCCCAGGGGAACAGCCAGTGTCCTATGTGGTTAAGAAAAAGATTTTGGGAGCCCTAGCAGAGGTTGTGGTTCCTTTTCAGAGGGATGGGAGGCAGGTAATGCAGTACGACAACAGGGAATTTATAGAGGCCGTACATGCAGGGCTTGCTTACCCGACTAAAATGGCATTGGGGAGAATAGACCAAGCACAGATTACCTGGGATGAGTTATCCACAGGCATTCAGCAGGTGGCTGATTTGATGTGGGGAATGGGGGGAGGCAAACGTACCACTTGCAAGCAACAGTTAGAGCTGGTACAAGCAGTCACCTTCCAGAATAATGGTCCTCACTCTTCAGCTCCCCCAGGACAGGCAGTGAACCCCCTACCTAGAGCCAACCCCCAGAAGGGACAGCTGGGAAACACTGGTGGCACTCCCCCCCCCCCCCAAGCTTACCCTAACCGGGAGCCCAGGAATCCNCTCCCCGCCCCCCCAAGCTTACCCTAACCGGGAGCCCAGGAATCCCCTTCGTCCCTATGTATGGGGAGAGCTAAAAGCATTAAGGTCAGCCATTAGGCAGTACCATCTCCAACCACTGCATGTTTTGATAGTGACAGTGGGGGAACTGCAAAAACAGCGGGCTCAGGGCTTTAATCATGGTTCCCCCCAGCCAGTAGCTGCAGTGGGGTTGGAGGATCCGGGCACCAAAACCTGGACACCGGAACAAGAGCAAGTGTTACAGGAGGTCCATACTATCTGCTATGACTGCCTGATTCCCAAGGGTTCCCCTCAGGTAGTTGCAAAACTACACTCAGATAGGTGGGGGGAGACCAAATGTCAGGGCTAGCATCAGGAATCCGGGAACTCAAGCCCAGCTTCTAGTAGATACACGGCCTCTGTAAACATTTTGGAACCAGACTGGGTAAATGCAGGGGAGCCTTCCAGCAAACAAGTTAAGCTTAGCGGGTATGGGGGAGAAACTCAGGAAGCCCCGGTATGGCGGGAGGTTCCTTTTGAATTGGGTAAACTAAAAGGGACCATGGAAAGTTGTGTACATAAAGGTAAAGAAAAAGGCATCATAGGAACTCCATTTCTGAGGGAATCCCAACTAACAGTAGACTTAGCCAATGGATTACTGTGGCAAGTCCCAGAGGGGCCCCTGGAAATCTCCATCATACACCCCTGCGCAGTCCTTAAGGCACCCCTTCCCGTTCTCCCCTTGACTGATGACCCATGGACGCAAGAATTTTCCTGGGTGTGGATCAAGGACAAGGCAGAGTGCGGGAAGGTAGAGGATCAGGTGCTAATCCAGGGAGATGATCCCCCTCCCCAGAAACAATACAAATACCCAGCGGAGGCCGAGGAGGGAATCCAGGCTACCATAGATAGCTTGCTAAAACAGTTATAATACAAATGCAGTCCATATGTAACGCCCCCATCTGGCCTGTTATCAAGGCAGACGGGGTGACTTACCGAATGACTGTGGACTATCGGACTTTGAATTCTGTGACTCTCCCTTTTACCCCAGTAGTGGCTAAATACAATGAAATAGTTGCAGTGATATCCACTGGCTCTCGCTGGTACTCAGTCATTGATTTAGCAAACACTTTCTTTGCCATTCCACTCCACCGCACTTGTTGGTATAAATTTGCTTTCACCTATAAACATCAGCAATACACTTTTACACGGACACCCCAAGGCTTCCATTCCTCCCCTAGCATTTGCCATTCTGTTGTTTCAAGAACGTGGGAGGAATTGAAGCCAGACTCAAGGAATTTTGTGATTTCTTACGTGGATGACATTCTGGTACACTCTCCAGAAGAGGAAAAAACTTTAGAAAACACCACTCTCCATAGTACAGAAAACTGGGTTCAAGGTTAACCAGGAGAAAGCACAATTGGTACAGAAACAGGTGAAGTACTTGGGGATTAGTTTGGGGGAAGAGGGAAGGTCCCCAGACACCTAAAGAATAGAGGTGATCTCAAAAATCCATGCCCCCCACTGATTTGCATTCCCTCCGAGCAATACTAGGCACCCTGAACATTTCCAGGGATTTTGTAGAGTTCTTTGCAGAAAAGGCAAGACCGCTATACAAACTCCTGAAAAAGAGGCGCACGTGGGAAGAGGGTCCTGACCAACAAGAGGCCTTGGCCACTTTGAAATTGGATTTAGCAAACACCCACAAACACGCCCATCCAGACCCCAGGCTTCCCTTCTTCATCCAGTTAGCTGCAACCAAAACATGCATAGGAGCCACTCTAAATCAGCAGCAAATGGGGAGACAGCAGGTGGTAGCTTATGCCTCTAGGTTACTCGATGAGGTGGAGCAAATGTTTCTCCTCTGTGAAAAGGCTTTCTTAACCTTGGTCTGGGCCCTGAAACATTGGGAGTTCATCATTGGTGGATCCAAGCTTATTGTGAAAAAGCCCCATTCACCCCTCAAATACATTATCTCTGGGGAAATTCAGGATGGACAAGTCAGCAACCCTCGCATCGCCCAATGGACCCTGGCTTTGGTAAATAGGGGAGTGGGGTTCAGCAAAGAACAGAAAGAGACCCCTGCCCCCTATGGTCTGCTCATAGAAGGGGAAGAACACATATGCCCCCTCCCTGAGCCCCAGTACACAGAGTGGCCAGCACAGTGGGGGGAAAACCAGGAAGAGGCAACAGAAAAGGGGTTGACTATGTGATATACGGATGGGTCATTTTTTATGATCAAGGAAAACCTAAAACAGGCTGGATGGCTATTTGGGTGCTAGATGGGTGGGTGTTACAGGGATCAGTGTGCCACCACTCCTCCCAGGCAGCTGAAGTCCAGGCTGTGTTAGCAGTCCTTGAATTCGAGCTCCTGGAAATCTCCCTAGCCATTTACACAGATTCTGATTGGACTGCACGTGCCACTACCGTGTGGCTTCCAATCTGGCTAGGGAGAGTTATGACTGCTTCTGATGAGAGACGAGTAGCCCATTCAGAAAAATGGAAAAAGATTACGGAGCTAATAAAAAACAGATCTGGCCTGACTTGGGTTGCACACACTCCGGGGCATTCCAGAAAGCCTACAGACTCGGCTTTCTGGAATAGTCAAGCGGACAAATTGGCAAAGGAAGTCGCCACCCAGAGCAAGCCCCCCGACCTCGCAGATGTTACCCCTTCTGAAATACCCTTAGCCCCAGTCACCACCAGAGCCCATTCTCTAGGGTCGGGAATCACCACCCTAGACTTGGGGACACTACAGGAAGGGGATAGAGAAATAGAAGACTTGGCTGCAAAGGGAAAAGACAGCACAGTAGGGATGGGCGAACAAAACCGAGTTCAGAAATTCGGTTCGGTTCAGTTCAGAAATTCAATTCAGTTCAGAAGTTTGGTTCGGTCGACTGAACTATTCGAGTTCGGTCTGAACTCCAAACCTCCGAACAAAGTTCAGAAATTCAAATGCATTTAACTAAATGGAATGTTATCTTTTAGGGATGGGCGAACAGAGCCGAGTTCGGAAATTCGGTTCGGTTCGAAAATTGAGTTCAGTTCGGAAGTTTGGTTCAGTCGACCGAACTGGTCGAGTTCGGTCTGAACTCCGAACTTCCAAACTGCATTCGCCGCTCCCTACAGCACAGGGACGCTCATAATCACTAGAGACAACGATGTGTGGTGGACTTTCGATCCCAGGGGCAACAGGCATTCGTTAGTCCCAGGGAAGGTACAGGGGGGACAACTAAAAGTCTAGTCCCTACTGCCCCATGCCCTTCCCTAAAATCACCCCAGAGACCCACCCATGAAGCCAACACTGTCTTGTGGGAGGAGGGGCCTCCTTGCCTCTCCTCTGTCTTTCTCCCTCGGTTTCTGCTAAACCTCGCCCCGGGAAAGAAACGCACACACACACCCAGACTTTTTATCTCATCAGGGAACAAGTGGCTGTTTGGATGAGCATAGCGTTGGGACCCGTGCCAGGAGACGAGTCGGTGAGAAGCTTCGTGAGCCCCAGGAGAAGATGGAAAGGTGTCACCCCAGAGAGTGCTGCCGGGAGCGGAGTTCACGGGTCAGATGCTCCCCCTGGATGCGTGCCGGAACCAGTCTTGGGCCTTCATCTCAGCATGCAGTTTCCAGACAGGAACAATAAGACGAGATACACCCCGGAGAACACGGCCCCAGCACAAGCCGCTGCCCTGGAGAAAGGATTGCGAGTTGGCCACAACTCCAAAAGAAAGAACTCCTCACCTTCAGGTCTGATGCAAGTCCTTCAGCAGAGCCACCAGACAAGGACTTGGGAACTAGTGACTTTGTAGAAGCTCCCCGCCACCCGGACAATTGAACCCTCTATTCCATGGCGGAAGGAGCAAGCATCAAGAGCTCCTGAACTAACAGCCAAGAAACCTTTTTAATTACCCCAGCTTGTCCAGCAGCTGGAAATTAAGGACAACTATATAAATTAAGGTACACCTGAATGGAATTATCCCATTGAACGGAGCTCCCTGAGACAAATACAGACTGGTAATTCATTCCAATGTTTATGGCTACATCCCTTTAGAGTATTGGATGGGTGGGTGAACTAAAATTCGGAACAGGGACCCAAAACAAAGGAGAGATCCACCCTTTAATTATGCATGCAGAATCTCTCCAGAAATTAATAAGTCCTGGCCATGGACTCACATGTATCCAAACTAGAGCAGCCTGTGGCAATTTGAAATCCTCAGGTCTCTCTCTGGAGGAAGACCAGGTGAATCTAGCCAGAATGAATATGATACAGGCAGCTCCCAGGTGGACCCCCCCACCCCCATAAATATGTAATTGATATTGTGTTCCCTTTTACTCTCTTTGGTTTAGATACTGTGTTGTAAATAATTGTAGTATTTTAATAATGATTGTAGCATGTTTAATAAGTAACCCCGGTCTAGATTGCACAGCCATTGTTCCCTTCCCCTGTTGCCCCTCCTTTCTCCCCCCCCCCTTAGTGTTTATTTCCCTAGCCATGGGGTTTGTGTCTCCCTCTGCCCAGAAAGTCTCCTCCCACATACCCCTCCCCCCAACCTAGTTGTGTAATCCCACACCCAACATTCATGTCTATTGGGAGTCCTTGCTGAGCTGGGATTCACAGTGCACCAGTGTGTTTGATATCAGGCCCCACCTGATCGCATTGATCTTGGTCTTCCAGAACAGGCTGGTACTTCACAAGGTTTGAGCTAGTATGTGTGAGGGTAAGGGGTTTGTGGGAAGGGAACCCCCGGACCTAGCCTCGGGAATGCCCTAAACACACGAGGGAACTCCTGCCGTGCAAGAGGGTTCACTCTCCTTTGCTGAGAAACAAGACCCCTCAGGATATAGGTTGGCCCTAAACGTCCCAATAGGGGCAAGGCCGTATCATCACAGGGGCACTGGCAAGTGACAGGAAGAGTGAGCGTCCCCCACACATTCCACAGGGGGACCAGGTCCCTGCCCAACACTCACACCCCCACATCCACTTATACTGTGCTCAGGAGAACTCACCTGGGTGTCCTGGACAGTGAGGACGGGGTTAACACCTTGGGAAGGGGGAGAGGAAGGGAAATCCAACACCACCGGGCGCTAGGGAAGGAAGGGAACCGCCTGGAATAGAAGGGGAAATGCAACACGAAACAACGACACACAGACTCCTAGTTCACGCACTCACCTTTCACTCTCCGTTCACTCCACGCAACACACACACTCTAAATCGCACAAGATACTCCAACAAAGACAGTCGCAAGGGGGCCAGCTCCACAGCATTGCTGATCACCGGCAAGGTGATTATGCAGAGGCTTCCTTATGAACACTTAGCTCTGCCCCTTATGTGCCTGTAGACGTGCTGAACGCCGCAGCGTCTGATTAGGCTTTCCCCCATCACCTGCTGGGGTTCTGCTAGTCTCTGTGGGCTCCCCCCCCAGGGGGAGCAACGGGTCCTGTGTTGCCTCTGTGTTGTTGCTCTGAGGCAGCGTGGGCACGTTGGAAGGACCCGCCCCTTTGTTTACAGGAGGCGTGGGGCGGTCCAGGCTTCGCTGCTCGGCTGCAGTGTCTCTGAGGCTTTAGGGTCAGGGGGAGCTGGGGTTTGCATTGTGGGGGTCTGGAAGTCAGCATCAGGTAGGGGCGGCTTCTGAGCAGGGGGCCTCTTATCTCCCCGCAGCCTCTGTATCCTCCACTCGGAGCGGGCTCGTGCTACCCTCTTCTGAGTCCATTTCCTAACAGCACCCCCCCAGTCCGCCAGGCATCCATGAATGTGGGGTGGGGGTCCCGGACAAGTGGGGTGGCGTGCATGAAATGCACGAACAAGGCGGGGTGCATGTATGCTGGAGGCAGGTTCCCAAGACCATTCCGCTACCCCATAGCCTTTCCAATCCACCAAATAAAATAAATTACTTCACAATCTTGGAATCAAGTAAGGTACATACTTCGTATTCCGGCTCCCCTTGTATTTCGCACATGGGACCTGGAGGAGAAGGATCGGGGAAGAGAGAAGGATGATGCGGTTTTAGTACAGAAACATGAAATACAGGGTGGATACCCAAAGAGGCAGGAAGGGTGAGTCGGTACACTACAGGATTCACTTGCTGTTGAATTGGGAAAGGTCCCATGTATCGATTATCCAACTTGGCTGAGGGGCGAAGCGACGGGTAGTGTCGTCTATCCACCCATACTAGATCCCCCACTTGGTACTGGGGGGCTGGTTGGCGGCTGCGATCGGTGGTAGTCTTGTATCGCTGTCGGGCAAAGCGCAACATAGCAAGGGCATGGGTGTGACATTGCTGAAGTTTTTGTATCATTGCTCCCGCTGCGGGGACCTCCGTGGCTGGTTCCACCGGGAAGGCTAACCTAGGATGGAACCCATAGTTCACATAAAAGGGAGAGGTGCTGAGTGCAGCATGATTGGAGTTGTTAAAAGCAAATTCAGCAAGCGGTAAATACATAACCCAATTATCATGTAAGTAGTCCACATGGCATCGCAGATATTCCTCCAATGTTTGGTTAGCCCTTTCCACCTGTCCATTGGCTTGTGGATGATAGGTCGTGGTTGGGGCTAATTTAACGCCTACAGCAGAAAATAGCGCACACCAAAACCGTGCTACAAACTGGGGTCCACGGTCAGAGACTATGGTCACAGGGAGTCCATGATGTTTAACCACATGTTGCAAAAATAACTGTGCCGTTTGCGGGGCTGTTGGCAGTCTTTTGCATGGTACAAAGTGTTCCATCTTTGTGAACTGGTCCACTATAACAAAGATGGTCGTATATCCCTGGGAAGGAGGTAGTTCCACTATGAAGTCGATATTGACTCTCTGCCAGGGCCCCTGTGGCAAGGGGGCTAATTGTAGCAACCCTACCGGTCGTTTTCTAGATACCTTGGTCCTACAGCAAATACGACATCCTTGTATATAGGCTTTGACGCCTTGTCGCATGGCTGGCCACCAGAAGTGGCGCTGTAGCAGCTGAAGGGTCCATCATTGCCCAGGGTGCCTGGCTAAGGGTGCACTGTGGTGAGACCAGAGGAGCTTCTGACGGGCCTCGCGAGGAACGATAATAGCCTTCAGAAATCCTGATGAATCCTGGGGTGCCAGTTGTTGTAGTTCAGTACCTTTTGCCGAGCAGGTCTTTAGCTGTGCACCGGTCAGTCCTCCGGCCATAAACACCCGATGACTTAACAGGGGTTCTTGGGGAAGTTCTCCATCAACAGGGGTTTCGTAGGTTATTTAAGTTTCCTGGTCGATAAACAATATGAAAATCAAAACGGGCAAAGAATAGTGCCCACCTGGCATGCCGAGCATTTTGAATACGAGCTGTTTGTAAGAAGATAAGGTTCTTATGATCTGTGATTACCTGGACCGGGTGGCGTGCTCCTTCCAAGAAGTGTCTCCAAACCTCAAACGCCACCCGGATAGCCAGTAACTCTCGGTCCAGGATAGTATAGTTCCTTTCAGCGGTTGTAAGTTGACGTAAATAAAATGCACATGGCAAAGAGCCTTGATCCTGTCCCTTTGGCTGTAGGACTACTGTTCTGATGGCTATGCTAGAAGTGTCCGTTTCTACAATAAAGGGAAGCGAAAAATGAGGGTGTTGTAGGGTAGGGGCCTTGGTGAAGGCCATCTTTACCTGCTCGAAGGCTGTTTGTTGTAAGTGTCCCCACTGGTATTGTTGCCCCTTTCGCAAGAGAAGGGTAAGAGGGGCCGTCATATCTGCATAGTTTGGGATGTACTGTCGGTAGTAATTTTCACTACCTAAAAAACGTTGTAGAGGCTTAACTGCTTGGGGGGCTGGCAATGCAACAATGGCATTTACCTTAGCGGGGTCCATTCTTATTCCATGCGCTGAAATGATAAAGCCTAGGAAGGGAACTTCAGTCTGGTGGAAAGCACACTTCTCCATTTTAAAATATAAATGGTACCGTCAGAGGCATAGGAGCACAGTACGGACATGCTGAATATGTTCTGCTTCATTTCTGTGAAAAGATAAGAATGTCATCCAGATAAGCGACAACAAACTGGTCCAAAATGTCTCGGAACACATAATTTATTAAATGCTGAAAGGCAGCAGGGGCATTGGCCAATCCATATGGCATAACAAGGTATTCAAAATGGCCATACCTGGTGCGAAAGGCAGTTTTCCATTCGTCCCCCTGCTTGACACGAAGAAGGTTATAAGCCCCACGTAGGTCCAGCTTGGTGAAAATAGTTGCTCCTTGCAGTCTATTCAACAACTCAGGGATCAACGGTAAGGGGTATCTATTTTTGACTGTGATGGCATGGAGTCCTCTGTAGTCGATACAGGGACGAAGGCCCCCATCCTTTTTAGGTACAAAAAAGAGGGGCGCCCCCCCTGGTGATGTGAATGGCCGGATAAACCCCTTTGCCAAGTTCTCATCAATGTAATCCTTTAGGGTTTTTAATTTGTGTTCTGATAAGGCATAGCTCCTCCCATAGGGAGGGGTGGTATTTGGTAGTAGAGTGATGACACAATCATAGGGGCGGTGAGGGGGAAGCTCCAATGCTTGTTGTTTTCTGAAAACATCCTCCAGATCTTGATAAACTGGGGGAAGAGATGTGGACACAGTTGCGACAAGCAATGGTGTGGAGACCTGGTTTCCCTGGGCTGGTCTCGATGTCCTGCAATTGGAGACACAGAAGGAGGAGGAAAAAACAACTTTCCTACATACCCAGTCTATGGAAGGGTTGTGTTTTCGAAGCCAAGGAATTCCTAGGACCACGGGAAAGGCTGGTGTACACACCACATCTAAGATAAGTGGTTCCCGATGGTTCCCTATACATCCTTCAAGAATCTGAGTACAATGTGTGATAGGTCCAGAAGTTAAAGGGGAGTTGTCAATAGGAAACACGGCTTCTGTGTGGGTTTTTTGTTGCAAGGGGACATTATGCTGGTGTACAATGTGGGTGTCAATAAAGTTCCCCGAAGCCCCAGAATCTATAAGTGCAGGTAGAATGATGGACTTACCCGCTGAGAGCTGCAAGGTCAGGGCTACTTGTAGCTGTTCCCCCTTCGTGACTGTGGTGGCTTGTATCCTGCCATTAGGTAGGAGGCAGCCTTGGTTCACTGGGACGCCCCCTGTCTGCCCCGGCCCCACCCATTTCCCATCCCCCGCCTACCAGGAGGAAGTTGAGGGCAGGAGTGGGTGAAGTGTCCTGCATTTCCACAATAATAGCACAGTTTTTCAATGTGCCGCCGCTCCTTTTCCTGGGGGTCCAATGGTCCACGGGAAGCTCTGAGTTGCATGGACTCGGGATCGTCTGCTTTTACTTGGCCAAATGATGGGAGCCTAGGGGTCCATGTTCGGGCCCCCTCCTCCTGCCATGTTCGGGCCCCCTCCTGCCGCCGTTTGCGCCACCTTTCCGTCAAGCATCCATCTATCTGGCAGGTAAAGTTCACCAGTTCCCCCTCATACCTTAGGGACCGCCTCGCCCTTCGTGCCCCGGAACGGCTCCTGCGGTCTTCCGGGGGTGCCCTCCTGGAGGTCCCCCGTGTGAAGCGGGGGGCCACGATGGAGCGAGCATTCTTGGTGATAGGGCCGCGGCTGTGGAACTCCCTTCCGGAGGAAGCTCGCCTGGCCCCAAGCCTTTTGACATTTTGGCGGAACTGTAAGACCTGGCTGTTTGCCCAGGCCTTTGGGAGGGAGGGAGGGGGAGGGTGATTTTAATCCCCTGCCCATTTATCTATTTATTACTGTTTCCTAACCCTGTTTTTTGATGTATTTTATATTTATATTTTAACTGTTTTAATTGTTTTTATTGTTGTTGTAAGCCGCCCCGAGCTGCATTGCAGGAGGGGGCGGGATATAAATCTGAAAAATAAAATAAAATAAAATAAATTTCTCTGGAGTGGCTGTCAAAGATAACTGGTCCTTGATTTCCTCATTAAGTCCCTTTCGAAACAACACTTTCAAGACATCATCAGCCCATCCCAACATCACTGCTAAATGTTGAAATCTGGTCACATACTCTAGCAGGGGCCCTTTGCCCTGTTTCAGTGTCATGATGGTAGCTTCAGTGTCCCTCTTTCTATGGGGATAATCGAAAAGAAACTGGAACTCTCGTAGAAAGCCTGCCAAATCATTTAACAGCGGGCTTTCTTTTAACAATAGGGGGGTGGCCCAGTCCAGGGTGAGCCCTTCCAAGTGTCCAATGATGAAGGCCACTTTCGAGGTATCAGAGGCATAGGTCAAGGGTTGCATCTGGAAAGCCAGCTTGCAAAGGGCTAGGAACCCCTGAAAGTGTTTGCGATCCCCTCCAAATTTCTGAATTGGGGGGGTGTCATGGCTCCCTAGCCTGTATTCCCCCTGCTGCGGCAGGAGGAGGAGGAGGGACTTCTTCCATAAGGGCAGGTACAACAGGTGCCTCTAGTTCCTCAGCCCCTCGGGCTGGCCCTTGCTCTTTTAAATCCTTAAGCTCCAGGGCCAGAGCATGAATGGCCCGACCCATCTCTGCAACTTGTTGTGATAGGTCCATAGTTAGGCCAGCAATACTGTGAGGGTAAGGGGTTTGTGGGAAGGGAACCCACGGACCTAGCCTTGGGAATGCCCTAAACACACGAGGGAACTCCTGCCGTGCAAGAGGGTTCACTCTCCTTTGCTGAGAAACAAGACCCCTCAGGATATACGTTGGCCCTAAACGTCCCAATAGGGGCAAGGCCGTATCATCACAGGGGCACTGGCAAGCGACAGGAAGAGTGAGCATCCCCCACACACTCCACAGGAGGACCAGGTCCCTGCCCAACACTCACACCCCCAAATCCACACCCACTTATACTGTGCTCAGGAGAACTCACCTGGGTGTCCTGGACAGTGAGGAAGGGGTTAACACCTTGGGAAGGGGGAGAGGAAGGGAAATCCAACACCACCGGGCGCTAGGGAAGGAAGGGAACCGCCTGGAATAGAAGGGGAAATGCAACACGAAACAACGACACACAGACTCCTAGTTCACGCACTCACCTTTCATTCTCCGTTCACTCCACGCAACACACTCGCTCTAAATCGCACAAGATACTCCAACAAAGACAGTTGCAAGGGAGCCAGCTTCACAGCACTGCTGATCACCGGCAAGGTGATTATGCAGAGGCTTCCTTATGAACGCTTAGCTCTGCCCCTTATGTGCCTGTAGACGTGCTGAACGCCGCAGCGTCTGATTAGGCTTTCCCCCATCACCTGCCGGGGTTCTTCTAGTCTCTGTGGGCTCCGCCCCCGGAGGGAGCAACGGGTCCTGTGTTGCCTCTGTGTTGTTGCTCTGAGGCAGCATTGGAAGAACCCACCCCTTTGTTTACAGGAGACGTGGGGGCGGTCCGGGTTTTGCTGCTCGGCTACAGTGTCTCTGAGGCTTTAGGGTCAGGGGGAGCTGGGGTTTGCATTGTGGGGGTCTGGAAGTCGGCATCAGGTAGGGGTGGCTTCTGAGCGGGGGCCCTCTTATCTCCCCGCAGCCTCTGTATCCTCCGCTCGGAGTGGGCTCATGCTACCCTCTTCTGAGTCCATTTCCTAACAGTATGTTGAACTAGGCAAACCATGGCACGGTTGTGGCACCATAGAGCGCTCCTGACCATAATGTGGGGGTGGTGGTTAATAAATAACCACGCCCCCAATGGGGGGGATTTTTAGAGCAGGCCCCCCATACTTGGCAAGGGGTATGGGCCGGTGGGCATTGGACTCAGAATTCCCCCCCCCAAGAAGTAAGGTCAAGGATCGGGCCCAGCCACCATGGGACCTAGGAAAAGGGAGTTCACCCAGGTGGATACCAGCCTGATCCAGGAAGGAGGTGATTAAGGGGAGATAGCCCTCAGTAAGTACGGGGCCATTAAGAAAGGGCGTTCTCCCTGTTTTGAGAAACCACTGGTGAATAGAACCCAGGCTAGCAACAGCCTCAAAGACATGGAATATTATCACCTACCCCCACCCCCCCAAGCACAGAAACCCAGGTGCAGCCATTAACCTTGGGTCCCTCTCACAACTCCTCCCAGATCACCCGAAACTGTCTTTTGTACCAAGAGCTCCCATATGAATCTTTTCTTTTGTCCCACTTAGCCCAAATGCAGATTCCCTTTGTCCTCCCTGCGTGTCTTTTGTAACACCCTTGAGCCTATCCCAAATCTTTTATCTTGAACCCTATAACTGCCCCTCACTTCCCCCATGCAAACTGAGAAGCTTTGGATACGGACACATGCAGGCTACTCTGTGCGTGTCTGTCTTGAAGGGTCTCCCAGACTTTGGTCTGCCCCTTCCCTTCCAACCTCGACTTCGCTGGATCCACAGGCCGCCTGTCCCCTCTCCAACAGGAAAGGAGAGGTAACTGTTAGGAGCCCCATGCAGGGGGCTCTGCCCCCCCATGCTCCAGATTCAGCCATGACCCAGTGCCCCCAAACAGGATCACCTGGAGCCCCGGGTCTCCCCGCCAGGGCTGCATCATTGGGGCCGAGCGGGGAAGCACCCTTGGCGAGTACAGCCTTCCAGGTTACATCCCCCACTGGAGGGACCCAGGAGCGTCACGCCGCCACTCTCGGTGAGCAGAAATCCAGGGGGCGGGGCAGAGAGCAAGTCTGCAGTGGCAGAAGTTCCACCCCCGCCTCTGCGCCGCTCCAAACGGCTGCGGTAATGCCCTATGCCCCAGCATAAAGACGTAGCATAGACCTGTGCTCCATGATGGTGACCGGAGCCTTGTGCCTGTGAGACTGGCCCCCCCTCCTCTTTGCTGACTTGTGCGATCCCCTTGATCTTGGTAGTGGCATGGTGTGCGAGTGTGGACAGAGTGCTTGTGGTGAGTATGAGAGCGTGTGCTTGAACTTCTACTCTTGTGACTGAAGGTAAGGTTGGATTCCTTTGGGGGCGTTAGGGAGCACTGTAATCCGGGCCCTCTCTGTGGGTGCAAGACCTATCCTCCCCTTCCCCTCGGGGTTGTGTCCACCCCCCTTCCTCACTGGTCCCCCCAGTTCCTCCCCCGTCCTGTTTCCCCAGCGTGCATGGTACAAACGGCAACCAGGGCATGTGATTACTCAGATGCCCTATGATGAGACAGGCCAGGGTCTAATCATCCTGATAGCCCTATTCCAACCTGAGGGAGTGTTTTCCAGGCATAGCCTTGCTGCTTCCATCTCTAGTGGTGTGGGTGATTCCCTTTTCCTCTGTTTCCTGGCCCTGCGGCACCCCACCTCCCATTCGCAGACAAGATTGCTCGGATTCAGACCGACTTTGACGCTGGGTTGATGGTTGATGGGTTGATGGCAGTAGGGGAGGGGGGCGGAGGGCCCGTCTGGTCCATCTTTGTGGGGAGAGTTTCGGGAAGTGACGCCGGCCGATGCGGTGGATGTCCTGGGGTCGGTGAGGGCCATGTGTTGTGAACTGGATCTGTGCCCGTCCTGGTTAATAAAAGCTTCCAGGGAGATTCTGGGGACGGTGCTGGCGAGGGTAGTGTTGCCGCCCTGCCTTAAAGAGGCTGTGGTGCGCCCCCTGCTGAAGAAACCATCGTTGGATGTAGATGCGCTCGCCAGTTACCGACCTGTCTCTAACCTTCCCTTTTTAGGGAAGGTTATTGAGCGGGCAGTGGCGCTCCAGCTCCAGGTTCATCTGGATAGCATCGGGCTCCTTGACCCTTTTCAATCTGGGTTCCGCCCC
>QEPC01008871.1:489442-506005 GCA_003113815.1 Sphenodon punctatus
GAAGGGACGGGGAGATGGGGAAGAGGAGGGGGAGCATTGGGAGAGGTTGAAGGAGGCAAGGAAATGGTCAGATATGGGATGGGGCTCGAAGGAGAGATCGGAGACAGAGCAGTTCCTAGAGAACACGAGATCAAGAGAGTGACCATCAGTGTAAATGGGAGAAATAATCCAGAGGTGGAGATTAAAGGAGGAGGCTAAGGAGAGGAAGCGGGCGATGCAAGGCTGAGAGGGTGCATCAATATGAATATTGAAGTCACCAAGGATGAGTGTGGTGATGTAATCAGAGAGAAATAAGGTGAATAAGGAATATGTTGTCAGCTGCCCCAAGATGCTTTTAGCAGGAGGGGGCAGCATACAAACTTTATTATAAATAAATAAATACCTACCTACCTGCCCTCTCATATATGCCTACATTTGCTCAGTTTATATATTTGTACTGGCCCCTCATATATAGCTGCCCTACAATGCAGAGTTTCTTTCCCACATGATTAGAGGACAGGGAAGAGAGAAAGAGGAAGGATGGGAGAGAAGGAAATAAAAGTGCTTCAAACTAATTTGGAAATCCAGTGCCCCTGCTGTTCTGCCTCTCTCTGTATATCCTCTCTCTGTGGCAGGATGGTGTCTACATTGGCAGGATTTAACCTAGCCTCACAAATACCTGTGACTTGGTCTGACATATTGAAAAGCGAACATCGAACCCATGGTACTGACACATTGGGTCAGTACCATGCCACCCCGAGCTGTTTTAGGAGGGGTGGGGTAAAAATTTGATTAAATAAATAAAATTAATTGGGACAAATGCAATAGACTAAATATGCCAGAATCAACTCTTTGACAGATACCAAGGTCAGGCTGCTTTGAAAGGAGGTTCTGTTTTCAACACTGTAAAATCTCTGGCCTGTCCTGGGACAACATAGTCTGCTGGCAAAGAGGCTTGGTTGGACAGGCAGATGGAAATTCTTTTTCCCATGGATTGGCAATATCACCACCTCATTTTCACAGAAACTTTAGAAGCCCTGGCTAAGTGATATCTGCAGTCAGTGCTGTGAACTAACTTCAGGCAGGTAGGATACATGTTTATTTCCTTTAGATGTACTGTGTATCTGGTAATGCTCATTACAACGTCTTCCATTTAATATACCTTTTTTTTTTTCTTTTTTAAGCTTTTTATTTTTTATTATTTTCATTTCTTCTTAATTTGGTTTTGATGGAGCACTTTTTTCATATAACTCTTCTTGTAAGATGGGATTATTATTTGGTATTTCTGAGAAATTATTTATTTTGCACCATCAACTTTGGGTGTTTTTAAATAAGACGCAACCATGCATGGCCACCCATCAACCACCCACCTGACCGCTTGTGAGAATGTGGTGTGGGTGGATGTGTGCTCCCATGATCCATGCAGCATCCACTCATAGAGCACCAGATAAAAAAACAGAATGCCCCATGCAGGTGAAGGCAAAACAGTGTGTGGGGAAAATTGCCCATGCATCCCTGGCCTATTTGAACCGGGGAGACTACTCTCACCAGCAGACAGGTCCATGGCCCTGCTGCCTCCCCATCTCACTCCCAGCCCTACCAGGAGCTTTTAAAAGAGTAATGGCTGTCTGTATGGGTTGCTTTGGGGGCTGGTCCATGGTAGCAGGAGTGCATGGAGGCTGCCTGCATGGTCATGGTGGCCACCCATGGAGTTGCCTATTAGAATCCCTCCACACTCACTCCACAAGTGTGGGTGCTCTATGGCTGTGGCAGACACAGCCCCTGCCCCCTAGTCTTGCTCATTTAAAAACACCCCATAAGTGTGAGTTGCAATTTATGTTTGAATGGTAGTTTTGCTTTATGTTTTTTGTTTTAGGTTTTCAAGTTGGCTTTGATTCAGCTCCAGAGACAACCTTGGAAATCAAAACATGTTAACTAATACAAGAAGATTCAAAGTAGGGTTTCCACCTTTGGTCATTTTTTACCTGACACTTCCATTTTGACCTATGGCTGTGTCAGGTAAAAAACCACCACAGGCAGCAACTCTAGATTCAAGGGCATTAAGGAACTTTTAGGCACTAAGGAAATAAGGGCACTAAGGAACTTTTTTGGTCTGACCCATTTATGCTTAGGAGTACTCCTTTGTGATTTCTCCTAGAAACTGTATGTTTTTAAATCATATTTGTTGTATTTAGTCACTTAGAATTGTCATATCATCTTTGTGTACGATATAATAATACTTTGATTTGTTGTATGGTACCTCGTTATTGTGTGGCTTTGTTAATGGGGCGTGCCTCAATAATTATCCTCCTTGTTTGCACAACATACACCATACAAGCTGTCTCATACCTGGCTGCCCAGCAAGCCAGCCAGAGCTGAACAGGTGTGAGACCAAAGGCTTGCAACCCAATTAGGGTTTCCACCTATGCACATTTTTAAGGAACACATGAAAAATACATGTTTCAGGCATTAGTGCTTTTGACAGCTCTACTCTCTTAGGCACCAAAGCAGGCTCTGCAACATGTATTTTTCATAAGTGTTCCTTAAAAATTTGCATAGGTGACAGCCCTAAACCCAATAGAAGTACATCCAGGGTCAGAGCAATGAATAACTGAGGCAGGCCTAGAAAGGAAAGTTCCCATGTGTCAAGTTGTAAGAAATAGATAGATGGTGGCAACCTCTGGGTCAGACATTCCATGCTCCCCCTCCTAATCCTTAACAGGAGGATTTTGAATAGTCAAGGGAGAGGACATAAAGGGACAAGACATAAAAGGCCACTGCCTCACTTTGCAACCATCAGGGAGGAGGCACGTTCTGAAGAGTAGTTGGCATAGTACGCACCTTGGCAGGGCAGTATCAACCACAGACAGAGCTGCAACTGGCAGAAAAGCCAACAACTCCCCTTCTCTGAAAGGCAGACTCCCAGCAATGCATCATCCCTGTGTGCGGCTTGTACCTGTCTGCCTTGCGAGCTTGAAGTAAAGATTAGGAATCTAGCTCATCAGATCAGCAGGCAGGACTCCATACACTCCCCTTTGTCAGCTCCACTCCTCAGCAACACCAGCATGTGTCGCCCTGAATGCCCAGGTAGGGTTTCCACCTTGTGTCATTTTTTACCTGACATTTTGGCCTATGGGAGTGTCAGGTAAAAAAAACCCCACCACAGGTAGCAACCCTATGCTCAGGCCTTGCCAATTGCACAGGACTTCAGAGTTTAGACCCAACGCTTCCTGCAAATAAAAAGCATATTTGGCTTTCCCCAAAGCAGCTTGGCCTAGCAGCATATACTGAGGCCTGATAGAGCAAACATGGAGCAGACGTAACCCATGCTGTTGTGACAGTTTTATTAATCAGCAGCATTAAGGTTGCTTTTACACGAGCAGCCAGATGCAGTGTGTTGAAGAACACACTTCCTGAAAAGCCCTGTGGGGTGCGTTTAGATGCACAGGAAGCAGTCGGTCACCACAGGAATTGCAGCTCGCGCAGTCTTTTTGAAGGCACATTTGGGAAACCCCAGCTTCCCAAATGCACCTTCAAAAAGACTGCGCAAGCCGCGATTCCTATAGCGGTCAGCTAGTTCCGGTGCAGCTAAACACACCCCGCGAGGCTTTTCAAGAAGCACGTTCTTTAATGCACTGTATCCAGCCGGTCATGTAAAAGCGGCCTAAGAATAGTGCAAGCCCACCTGCAGTTGTCAGCAGAGGATGAAGCAAAACCTTTCTTTTCTCTCCTTCTTCAAATGGCTGTCTGGGGACCACCAGGGGGCATGTGTGGAAAGTAGCTGCACTTAGTGAAAGCTCCAGTGAGGCCTATGTTTTTACTCCTTTTTAAAAAAAGGATAAACTAAAATTTACACACCCCGAAAGTAGAGCTGATGAAACAGGAGCCAAGAAGGAGCAGGAGGAACAGAAAAACTGTAAAATCCTTGCCCAGAAAAGGTAATTCCAAAGGGGAGACTTCAGGGCCTTGCTGTGACAGTAGCCCAGAACAGGCTGAGAACATGGCAGCAGAGGCTTTCTTCTCTTCAGGGGAGCCACTGGGCATGCACACACAGTAGCCGCGCCGGCGAAACGCTCCCGACGGCCTGACATCAAATGCCTTTTTAAAAAAAAGCCTTTAAACAACTATCTGGAGCCACACATGGGGAAGAACTTAAAGCAGAACCCCCCTGGCCCCCCAAAAGCAAAACAAAACGAGCCCCAGGGGCGGGAGAGCCCAGAAAAGCTGCAGAAGAAAGTGAGTGGAGGGGGAGGGGTGCCAGACTCACCATGTGCAAAGATGGCGGCGGCAATGAGATCCAGGCCAGGGGAGCAGCCAGAGATAGCGGAGCAACTAGCCTGTCTCACATACACTATTACCACCCAGCATGAAGTCACCAAGAAACAATGGGAGATCCTGAACAATGGAATCCAGAAGGTAACGAGCGTGGTGGCAAATAAAAAATTGGATGGGATGGCGGAGAGGGTTACAAGTCTGGAAACCAGAATGGAGGAGAGGGAAGGACAGAACCAGGCCTGGGAGGAGTGCCTACAGAACATAGAGAAGGCACTGGGAGGGGCCCAGCACAAAATTGAGGACCTAGAAAATAGGGGCAGACGGAATAATCTTAGGATCCAAGGAATCCCTGAGGCCACAGAGGCCCAGGGGGGAAGGGATCTAGTGCATAAAGTCCTGAAGGCCATCCTCCCACAGTGCACCAACCTGCATGAGATCGAAGTGGACAGGGCACACAGAACCCTGCGCCCCAGGCCTAAAGAGGGCGACCCCCCAAGAGCATTGATATTTAGATGCTTACGGTATCAAGAAAAAGAACAGATACTGTGGGAAGCCAGAAAGAGCAGAGACCTGAGATTTGAAGGGTGCAGGATCACTTTACAACCAGACCTGGCCCCAGCCACGGTGGCAAGAAGGAGAAAATGGTTCCAGATACAAGAAAAGCTAGCAACACATGGCATAAAAGCACAGATCAGATACCCTGCAATACTCTCCTTCATTCATAAAGATCGAAGAAGAAACTTCTCTGATATAAAGGCGCTGGAGAGATACATGGCTGCAAGGATGCCAGAACTGGGAAGAATAGCAGAGGAAGAAGCAGCAGCGTAGCTTGGTCAAGAGATGGTGGGAAGATGGCTAAACCGGGAACAAAGAGACACTGGGACAATATTAAGGCATTTCAAGAAATTGTAATGTATAAAATAATAAGGGAAGGGCTTGTCGGGGGGGATAGCGGAGAATAGCGACTCCATGGCATACCCCTGGAAGGTTCCTACAAAACCTTCAGATGAGAAAGGGAGGGAAAGGGGGGGAGGAGGGAGGGAGGGGGGGAGAAGGGAAAGACGGAGGGGGGGGGACAGAAGATTGCAAGGGCCTTTAGACAAACAAAAAGAAATGGTAACAGGGAGAGTGACAGATCAAAAACTAAGTAAGGAATATGGCTGAGTTTACAATATGCACATTGAATGTGAAGGGACTGAATTGTCCAACAAAAAGGAAAAAAACATGGCAATATGTGAAAAGGTTAAAATCACAGGTGGTTGCACTGCAGGAGACACACTTACTGCAGAAAGATAATAGTAGGGTCAGAGACAAATATTATGACCAAGTGTACTTTGCTAATGCAAAGAAAAAAAAGGCAGGAGTGCTTATGGCTATGGCCCGTACACTGAACTTCAAAAAACAAAAAATAATTAAAGACCCAGAAGGCCGGTACCTGCTTGTGCAGGGACTGGTGGAGGGGGAGGAATACACCTTTCTAAACTTCTATGCCCCTAACATGGGACAGGTGGAATTCATGCAAAAAATCATAGAACTGATGAAAGCAGAGGGCAGGGGGACACAGTTCATGATAGGAGATTTAAACAGCCCATTGACAAAACTGGACAGGTCAGGGGGAGGGAACCTCAAAAAAGGGCAGAGGAAGATGGCCAAGATGATAGAGGCAGCATCAATGGTGGACACATGGCGACTAAAACATCCTAGAGACCGAGAATACACTTTTTTCTCCAGCAGACACAGGTCATACACAAGAATTGACTACATATTTATGCAGGATAGGGAATGGAAACGCTGTCTCGGAGCAGACATATGCCCAGCGGCGTTCACAGACCACAGTGCAGTAACAGCCTCAATCAATACAGGACAACAAAAAACACACAGACCACGAAGGTGGATATTAAATAAGGCATCTTTATTCAATCTAAATAACAAGGAGGAAATTAAACAACAGATAGTAGATTATTTCAAGCTAAATGATAATGGGGAGGTGTCACAGGCAACGGTGTGGGAGGCAGCAAAGGCATACATCAGGGGCCAATACATAAAACTGGATTACTAAAAAAAAAAAAAAAGAAAAAATGAGCTAAATGAGTTATACCTTAGATTAAAACATTTAGAAAATACCCTGAAAGACAAACCTAAAAAGGAGGGGCTGAAGGAAAGGGTACAGGTTAGGGGATTAATAGATTAATAGACACAATGGAAACTGAGGCAGTGGTCAAAAAATTACGATATACCAAACAATTTTATTACATGAAAAGTAAATGGCTGTCTGGGAGCTTCCTAATGTAGAGGAGAGTAGCTGCACCAGAAGGGTGGTGAAGGCCTACATAGAGGCTGCTATTTACAGACCTCGTTTGACTGCTTACAGTTTACAGGGTTTGGAGTGTTCCAGGAAGGAAGAATTTACCTTCTATAGTGGACAGACTAGACATCTGCAAGCTTTAACGAACTGTGAGCCTCCAGTTGCCCAAGAACATAAGTAGTGCCATACTGAGTCAGTCCATCAAGCCCAGCATCCTGTCCTCCAACGGTGGCCAATCTCGATCGTATGGGAGAAGAACCAACAGTCACAATGGACAATCCATTCCCCATTGTTCACTCCCAGCTCCCGACAGTAAGAAGTTCATCCCATAAGCTCCTTGGTTAATAGCCATTAATGGACCTAAAACCCTACCAGCCTAGACAACATCCCCTGGCAACAAATTCCAAAAGTTAATTATGCGTTGAGTGAAAAAGTACTTCCTTTTATTTGTTTTCAATCTGCCAGAAGCTAGTTTCATGGGGTGTCCCCTAGTTCTAGTACTATTTGAGGGGGTAAATAACAGTTCCCTATCTACTCGTTCGACACCACTCAAGATTTTATAAACCTCTATCATGTCCCCTCTCGTTCTTCTCTTCTCTAAGCTGAAGAAATCCAGCTTGTCAACCCTCTCTTTGTACGGAAGCTGTTCCATATCCTTTTATCATTCTCGTTGCCCTTCTCCGTACCTTTTCTAGTTCAGCTATGTCTTTTTTGAGATAGGGCAACCACAACTGCATACAATATTCCAGGTGCGGTGACACCATCCATTTGTATAGAGGCATTATGACAGCCTCAGTTTTATTCTCTATCCCTTTGTGAATAACTTCTAACATTCTGTTCGCTTTTTTGACTGCTGCTGCACACTGGGCTGAAGATTTCAGTGTACTGTCCACAATCACTGCCAGATCCTTTTCCTGAGTGGTAACTCCTAGCTTAGTACCCAGCATTGTGTACTCATAGTTTGGGTTATTTTTCCCTATGTGCATCACTTTGCACTTAACCACATTAAATCTCATCTGCCATTTAGATGCCCAGGCACCCAGTCTCGTAAGATCCTGTAGC
Organism: Sphenodon punctatus; assembly: GCA_003113815.1. Lineage (NCBI taxonomy): Eukaryota > Metazoa > Chordata > Lepidosauria > Sphenodontia > Sphenodontidae > Sphenodon > Sphenodon punctatus. Next base: position 497,064 of record QEPC01008871.1, read on the forward strand.
AGTTCTTCACAGTCTGCTTCTGTTTTAACTACCTTGAATAACTTGGTGTCATTTGCAAATTTGATCACCGCAATCTTAACGCCCCTTTCCAGCTCATTAATGCATTAAACAGCACCAGTCCCAATACAGAACCCTGGGGCACACCACTTTTTACATCTTCCAACTGGGACTTACAATAGTGATCTGTGTTTCCTTCGCTGTCCTGTGAACCTTTGGGGGTAGGGTTGCCAGACATGCAAATTTTTTACCAGCCACATATGAAAAATACATGTTGCAGGGCTACACTGGCACCAATGCAGCCCTACAGCATGTATTTTTCATAAGTGGGTGGTTAGATTTACATATCTGGCAACCCTATTTGTGGGTGCTGAAGAGATTTGTAAATTTCTTCCGTTTTCCCCCCTTCTTTTTCTTGTAAGGAAATAGCATTAAGACTTATCAGAATGTCAAAGAGTCATCTGTATTAGCTCTATACTTTTATTATATTCATAAAGGTTTTATTTTAACATAATACTTCAATTAGATTTGTTCTTTCATATTTTAAAAAATGTTTTATTGAGGCACATAACAGAAATATATCAACAACTATTATGTATCTTGTACCTTGCACAATGCTTTCTCAGGCTACATAGCTTATCTTTTCCGCCGTTCCTTGTGTTGATCATCACATACATTATCAGTGTTACATTTATTCTTGTTTCTTTTCAGTACTCAAAAAAAATTGGCCAGAGATTATCATCTGGGGAGCCTTTCTCCTCTGATAGGATAGAAATGGAGCCCATATCTCCAGATATGTGTCTTCTTTTTGGCATTTACCTTGCGTACGCACCTGATGGGACAGTTTCTCAAACATGACCAAAATGTTCCATATTTTACCATACCACATCTCAAGAGGAGGAGGGTTTGATCTTTTCCAATGACTTGCTGCACAGAGTCTGGCTGCTAACAGTAAAGGAGATTCGTTTTTCATTGTGTTTGAATTGCAGGCCCTTCGCCAATGCATTGAATAGACATGTCAGAGGGTCTTTGGGGATTTTTCAACCTGTGATACATTGAATTTCTTTGAAAGTTTCCTCCCCAAACTGACTAATTTCTGGACACTGCTGTCACATGTGCAGATATGTTCCTCGTTCACCACAGCTTCTCCAACAGAGTGCCTCCCTTGTTGCATAAATGTATTGAATTTTGTCTGTATAATATCTTGTAAAAGTTTTTTTGTGGGTTACGCAAAGAATTGATTAATAATATCCTCTTCCATATTGAGTCCCATTCATATAGATCAATTTCTCTTTCCAAGTCCTTCTCCCATCTTTTCATTTGGGGTTTTTTTTGTCAGCATCTTTTGAAATCAAAAGTAAATATCTTGGAGGTTAAGCCTTTTGTTTCGGCTTGCAACTGGATCAGTTCCTTGAACATCGTTAGAAGTCTACACAGAGCTGCTTCGTATCTAGATTTCTCTATAAAGTGTATGACTTGTGAGTATTGGAAGTATGGAAGCTTTATTTCATTTACATTTTTGCACATTTCTTGGTACGTTTTTTAACTTGGGGCCCAGGAACAAGAGCTGAAACTCTGTGATCCCTTCTCTAGTTCATAATGACATGTCATTTTGACAGTCCCTTAGAATAAATTCTTGATTGTTGATGAAAGAAGCTAGAGGGGAGGGCCTTGGTAAGAGAGTGCTTGTCTAATGCGGCTAAAGTAGTGTGAATGGGTGTGTATTTATTTCTGGTGTTTTTAATTTTTTTGATCCAGCTGTTGCTGTGAATAAATGTATTTGGGCTCCAATCTTGTTCAACTTTCACCCAGTGCTTGGATCAGCTATTGTTGACCCAATTAGTAATATCCTTTAATTATGAGGCATAGTAATAGTATGCCAGATTATGAAGGGCCAGCCCACTCCATTTTATAGGTTTATATAGAACTTGAGAGCTCACTCTTGGGGATTTTTTGTATTTCCATATTAACTTTAAAATGGCCTTTTGCCACATTTCTAGTATCTTGTGTGGGACACCAATAGGGCTGCACTAGACCAGAAACAGTAACTTTAGCAGAATGTTCATCTTAACTGAGCCTACCCTGCCTAACCAGGATATTTCATATGTAACTGATAAACTTTATTCCTGCGTGGCTGAGGTCGTTGCAGAACACAAAATAAACATATATATACAATTAAAAATAATCCACAAAAGCAATTTATCAAACAATAACACATTTACTAAGTATAGTTCAGGAATTAGGAATTACTTCCATCGTTGTAAGTATTTTTAATACTTCCCATGCGATAATATCCCATCCCACCAACTGAAAGCAGGCTCTATTTCCGAGCTTAATAGTCCAAGGGAAAGGACTAATCCAGATCCCACCCACCCACCCCCCACATTGACTATTGCAAGAATAGACCAATTGCAAGAATTGGACCACCACAAGGGTCACGTCAGGGAAACAATCCCCCAACAACAGTCTCACATAAAAGATCAGAGATCTACCTGGAAAAGGGGCACTCACCGAAGAAATAAACCTCCTGCGAGCAGCCTCATGGGTAGGGCATTCAAGAAGCATATGTGTCAAGGACTCCACATATCGAAGATGGCATTTGCATAGCCTCTGAGCAAGCGGGATTCCTTTGTAACGCCCCTCAACTATGGCCGAAGGGAGATAGTTTGTCCTTGCGAGCAAAAACAACCTTCTGTCCTGGGGAGAAAACCCCTGGTCTGAATATGGGGATAAGGTTGCAGAGTCATTTGCCCATAGTAGATAAGAAAACTGGGAGCTCTTGCTCTCCAATATCTGACCTCAGGTCCTGCCGGGCTATATCTGCCAATCTTCTCAAAACCAACCTTTTGGCAGCTTTATAGCCCAGAGAAGCGAGAGACGCTGGGCAGAAACCCAGCTCTCCTAACTTTTGGTTCACCGCTATGAGCAGCCATTTTGTGATCCTTCTCTAACTATCGAGAGAGCCAGAGGCGCAGATAGCCCAAACAGCAATCTGAGCCAATAGTTGAGTGCTGCGGCCCAAATCCTCTCCAGAACAGACTGCAGGCCACATTCCATACGAAGCACCAGGGAACTAGTCCCCGGGGGGGGGGGGGCAGTCAGCAAAGAACGGATAAACCCAGCTTGGACCCTTTCCAAGCCTTTCTCCCTCCCCAGGACCTAAAGATGAGCCCCATATAGTAAAGAGGGAAGGCATTTCTGGGAGAAAATCCTAATCGCTGTGCGAACCAAATAGTCACCCCGGGATCTAAAAAAAGATAACAGAACCTTCCTGTACAGTCTGGTTTTATTCAGCACCATCTGCGTCTGCATTGCTCAGCCTCCGTTTGCCTGGAACAAAAGGCCAAGGTACTTATGGGTTTTAACCTGCCAGATCTCTCTTCCCCCCATCCTCCACTTATGGACCAGCTTTTTGCATGAGAAGACCACTACCGTAGTCTTCTCATGGTTTATCTCTAGATGGTTGTCCCTGCAGTCGTCCCAAAAGGTCTCGAGCGAGCGTCTTAACCCCACTTGCGAGTAGGAGAGAACCGTATCGTCTGCATAGAGTAGACACGACAAAGTAGAGCCAGCTATTTGGGGGTGATGACAAGAAGGGACAGAGAGTGCCTGGACCACATCGTTCAAATAAACATTAAATAGATATGGAGCTAGAACACACTCTTGTTTGACTCCCCTTCCTGTTGCTATTTTAGTTGAAAGGGCACCCTGGTGGTTTGGCCGAACTCTCATAGAGGTATTCTGGTACAGACACCTAATAAGGAACAGAAGGCATCGATCCACACCTAAAGCATAAAGTTTTTGCCATAGGCGGTTCCTTGGAATTAAATCAAAGGCGGCACGAAGATCAATAAAGGCCGCATAAAATGGCTTCCGAGCAGTCATATATTTTTGGATCAAATGTGTAAATACAAAACAATGATCATAGGTAGAACATCCTCCCCTAAATCCTATCTGCTCCCTTGCTATGATGTTATGCTCCATAAGCCAGCCGTTTAGCCTCACCAAAAGGTATTTCGCATAGAGCTTGCTGATAACATTTAGCAGGCTGATCGGCCTATAATTCCCTGGCAATGTGGGACCTTTTTTAAAAATATGGGGGCCACTATGGCCGTTCCCCAATCATTGGGTACAGTCCCAGCCACATTAATTGCTGAAAACAAGGAAGCCAGCACAGGGGCCCACCAGTCAACGTCTGCTTTCAGCAGCTCGGCGGGAGAAAGTCTATCTCTGGGGCCTTTCCTCCTTTAAGAGTTCCTATTAATTCTCGCACTTCTTCTGGCGAAACTGGAGCCCACTGGGGGAAAGTCTCCGAAACTTCATAGTTGGGGGTCAGGGGCAGTGAATAAAGAGGCAAAGTGGTGTGTCCAAGCTTCTTCAGTGACCGCCATTCTACCTCGTACACACACACCCTCCCCTGCATCCCATCTAATCCCCCTCACCAGCTTCCAAAATTTAAAGGAGTTAATATCCCGGGCTGCCCTATCCAACTCCCGCCAGGCTAGCCTATAGTGCTCTTCCCTTTTAATCCTCATTAAGTTCCTATAGAATCGACGGGTTTCTGATAATTCATTCAGCAGATCTAACCTATTGGTAGTTCTAAAGCGCCTATATAGATGTCTTACCCTAATGCGTGCTGCCTACACTCCCTGTCAAACCACGAGGGGGTCTGTCTCCCCTCTGCCTCAAGGGGCTCTCTACCACCACCTGCCATGGTTAACAGCCACTCCTTAAGTCATTGATAGGCGGTCAAACACCCAGCTGGGGAGTCCGCAGTCCTTATATCATCTGCAAACTGCATCCCATCCAAAGAATGGAGGAAGGACATTATTATGAACTTCAAATCCCTACTCCATATTTTCCTGATTAAACCACTACCCTCCTGGGGCAATACCACTAACGGTCCTCTGTCCGCTGCTATTTGTATATTAGCAAGGCCGAGGGCCTCCATTGAAAGGGCAAGGGGAAAGCTAGCACCTCAATATTTCCCACTATGGGTAGAACACTGGCTGAAATGGCCATGTAGTCTACTGTGCTACACCCTCTACTGGAGAGATAAGTGAAATTACCAGGATAGTCATCCCATCCATGCCCGTTTAGTAAATATAAATCTAGTTCAGAAAATAATTTAACTAAAGCTTGTCCATTTGCATTTAAGCCTAGGTCCTTCCCTCAAAGAGGCAGCAGAGGAACAACATCCTCCTCGATCCAAAAATTTCCCTTTTGGTTTATATCCTGATCAGAGGGACCCATCCTAGCATTAAAGTCACCTGATAGCATCAAAGGGGTGTCGGGGTAGAGCTTACAGATGTTCAACAGCAAAGCTAACAGGTCCTCCCACACGCTCCCCTCAGCCTGGTGAGGTGCTGGGCTGAATATATACTGTAATAACCAACAAAGACCAGCTGGCAAACTCTATCAAGCACCCACAAACGTTAGATAGATCAAGGGGGAGAGAAGAAATACTAAACCCTCTGGTGTTATCCACCAAACAGGCAACTCCTCCACTTGGCCTACCTCTCAAGGACATCTTAGTGGCACTAGTCCAATGGACCACATAACCAGAAAGAGTAGGCTGATTTAACAACCAAGTTTCTTGCACCATAATCACTGCAAAACTCCTGATAAAGGAAATACAGTCCGGATCCTGTAGCCTCAGGTGCCACCCAGGGACATTTCATGACAGGATCTTTAAAGGAAACGGTCCCACGTTGGCACTAAGTCAGTCCAACTTAGATTTATTTTCCTGGGCTCCTAGGTCAACTTTAACCAAGGTCACCTGTTGCCCAGCTGCCTCCAGAGGAGACCCCATTAGGGGTCCCTGCACCAACAAAGGATCCTGTATAGCCTTGAGTAATATGTTCCCACCACCACCACCTCCGTTATCTTCGGTGACGAGAAAGAGCTCATTGATGGCCAACAGATCCCCTTTTCTCCCCTTTGTATTGGCACTTAATAAATCGTTTGATTCCACCATCCCCCCACACTCCCAGTCTGCCAATTCCTGAAATCTAGCCCAGTTCCTACTGGTCTCCTCCTGTTTACTAATTCCTGGGTTTGCTGTAAAACAGTAATCTATGTCTACTTCTTCCTCCTGGGGGGAGAGCCCTTGCGGGGATGCAGAATCCTGATAAATTACCTTCACCCCCACTTCTAGAGGAAGATCCCTCCTAAGAAGCAGAACATAAAGCTCCTTCTGGGAAACATCCAGCTCCTTATCCTTCCTGGCAGATTCCCACAAACCCGTCCTTGTGTTATTCGGCTCTTCTTGGGCAATAACCAGGTGCCCACTTCCTCCCAGGGTAATTTCCAAGCCTGAAACTTCCTCTCTCGGTGAACAAAAAGGCGTTTCACTTGGCTGCCCCTCACCACCCAGAGCCTGATTATTTACTTGCATAGGGCTACCTTGGGAGGGAGGGGGCGGGGGATTCCTCACACGGACCAGGGAGGGACATAGGGGTCATATCCTTATTTACTATGGATTGGTGGAGAAAAAAAACATTATTTATATAAATTTTAGCTAAACGGATACCTGTGCTATATAGGAGGTGGCTAGCTTGCCAAATGTAATCTGGAAGGTCACTATTCCTAAAAGAGACAACTGCTAGAAAAAGGTCCTTCTACCTATATACAGGATTCTTACTTCTTTAATACTCCTACGGTAGCAAGGAATATGGAGTAGTGTCCTCAGATGACGAGCCACCCAATAAGGGGAAGACCACTGTGGGACTATACCCGAAGGTAGGGGAAGTATCGTAAAATCAATAGATGTCCTACAATAGCCAAAACACAAACCCGGTTCCTAAACTCCCTGTAAGTTAACGGACTCGCCTTCTGTTCTTATGACTGGGTTGGTTGGCTGTGTATTCCCAACCGCCCGGGAGTTTGCAACTTCCCACAGCTTAGGATGAACACAAAGCCTACTCCCCCCATGGGCAACCGCTTGGGTATCTTTGGGGGGGGGGGGGGAGGACCCTACTGGCCCTAGGGGAATCCATTATTCCTTTCAACAAGCCGGGATTAACATGCACAATTGAGCAAAAATATGGTTTAGAGTCTTACTAATGAGGAGTGTTTGCTCCGCCAGAACGTGAACCCATGGAAAGTCAGAGGCCGTATGGCCTAGGCAAGAAGGGGAGGTCTCCGCCCCATGCAGTGAACCCGGGAGTAAGGATGACTCAGCCCCTTCCGTCTCTTCCACCCGTCGTTTGTGGGGTCGCTCCCGAAGGCCCTTCCGGGCATCTCCCATCACCTCGCTGTCACCCACTTGAGTAAGGACCGTAAATCAGTTAGATAAAGGAAGATTGGAAGAAAGCAGTGCATCATCAAGTGGGAGGGGCTCCGCGCCTGGCAAGGGGTGCAAAAAATTGTCCAGCTTACGCGGTCCTTCCTCCAGACACTTCCGGCGCTGTCTAGTTGGTATCCAGAAGGCGTATGTTCACAACAACGACAACACCCCCCCCACCATGGCCCCAGCACCTAAGGCCACGCAGCCCTTAGGTGCGCCACCCTGGCGTGCCGTCGGCATTGCCGTCGGCATCTGCTGCATTTAGCGGCCAGCTGTAACTTGCTCCGCCCCTACCGGCCTGATAGTCTGTATCCACGTGTCCGCTCAGTCCTAGTGCAAGCTCCTCTCCGCTCCTCGCACTGCCGTCGGCATCTGCTGCTCTTTTAGCAGCCGGCTGTAACTTGTTCCGCCCCTACTGGCCTGATAGTCTGTATCCACGCGTCCGCTCGGTCCTAGTGCAAGCTCCTCTACGCTCTAGTCTATATTAGTGGGTAGTTTGCATTGAAAAGGCCTGTATGTTTCTCTGTTATGTAAATTCCTAAATATTTTGTAGATTCTTTTATTCATTTAAATGTATATAGATGACAGCAAGTATTCCTGATCTTTTCAGGGATATTAATTCCTAGAACTTCAGATTTATTGGAATTTACTTTGAAGCCTGATACTTGCCTAAATACTGAGCTTAGTTGTTCTATATTTTAATGAGACCCTTGGGCCGCTTTCAGACTCTCCGCCCTCCCTCCCAGCACATATTCTGGCTGTGGGAGGGAATGCACAGCCAGGATATGTGCGGGGTGCCGCTGGTCTGAAAGCCGCCCCCCCTGCAGCTTTGCCAGCAAACACCTGCAGAGATACAGAGCAGGAGATACTTAGCCGTACCTCTCCCATGCTATCCCAGTGTTTGGAGGCCGTGGCGGAGTGGATGTGGCAGAGCAGACTGAAGCTCAACCCCAATAAGACAGAGGTGATGGTGGTGGGGAGTGAGGGAGGTGTCAACCCCCCTGATTGGGGGGGGTTCACCCTCCTATAGCTCAGCAGGTTTGGAGTCTGGGGGTGATATTGGATGCAGATCTCCACCTGGAGTGGCAGGTGGAGGTGGTGGTGAGGGCCACCTTCCGCCAGTTATATCTGGTGCGGAGGCTGCTTCTGAACAACTCTGGGCCGGACCTGGCCTCCCTCATCCATGCCTTCGTCACCTCGAGGCTGGACTACTGCAATGCGCTCTATGTGGAGCTGCCCTTGTTCCTGGTTCGGAGGCTGCTGCTAGTGCAGAATGCGGCGGCCCGGCTCCTGATGGGGACGGGTTGTCGGGAGCATATAACACCTGTGCTCCAGACTCTGCACTGGTTGCCAATAGCTTGCTGATCAAGGTTCAAGGTATTGGTATTGATCTACAAGGCCCTTCACGGTCTGGGCCCCTCATACCTCAGGGACTGCCTTGCCCTCCGTGCCCCAGAGTGGTTCCTTCTGTCTGCCGGGGGTGCCTTCTTGGAGGTCCCCCATGTTAAGCAAGGGGCCACAATGGAGACGGCATTCTCAGTGGCCGGGCTGCATCTTTGGAATTCACTCCTGGAGGAAGCTTGTCTGGCCCCAAGCCTTTTAACATTCCGGCGGACTTGTAAAACCTGGCTGTTCACCCAGGCCTTTGGGGGGGGGG
>QEPC01008871.1:518543-533504 GCA_003113815.1 Sphenodon punctatus
CCTGAGACTTCGCATCCGCCTGAATGTTTGTTTGTCTTCTCCCATGTCTCTCCCGCTGTCCCCTCTCCTTGTCTCCCCCTCCTTGTCTTTTAGATTGTAAGCCACAGGTAGGGACCACAGCTGATTGTATGTTCTGTACAGCGCCAGGTTGTTACTGGCGCTTTATAAATGTTTAATAATAATAATAATAATAATAATAATGGAGTGATGCAACGGGGGTGTGGCCACGTTTTCAATGCCAGAGGGCCCTGCGCCAGCATCCAGGGTTTCCTCTGCGGCCGGTGGGGCCTGTTGCGACAGGGCAGTTGCGACCCCAGTTGTTGCGGGGGGGTGGGTCCGGGGGCCCAGCCTCCAGGAGAGGGGCTCCCGAGTCCTGATCAGGTCCTGGGGGACGCGGATCCTGGCAGCAGCACCGCTGCCAGCGGAGCATGACAGTACCCCACCAGCGAGGCCCCCGGCCAAGGCCCCAAGACAGGCAGGGTTTGGATCAGTTTTGGATCAGGGTTTGGCGATGGAAGGCCCAAACCTAACAACTTAGCTGAGGGGCGCATAGAGGAGTAGTGTCGCCGACTGACCCACACGAGGTCTCTGGGTTGACATGAAGGGGCGCCGGAACGATGTTTATCCGCGGCGATCTTGTATCTCTGTCGGGATTGGAGTACAGTTGTGTTGGCAAGTTGTTGTGCCTCATTAATGTTTTGTACTAGTGCCCCTGCTGCCGGAACCTTTGAACTGGGTAATTTTGGAATTCCAATCTGCGGGTGACATTTGGAGCATTGTTCAGAGCGAATTCGGTGATGGGCAACCACTTATGCCAGTCATCCTGGAGGTAACTCATGTAGTATCAGAGGTACTGTTCTAAGTGATCTACAATCACAAGGATGGTGTTGTAGCTCCTAGAGGGGGGGAAGCTCCACAATGAAATCAAGTCCCACCCTTTGCCATGGTCCTTGAGGTGGGGTAGCGAGTTGAAGGAAATCAAGAGGCGACTGTTGGGGTATCTTTGTCTGCGCGCAGATTGCGCATTGTTGGCTATATCGGTGAACATCAGCTGCTAGTGTGGGCCACCAAAAGGACCTGAAAATCATTTGGAGCATTCGCTGGGGACCAGGGTGTCCGGCCAAAGGGGCATCATGGTGGGCCCAAAGGATCTGAGACCTGCAGGAAGGGGGAATTATAACGTGTCCATTCTTTTTCCATAGGCCGTCCTCAACCCGTACATCCGGACCCGAGGTTCCAGGCTCCTCCTCCCTGCTTGCCTTTCTCAGTTGTTCAAGGTCCACGTAGGAGGCAGCAAATACCTTAGGCTCGAAAAGGGGGCGTTTTGGGTCCACGTTGCGGTTGTGGCTGTCGTCACAATGGGAGAGAGCATCGGCCAACACGTTTAAACGTCCTGGATGGTATTGAATAAAAACAAAAACCTGGCAAAGAACAAGGCCCAGCGAGCATGTCTAGCGTTGTTGATCTGTGTGGTTTGCAAAAACAAAGTTTTTATGATTGGTGATCACCGTTACAGAGTGTCTGGCCCCTTCGAGGTAATGCCGCCAGGTCTCGAAGGCTGCCTTGATGGAGAGCAATTCCCTGTCAAAGATGGTATCATTTTGTTCTGCCGGGGAAAGCTGCCGGGAGTAATAGGCGCAGGGTAGACGCTTTGTTGAAGTTGAGGTGTCTTGTAACAGTACGGCTCCAATGGTTGTGCTGGATGCCTCAGATTCCACATAAAAAGGGCGTTCAAAATCGGGGTGCTGTAGGAGGGAGGCTGCCGTGAACACACATTTAAGAAGTTCGAAACTATGCTGCTGGTTTGGCCCCCACACATAGGGATGATCTTTCTTTAACAATTGAGTACGTGAGGTGGTAATATCTGCATAATTGGGGATATAATGCCTGTAATAGTTTGTGCTTCCCAGGAAGCGTTGAAGTGACTTTGCTGCCTGGGAGGTAGGCCATCGCTGTATTGCGTCCACCTTCCGCATGTCCATCTTGACCCCGGTCGGGGTAATCACAAAGCCAGGAAGTCTACCGTGGTTAAATGGAACGCACACGTTCCCCCCTTGCAATAGAGTTCTTGAAGTCTCTGCAATACCTGTCGTACGTGTTGGTGTAGAGAAGTAGAATAAATGAGGATGTCATCTAAGCAGGTGATGACTGATATGTCTAGAAGATCTCGCAAGATATCATTTATAAAATGCTGAAATGTACCCGGAGCACTGACGAGTCCAAATGGCATGACTAGATATTCGTAGTGCCCATATTGTGTGCAGAAAGCCGTCTTCCACTCGTCACCGGGGCGGACATGTACCAAGTTATAGGCCCCCGGAGGCCCAATTTGGTATAAATAACTGCTCCTTGGAGGCGAGTTAGCAATTCCAGGATCAGCAGAAAGGGGTATCGGTTTTTGATAGTTATGGCATTTAATCCTTGATAATCTATACAGGGCCGGAGACCCCTATCCTTCTTTGAAACAAAGATGGGGACCCCTGCAGGTGAACAGGAGTGGCAGATGAAGCCGTTCTAGAGGCTCTCCTCGATGTACAGGCGGAGGGTTTCTAGTTCTCGGGTGGAAAGGGCGTAGATTCGTCTGAATGGGGGTTCCTTTCCAGGGAGAAGGTCAATGGGACAGTCATAGGGCCTGTGTGGGGGCAACTCTGCTGCTTGGGCTTTACTAAAAACATCGGCAAAGTCTGCATACTTCGGTGGTAGAGAAAATAAGTATGCGGGCGTTCCACTCGTTGTGGCGGCTACCCCTACCGGTCGAGGTTTGGGGCATTGACATGTTTCCTTGAAGTAGGGTGAATCAAAATATATTTGCCTGGTAGCCCAGTTAACCTGTGGGTTATGCTGCCCGAGCCAGGGAAAGTCCAAGACTACTAAAAAGAGAGGGGTGCATACTACGTCGAAGGACAGGGATTCCCTGTGCGTGCCCACCATTCAGTTTAGGGGGTGTGTTTGTACGAGAATGGGTCCAGAGATCAGAGGCAAGCCGTCGATGGAACGGACCAGCTCAGGGCTGGCTTTGGCCTGAGTTGGTATCGCATACTTGCACAGCAGGCTAGCATCTAAAAAGTTCTCTGATGCTCCGGAGTCTATTAGGGCCCACACAACAATAGATTGCCAGGGTCCTAGGCAAATGGTGAGAGGAATCCGCAGGTGGTTCCATCCTGTCCCCTGTGTGGAGGGGGTAATCTTTATGGTCGGGCGGCCCCCTCTCCTTCCCGACCCTTGGCGTTTCCCGGTTCCCGCCGTTGTTGAGTCAGTGAAGGACAGTCATATATGAAGTGAGAGGTCTGTCCACAATAGTAGCACGAATGGGAACAACGCCGTCTCTCCTTCTCCTCTATGGTCAGGGATCCTCGGGAGGCCCCGAGCTGCATGGGCTCGGGTTCAGCCATCTTGGGGGCCGTAGGCGTTGTTGATAGTGGGGGAAGCAGACGTGGGACAAAGAGCCAAGGTTCTTATTTTCATTCCCAATGCCTCTTGGTGAAGCAGTCATCAATCTGAAGGCCAGAGTCTTCAAGTTTTCCCAAGTCTTCGGAAGTTCAGTGAGGGCAAGCTGATCCTTGAGTTCGTTGTATAAGCCGCAACAAAACATAACCCTAAGAACATCGTTGGGCCATTTCAACTCTAGAGCCAATTGCTGGAATTGTGTAATGTAGTCGAGAAGACTGCCCTTGTTTTGACGAAGAGACATAATGGCAGTCTCAGCATCCCACACTCGGTGGGGGTGGTCAAAGAGGAATGTAAAGTCTCTCATGAAGTCCTTATAATTCAACGGCAAAGGGCTATTTCCTTTTAACAGAGTTGTGGCCCATTCCAGGGCGGTACCCCCCAAATTCCCTATAATGTATGCTACCTTTAGGGTATCTGTGGAATAAGTCTGGGGCTGTACCGAAAAGGAAGTTTGCATAGGGCCACAAACCCCTGGAAAGTCTTACAGTCCCCAAAATATTTATCTATGCGAGGCCCCTTGGGTTCTCGTGGTGCCACTGGGGCTGGCGGGGCCGCAGCAGGTGCCACAGGGGGAGGCGCTACAGGGGCTGACGGGGCCTGAAGTTGGGCCATGGCAGCGGTCAGGGTTTTTTGGTTTTCCTGAAGGTCCCGAACCTCCATGGCTAAGGCCTGAACTGCGTGAACAAGATCTGCTACTTCGTTGGCCCACTCCATCAGGGGTACCACAGGGTAGGGGGATTTTATGGCTGGTGATTTTGTTACAGGGACGGGGGAATCTGGGGACAAAGGGGGAAGACAAAGGGTCCTAGGGTGTGCAAGATTCGAGTCACCACGCACTTGCCCGAGCCCCAGCCACAGGAGTTGTCTATCTAGGATATATAGCCCGTCAGGATAGTGTGTGGACCCTCTTGATCTCACAGAGATCGGGTCCCTATCATCATAGGGCGCTGAGAATTGCCAGGAGTCTCGGGCCTCAGGCATGCAACTACACCACACAATACCCAACTAAGAGGGGGGTAGGGCTGTGGTGCGTGGATGGTGCTGGGGAAACATAGATAGGGGTCCAGGGGTCGTGGGTATGGAAAAGCGGTCACACAGGGAGGGGGGGAAGGGCACAGAAACCCAGGGGAGGCTCTCCCACTCACATTTGCTCACTCATCACCCACTCTCTCTCTCTCTCTCATACGCTGGTCACACAGGATAAGGGGAAGGGAAAGTCACAACACAAGCTTCACTAAATCCAAACACAATGCAATAACAATGGCAGTATGCACAAGTACAACACTTAACTTCTCGCACGGGCTGGTCTTTCCACCTCAATCACCAGCACCGAGTGCTTCTTGGCGACGGTGTTTATACTTGAGGCCCCGCCCCCTCCGCGTGCCCGCAAGTGTGCGGAGTGATTCAGTGGGGGCGTGGCCACGTTCACAGTGCCGGAGGGCCCTGCGCCGGCATCAGGGGTTTCCTCTGCGGCCGGCGGGGCCCATTGCGACGGGGCAGGTGGGACCCCAGTTGTTGCGGGGGGCGGGTCTGGGGGCTCAGCCTTGGGGACTCCAGGGGAGGGGGCCCCGAGTCCTGATCAGGTCCTGAGGGATGCAGGTCCCACCGGCAGTGGGGCATGACAGGCTGAAAGATGGCAAGGCTTGCTGGGAGACACTCTAATGAGCCCTTGGCCAGAAGGGCTGAGGTACGCCCACCCTCCCCGATTCCCCTCAGGAAGTTTTGCCAGAAAGGGGAAAACCTGATACTAGTGACACCAGGTTGGCCCAGACAATTCTGGTACTCAGAGATAATAGAACTGGTTTCCGACCAGTAGCCAATCCCGAAACCTCTCCCAACAGGAGGGTAACCCATGGCACCCGAACCTAGACTCCCTCCACCTAACAGCGTGGAGGCTTCACTGCTAACCAGGCCAGAGCAGAACTGCTCTTCCTCAGTTGAGAGACTTCCCCTCGGAAGCAAGAAACCTTCCACTAGGTCTTCCTACACTTCCAAGTGGACTGCCCTTGGGCCCTGGGTCTCCTCTAAGGGAGAACAACCCTTATCTGCCCCTATCACTCTTATTTTGGATTACTTACTAGCCTTGCTGAATAGGGGTCTGACCTGTACATCTGTTAAGGTGCACCTGGATGCCATCAGTGCTTTCTGGGACCCTCATAATGAGACTTCACCTTTTGAGGACCCCTTGGTTATTAGGTTCCTTAAGGGAGCCATTAGGGAGTTTCCACCTGTCCGCCGACAGCCCCCCAGCTGGGACCTAAATGTGGTGCTTCAGGGTCTCACGCACAACCCTCTGAGCCCATGGCACAGCTGTCCATTGACCTTCTCTCTATCAGTCGCCTTTCTTGTGGCAATTACCACTGTCAGATGAGTTAAGGAGCTCCATGCCCTCTTGTTTCTAACCCCTTACCTGATATTTCATGAGGTAGTGCTTCATCCACACCCCAAATGCCTCCTTAAGGTTGTATCTTGGTTCCACCTCAACCAGGAGATTACTCTCCCAACCCTCCCCTCCACCCTCATGTGTCTGAGGCAGAGGCTACCCTCCATAACCTGGACGTCCACAGAGCTCTGCTCTGCTATCCAGATAGGACAGCCACATTCCGCCTCATGGATGCACTTTTTGTTGCCTTTGGCCCAGGAAACTGGGGAAAGAGGGTTTCCAAACAGACGATTTCTAAGAGGGTAAGAACCTGCATTCTCAGATGTTAGGAGTTGGCAGTCCTCCCTAAGCCATCTGGGTTACGGGCTCATTCTCACAAGCCATGGCCACCTCTGTGGCTCTGTTTGAACATGTCCCACTAGAGGATATCTGTAAGGCTGCTACGTGGCGTTTCCCCTCCACATTTCTCTGCCACTAGGCCATTGATGTGGCGGCACAAAGTGAGACAAGGTTTGGTTATTCTGTTTTAACTTCTCTGTGCTCTCAATAAAGATGGATTGTTTATCTGCCTCCTGCCTCCTTGTCCTTGCTTGCCAATCTAACTAAAGTGGGACTTTGGCTGAGAGGATAATGAAGCAGGATAGTTTCCTACCTGTAACGTTTCTTCTTTGAATTGTATCCTCTCAACCAAGTCCCAAATTCCCTCCCTGCCTCCCCGCATGCAGTGACTATAGTATTACTGAGGGGGGGGGAAGCTGCAGTGGGGTATGTCACGGAGGAACATAGGGTCACACACGTGTGATACTGGTCTACAGGTAGACTACAAGCCAAGTAAATATGTAAAGCAAAACATGCAACATGTATGTAATGTTACAATTGAGAACTGTAAAACCCAAATCAGGACTGTGACACTTGACCAAGCCCCAGGAAATGGAAAGACAGTTGGTTGATTCGCCCCAGACGGATGGCCAGAGACATTTAATATGCTAATGCAGGCAGCCATTGCCTACATGACAGAGACACAAAAATGCTGATAAACAGAACAAAAGGAATTATAGAAGCCTCGAGAAGATATGAGGAATTTCCACCTGGGGATATAAGGAGTTGTACCCCAGAGGGGAGGGACTTTCAGGGATTCACTCAAAGTCTTGCAGCCAGAAAGACTGGAACCCATGAAATGAGAGACAGGACTTTGCTCTCTAGCAACTCTAGGACTGAAGACTAGGGGCTCTTTTAGACGAGCGGTGCTCCGTTTCGTGTCCGCGGCGCACATATAACCTCCGCCTGGTCTAATTAGACGAGACGGAAGTGGCTTAATATGCGCATATTAGGGCGGAGGCGCATTTTTTAAGTGCACAAAATAAATACCTCATAATCGAGCGAAACGGAGCGCTGCTTGTCTAAAAGCGGCCTCAGTCGCTTACATCAAGGACTGAGAAGAACTTATGGATCTTGGTAGGGTAAGATGCTTATTTAGGAACTCAACCAGTATAGATTAGGAATGCGTTATATTTACCTTTGATTTCTAGTAACCACTCTATCAACTATCTTGGTTATGTAATCAATAAACTAACTTATCTTTATGAAGAAGTGTCTGTGTCCAACATTGGAACACAAGTGAGCAACAAGAGTTCTCAAGCTCTTGCGAACCTAGAGATGAAAGAGTCTGTAAACGGGAAAGATCGGGTCCTTGAGTGACAAAGGGGTTGTTCCTGTTGCATGCTTGAATCGTCCAGAGAGAAAAACTGATTCAAGTGGGCTGTATGTGAGGGAAACTGAGTCACTCAAACCCGGTAAAGTGGGGGTGCGGACCTCCAACCTGTGACAGGGTATTTGTGCACTCCTTTAAGGAGGGAGGGGGGACTATGTCACTCAGGGGAGCTAATTTCACTGGAATGCTTGCATAGTCCAATCTGCCACCAGGGGGCGTTGACAATACCTAAAGTGGGACTTTGGTGAGAGGATACAACTCGAAGAAGAAATGTTACAGGTAGGAAACTACCCTTCCTACATATGCGGATGGGGTTGCCCTATTCAGCATTCTCAGGCAAACCTCCAATGTGTATGTTGTTTCTTCTCTCTGTTCTCAGTGCCATCCACTTTTAATTCCAGATCTCTGTTCTTCTGCTACAATGAAGCCACGTTTCTGCAAAACCATTTCTCTGTCATGTGCTTCTCCAAGGGCCGTTTCAAGGACAATCAATTGATTCCCCAAGTCTGCATCTTTTTCATAACTTCTTGCATCTTGGCTGTCGGATCCTCTTTAAGGGTACCGATTGCAGAGGTTAAATCATAGACCAATTTCTCGAAGTCTTCTTTGGTAACCAAAGGTTTTTCTGCAGCCTTGTCCTTTGGTGCTGGTCTGGCTGTCATTTCTTTGATTGGGTTCTGTGAGGTCTCCACCCCAGCAATGAGCTTGTAAGCACCCTTTGTGAAAAGTTATTTTAAATTCTTGGATTTGGGGGAAGAGCTCATCTTCTGCTTCTGAATGCACTGATTTTTCTGGGGGATTTCAGTGGGTTTAGAGGGTCGATGGAGATGGATTTCTTTCCATTCCCTCAGAGCCCAGGTTTCATACAGCCATGCTGTTTCAATCCCCTGCTGGCCATTTCTTCTTTCATTTTCTTATTGGTGCAACCCTGGATGGAGTTAGCCAGACACCGTAAAAATCTGCACACTCAAATTCCTTTTATCCTTCTTCAACCATGGGTGGAAATTCCACTGTCAACTCAGAATAAACCAGCCTGCTGTTCCCACAGATTTTGGAAACATAGTGGGATACATAAAGAAAAAGCACCCAAGCAGGGATGCCATGTGTAGCCCCAGAGGGTTGGCATGGAGGCCCCCTCTAGTTGTGTGGTGGTGACTAACCACCCACAGGTTTATGAGCCTGCTGTTCTTGGAACTGACACACCCAGGTCTTTTAGCTTAGAGGCTCACGCAGATGGAGCTGGTTCCCAGTTCAAATCCCCATCCTTCCCAGGGTGTAAGGGTTACACAGGCAAGGAGGAATTTTGCTGTAATGGCACATAGGTAAGATTGGTTGTTACAAACAGATGTGTACGATCTAGCTGCTCAAGACTATGCTTAGATCCCTTCAAATAAAACATTTTGATTCAACATGGTCCTGCAGCCAGTCTCTGCCTGAAAGTTAGAAGGGCTGCAGTCTGTTTCCAGCTCCATCCCAGATTCACTTAAACAAGTCATCAGGTCAAGTCTTTGTATCCTGGTCTCCTCACATGTACAAGAGAAAAAGCACTATTTACATTATGCAAAAATTGCTGCATGGGGTAGAAGTAGGCTCCAAGCAGGGAATAGGATGCTATAGGACCATATCTTCCCCATCCTCTCTTTAGCAGCCAGTAAGGTTCTGCTAGAACAGGGGCAAGAGAAGTCAAAAGATTAACAGGGAAGAAAATGAGGCAAAATCATTACTGCACTGGAATGGCTTTGCCTGCTTGTTACAGAATTTACATGAAAGTCAGTTTACAAATGAAGAACAAGAACATGTCTGTGTGAAATTGGAAATTTGAGCAGCCATGGTTATGCTGCAGAGTGGGGAGCAACCAACCATACAGGAGGGAGCAGAAACACACAGCATTAGCCTGAATTGACTCTATATGCTGTGGTGGGAAGCATTTTATCCAACACAACATTTCCATAGCCATTTACTTACTACATCGCTGGTGCTATATAAATGCTAATAAAAAAAATAATAATAATAATAATAATAATAATATACTCCTCCTTACTAATGAAGTGACAGACATGCATACAAACACACAGACATACCAATCCATATTTAAGGTTAAAACCCCACAACAGCTGTCTGGATTTTGTTTTAAGTCTGCATGTGTATCGCACTCTTATACATTACTCCCACACATAGCAAAAATATGAAGCAGCACACACATGAAATCTATAGTTGGAACAGATCTTTGGGTATTATCTTGTTTGCTCTCAGAAGCACCTGCGCCAAGCTCAGCTGGGATGAAACTGGGGCTGGCATTGCAAGGGGTAGAAGAGAACAGGCAGGGGCTGCTGCATGCTGGAGATCAGCTTCAAAACATTCTTTCCCTCAAATAGCTGATCATCAGCAACCAGCAACACCGTCTCTCCCCAACCAGGAATGCTGTAGGCCAACAAGGAGGGGGCTGCTGCCTGATGTGGGATCAGCTGTGCTGGTCTTTAGCAAGTGACAGCCTCTCTTCCCAGTCTGCCCCCAGAATTCCGGTCCTAGAAACTAGGTTGCTGATTGGTAGCCAAAGCTTTTATACTAAACAGCTGATCTGCACCAGTGCCCTTTAGATTCACATGCAGCTGCCTTGGAGACCAAGGCTGTCATGAGGGAATATGTAGGCAGTGCGAACACAGTGATTGCCTCAGGTTTGACAAAGCCAGCCCTATGTTTGTTCACAACCATGCATGGACCCTAGGCTTCAACTACACAGGTACCATAAAGTGTGAAAGAACCAAAAGGTCCTCTGTGTATTCCTAAAAACATACAAAATGAACAAGAGGGCGAATTCCTCCGCTCTACACCCTCAGAGTCTTGACATGGCAGCATGCCTCTGTCTTTAGAGGGAAGGCTGCACTCAATTGTCCTTTAGCCTTTGGAGTCTCAGCCACTAGCAGTTCTCATTTGTACCAAGCCTGATACATTTTGTTGTGATATAGATGAACATGCACTTTTTGAGAACCCAGTACTCATTCACACACTCTAAACGAGTGGCAAGTGACACAAATCCACTTTCCAAGTGTGGTGGAAAGGTGATAGGCTTTGACTGACAAGGCTGCTGGTTAAAGGATAATCCAGAGAGTGTGTGTGATTGATGTGTTGGTCCCAAGTGAGAGAGAGAGAGAGAGAGAGAGAGAGGGGTAGGAGTAGATGGTCAGTTTTCACAATGGAGAGGAGTAAATAATGGAGTGCCCCAAAAGGTGCGTACTGGGACCAATGTTGTTTAATATATTCATTAATTACTTGGAAAAGGGAGTCAAGAGTGAGATGATCAAATCTGCTGATAACACAGTTATTCAAGGTAGTTAAGATCCAGTCAGACTGTAAGGAATTACAGGAGGATCTTGTAAAACTAGGAAACTAAATGACAGATTAAATTTAATGTTGAGAATCAGTAAATAAAGAATTATTTACTCCTTCAAAGAGTACGAGTTTCATGCAGTGTCCCCTTGTTCTAAGTGGTAGCTAATATAAAACAAATAAAAGTATCCCCCTCCCGCACCCGACAATTAACTTGTGAAAGTTGTTTGCAGAGGAGGTGATCAAGTTCTTAGAGGATAGGTCCATGTCCATTCATGGCTATTAGCCAAGTAGGTTGGAGGCTGTAACCGTCTAGTGGGAGCAGGGAGTAATCAGCAGGAAATGGATCACTCCATTATGACCTCTTGGATACTCCTCTGAACAAACCGAGAATGGCCACTGTAAGAAACAAGATGCTGGTCTGACAAAACATGGCATTTCTTGTGTTCTTATGGCAAGGTGGTATGAAATGATGCAATGCTGTCTCTCTGTGATCCTCCTGGCTGTTTAGCAAAGACACTAGCCCTTATCACCCACACCAGCCCCATTAACATGCCCTCTGACTACAGTGGGACATGTATATTTTGACACTTCTTTTAATATTTTATGGGAAAACATTTCACATTCTTCCAAGTGAAAAACAGTTGCCCTCATTTAAACCACCATGTGCAGGACTGCTCCCCAATACAAACCTGCAGAGATACTGAAAAGGTGCAGAACGAGAGAGGAGTTTAACATAATAGGCGTACACAGCTGCTTTCAAAACATGGACCATTGCCTCAGGTTGCAGGCACCTACATGGGGGAGAACAAAACAAAGTTTAAACAGAACACTGCCTTGGGAGCAGAGCAATAGGAGACTTGCACAAGCCTCCCCTTGCTGCCAGCTTACCCCAGGTAAGAGCTGGGGCAGAGATATCAGCCATCCTCTGATGCTCAGACTCTGGTGGCAGAGGGACAGGGTTGTGGAGATGAACAGTCTTTCCCAAAATACCCTGCTTTCTGTTCGTGTCATTCAGGCTTGAGGGTTTTCAGAAACCTCTTCTCAGCTGTTGAGAGGAAACAAAGACAAAAAAAAAGAGAGAGAGGCCTAAGCTCTCTGCAGGAGACAGTTCATAATCTACGTCTCTTGGGCTTTATAAGAACATGCAGGATACCAGGCTAGGGCAGAATAATGGACCATCTTGCCCCATATCCCATCTGACGAGGGGCAGCCTAGGTTGCTTCAGAGAAAGTGTATGAACAGGGCATTTATGGAGTGACCCATCCGTGGTCATTCACTCCCATCTTCCAGCTCTCAGATGCTGCATCCCTCAACCATCTTGGCCATAGCCAGCAATGGACCGGTCCTCCAAGAACTTAGCCAGTACTACTTTTGAACTCCTGAGCCTTCGGGATAGGGCAGGATAAATAAATAAACATCCCGCAGCAATGAGTTCCATTGATTGTGAACTGTATTAAGAGGTGGAGCTTGTGGAACCTACATGTAATATTTAAAGACTTCTAGCAACCACTAAGCAAAACAGGGTGCCACACTGTAGGAAACAAAGGGTAGGAGAGAAGTAAACAGTGGGGTGTCTCAGGTGTCTGTACTAGAACCAGTGTGGTTTAAACATATTATTTAGTAATGTGGAAAAGGGGGTGACAATGCGGTGGCTAAATTTGCAGATAACACAACATTAAAGATACAGTAGTTAAATCCAAAGCATAATGCATAGAGCTGCAGGATGTCATGACAAACTGGGCAATAAAATGGCAGATGAAATTCAATGTTCTTGAGTGCAAAGTGGTGCATATAGAAAAAACAAGCCTAACTATATGTACACAATGTTGAATTCCAGATTGTATGTTGCCACTCGGAAAAAGGCTCATTGTGGCTAGTTCCTTGGGGGGGGAAATCAGGTCAATGCACATCAGTGGTTAAAGAGGCAAATGATGTTAGGAATAACTGGGAGACAGAAAATAAAATTGAAAATATCCTTATGCCACTATACACTTAACTTAAACTAAGCTAAGCACCAACACCAGCAATTTCTCAAATGTATCCTTGCCTTTCCCTACATTCCACTCCTCCCTATACATCCTAGGAACCTGTCTCTAACCACCACAGCTGTTCAGTGCCAGGCATGTTACTAGTGCTATGTAAATAATACATAGTAATACTATAAATCCATAGTGCACCTACACCTTGAATAGTGTGTGGATTTCTGGTGCCCCAGCTCAAAAAGGGTAAAAGTAGAATTGGAAAAAATTCAGAGAAAGTGGTCACAAGTATGTAACTGCTTCTCTATGAGGAGAGGCTCAATAGGTTAGGGTTCTTGAGACAACTGAGTTGGGACATGATCAAAGTTTACAAACTCATGACTGGTTGAGCAAGTAAATAAGCAACTGTTTACTCCATAATAGATCTAGGGGACACCCAATAAAATTGGCAGCATATTTAAAACAATACAAGACAAAATGGTACAAGTAGGAGTAAATAGCAGGAAATGGATCACTCCATTATGACATGATGTTCATTTCTCTGAAGAAATTCTCCTGTCAGAGTCAGGATGCTGGGCTGGATGCACCATTGGTCTGATCCCGTACGGCACTTTTTTTCTTACTGCGTAAGAACTACTGAAACTGTTGGGTGGTTGAGGGTAGAGCCATGCAGAACCCATTACACAGCAACCTAGCCTAAAACTGTGAGGTTCATGTCAGAGGGAAGATCCCAGCTTCCCAGCCAGGTGTAACTGAACTGGCATCCACTGCTGCATCCAGGGATGCAAAGTAAATCAAACCATTCATGCAACACACGAGGACAAACGAAGAATTCCTACTAAGTCCAACAGATTTCCCCTTACCACCAGATCCCTCCATGAGCTTCTGTCCGTCATGAGCTTCTGTCTTATCACCTTCATCTGACACCAGAATAATTGGGATATTGTACTACCCAAACAGCCTGATGGGAAAAGGCCAAACAGCAAAAATGTGCAGCTTCAAATGCCTCCTACCTCCAGCAACAACATGTGGAGGGGAAAGGCTGGTAGCAAAGCACATGTGAGGAAAGGGAGGTGGAACTTGCTTGGGGAAGGACATTTCCCCCTGACAGGCTATTTCTTACGGAGCAAGTTGGAAGGAGCCCTTTGCACCTGACAGTCTGCAGCAAGGCTGGCACATCTCCAAGACATGACATCCCCTTCCTTCCCACACCCAGAGAAAGCTGCTGACCCAGTGGGGACTCCGAGCATAAACACGTGAATTGATTCAGCTCGTGATCTCTACTTTGGAACAGAAGTTTCATCTCCCTAGAAGCTCTATTTGCCAGGGTAGCAGTTTCTGTATTTACTGATCCTTGTGCAGTAGGATCCACATGACTTACTATTCTCAGCTAGCTTTCTGAACCTCCACAGCTTCTTGTTGCCTGATGCTAGGGGAATCCTCATATTGAAGCTAATCTATCACGTAAGGTCATTGTGTGCATCTGAATGTTAAGCGCTGTTGATCTTCTGATGCTGGCGGTTTGGAAGTTTTTGGTTAAGGAATTTAGGGGGCACTGCTGCAAAAAGTACTTCAATTCACATCTTGTTGGAAGATAGTTCTATTTTCAATACCTCTGCTGTGCTGGCACTCCCAGTTTACAGTTTAGAGTCCATATTAACCAAGCTTCCTGTGTTTATGTACGTGCCCTTTCTGAAGCGATTACAGCATGAATACCTGAGCACTGCAAGGACATGAATACAACTCAATCGTACTGCACACGACTAGGAGAAAAGAACACTGATCAAGCTGGTTTAGAAGCACAGTACAAGGGTGAGGCAGTCAGACTTGATTGAGAAATTGAATTAAATCAATCCTGTGAGCTCAAGCAGCCCAAGCCTGCCTGCTGTCAGCCGCCGCAGCCGCTGCCTGGCGCGGCGGCCCCCCCGAAGGCTCCAGGAGCCCGCTTCACTCACCCAGAGCACAACGCCGCCTCCGTTACAGGCGCCCCCAGCCGGAGGCGCTGAAGGCAAAAGCGGCTAGGAAAATGGCAAAGGCCGGCACTGCAAGTGTAGCTGTGCCGGTGAACAGAGCTACAACCCTGGAGAGACTGCCCCCCCCCCCCCCCC
>QEPC01008871.1:533791-574503 GCA_003113815.1 Sphenodon punctatus
GCACCTCCCTCACTTCTCCGCCCTACCATTCCCCTGGCAAGCGCGAGTAGTGAGTTTGGACCCCTTTCCCTTCCCCAGCTCTGTGCCCTATGATGATAGGGGTCAAAGTTCAGAGTGCGTAAGCACACCAACAGACCCACACACTATCCTGACGGGCCTCCTTTCCCCGCACTTCGCAAACAGAGCTCCCTTGTGTGCAAGAGGGGTGAACGGGTGGTGCTTCTCCCCTTCCTACCCCCCTCCCACTGACACCTGCCCAATTATACTTGGACAATTAAGGAGCACAGAATCATAGGGCTGGAAAAGAGTACCAAACAAACACATTTAAGATGGAAACAGGTGCCTCCCCACTGAGTCACACACCATTGCAATAGAAATAAATGTTTAATGCAAGTCCACAGACTACTATTTTGTCCTCAACAAAACTTTATTTTCACCGAGCTACTCTTTTTAAAATTTGCCTTTCAAAAAACACAGGTCAAGCAAAGACTTACATATTTCTGAAACCTGCAGTGAATAAGCTGACAAAATCATACCCCCAAAAAAGAGATTCAACTATTTAAAAAGCTAAAATGAAAAGATTTGAATGCTCCCATGGGAGATTTTGTGTATATAAAAATAGGTGCATACGGCCAGCCTGTGGTTCAAAGCTTGAAACATGCAGTTCCATCCATTCTTGGATTGGCTTTATAAACACTGAGCCTTACTCTCTGGATTGGCAGAATTAGGCTGAATCAGGAGTAAAGCAAGCAGTACTATCAGAGAAATATCCCTTGTCCTGGTGCAGAGGAAGCTTCCATCCCTCCCCCACTGTGTTCATGTATCATCCATTAATAATTACCTGAATTCTCTTCTTCAGCCACAGATTTCAGTGGAGATCAGTTTCTCAGATCAGATGCATTGCCACAAAACAAATGCAGCTTTCACCACTCCAGTAGCCCTTAGTGCATTGGATGGGAAAGATAAATGGCTTTAGTGTAAGAAAGCCTTGAATACACTTAGAGAGCCTTCTAAGTGGAGGACAGAGAGAAAAAGGCCTTTGCCTTCTGAGCCATGGTGGGTGCACCATCCCTTTCAAGCAGTCACAACTGCAACAGAAAGGGAAGCTGATGATCCGGACTGGGGGCCATCAGTAAAGAACTGTGTAGTGAAGCCTCTACAGTACACATGCATGCTCTAGACTGTGGATACTTCATGTCAAAGTACTCCCTGCCTCCCAAAACAGTTGTCGGTATTTTCGAGTGCAGTGTATAAATGGGCTGGCAGGATTCTTGCCTTGCATTTATCCCGACCTTCCAACTATCTCCTCTGCACACAGAAATGGTGTCAGGCAGGACAAAAATCCTCTTGTCTCCTAACACCATTCTATAAAGAACCATGCCATACACTGTAAGGCACAGTGGCAAATCCTGTTTGTTGTGTCACCTTATAAAAACCTGTCACACAAGCAGCAGCAACTTACGTTCTATTAGCTTCAACAAGACAACTTGTTTCTTTGCACCTGACAGTCTGCAGCAAGGCTGGCACATCTGCAAGACATGACACTCCCTTCCTCCCTACACCCAGAGAAAGCTGCAGACCTGGCGGGGGATTCCAAGCATAACACATGAACTGACTCAGCCAGTGTCATCAGGAGGTCAGATCCTACAGCCTGGTAGAGATCCAAGCATATGTGGAGAAGCTCCCTGCTAGGGCTTGGCTGACAGCTGACTGAGGGAAAGAGAAGAAATGTTAAAATGGCAAATATTTTCTACCTAAGGTAAATGGAAACAAGAAAAGGCTTTAAAAGACTAGGACTCCACAAGGCAAATGATACTGCCGAAGGAGGAATCCTGTACCTCATGCCTATCATGTCTTCAGGTGCAAAGCAAGGCTAGAAGTGAACTGGCACTTCTGAATGCATTGCATAGGTCATACTTGACTTGGGTCTTGCAGTCTGTGGGTCTCAGAACCATAAAACTCAGGATTGTAACTAAAATAAATAAGACATAAGCTGGGTTCCAGAGTTGTTTACAATCACCTTGGCTTTAATCCTCAAAGTGCTGAACTCAGGCAAGCCCCGCTAAAGTGAATGCCAGCACAATACCTGGAAGATCGGGGCCTCTGAAAGCAGCCACACTGCTACCTCTGGTTAATTACAAGAAGTGCAGCAATATTTCAGCGAGCAGGATACCTGTGTCTTTTAACGTCCCCTTGAAAGGAAAAATCTGATGTTTCATTGAATTTAGGTGTCTTACATATAGCCAAGGCCTGGAAAGGCAGCTGTTCATTTTCTACCAAGCCACACCGAGGGCAAGAAAAATCAGTGAGCACAGGTTCCCCATTAACTGTTCCAGCATGAACTACTAACTGCAGTCAAGACATCTGAGCTAGGGAACTTAATTTTTACCTTGCAGAACAGATCCTGCTCAGTTCATATTGTCACACACCCAGTACACAAGAGTCCAGTTATTCCTTTTGCTTCAACCTAAGTAAAGGAGCGCACGCTAAAAGTACTGACACACTTGCAATTTGTACATTTGTAGGATTTTTAATACAACTACAGAGGCAGATCCAAATAGCTTTGGAATAACCTAATATGACGGCTGAACCACTCTTAAAAGGTTTTAGAATTCAGCAGATCACAAGCTTCCAGGACACTTTTCACAAGTTTCTCATTGCACCCCATTGCTTGGGCACATCATTCAGCAGCCCAACCACCAGCAATTATGCCCTTGCCAGGTGTTACAGAAGCTGCACTGAAAGTCAGCACAATTAATCTCCTCCTTCACAGCATCTTGAGCTATGAAGAAAAACAGAGAACTTCTTTTCAACAAGGGAAGTAGCTGGGAAGTAGCCTTTCTGCACAGATTCCATTTAGACCATGAAATTTTGCTGTCGGCATGCAAGCTCATTTCATGGCACAAAGATGAGAATATGGGGCAGAGTCTTATTAGACAGCCTTCTGAAATGTGAAGAATGTTCAAAAGAGGCCAGATGTTGAAGTCCACAAGTAGTCCAGAGCAATGTTTGGGTCTCACTAGAGACAGCAAGTGGGACGTCATGGCCAGCCACAAAGTATCTCACAAAGGCCATACAGTGTTCTCTGGTACTACGGCTGGTAGTCTCTACAAGAGAGATGCTTCTCCCTTTAAAAGGCAAGGGAAGAGATTATCCCAACAGTCATGCTGCTGATCGCCGGCGGATCACAAAGACCCCTCGCTTCAGCTGTCCAAGGTAGATCCTCATTTTTGTGCTGTCACTGGTCTTCCTTACCCAAATCTGCATGAAAGAGATAAAAACATAGTACTGATTTCTAGAATCCTTAATGTTGGTCATAAACATTTCCTTCATTATTTGTTCTAGGAGTGGCAGAAACCATGGTTTGGTTTTAAAAGCCACCTTGGCAAAAGAGGAAGTTTCCTATCCACTACCAGTTTTTACCCCACTGCCTATTTTCTGCATCAATGGGTATTTTCAGACGTGATGGGCCTCCGTTTTGACATGGCCTGTTGTCACGTCTACACCCCCAAGCGGAATCAGGCTGGCTAGGCAACAGACGTGCTGGCCTGATTCCACTCGGGGATCGGGCGGGGCCGGGGAGCGCAACGTGCAGCCGCACGCCCCCCCCCCCCCCCCCCCCCCCCCCCCCCCCCCCCCCCNCTGGAGACAGGCGGTCGCAGCAGCCAATCCAGTCGCTGCGCCCGATCCTGACTCATGGTCGGGACCACGGCTGGGAAGCAGCAGTGGTAATAGATGTTACCAGCCGCTGATTCCCGGCCGTGATCAGAGTAACCACGGTTCCAGGGTTGAGGCCGGCCTCACCTCCAGAACCATGGTTCAAGGGATTCCCGCCGGGTGTTCACTGTGGTGAACATCTGGCGTGACCCCGTTCAGACATTACGGGCTCTCCGCCACGACGGGTGGTTCACCGTGTCAAAACGGAGGCCCGTAACGTCTGAAAATTCCCAATTCCATCATCAATCAGCATCAGAAAATCTCCTCTTAAGTACCATCAGGTACTTTTCTGTGACAGCTCACAACAGAAAACTGGCATTCAACCTCAGCTAATCAAGAATAAGTTTCCCCAGATGCACACATCAATAAGTTACCTGTCTTGGGATTTGCTCAGACAAGTAACTATTAGTCAAATGAAAAGCATGTCCTGACTTTGTTCAGTGAAGCATTTCTCACTCTATATATTAAATTATATATTGTACTTCGGGACAAAGGTGCTTGCCTTTTAAACACCTGCACTGAAAAAGCCTTGCTCTTGGAGCCATACAATTTGCTTAAAAGAACAAACTTCATTTTTAGAAATATCTTTCAAAAGATTATATGATGATCCCAATTATGGCTAACCAAGCAATAAAAAGGTACAATTTTAAAATGCAATAACGAAGAAATTGATTTTCCCAATGTTCATAAATGTTATCTGTTTCTACTCTAAAAGTAATACCACCCCTTCTCCTCATTACAAAAGAGTGAATAAGTAATTACCATCCATCAGTTGAGACGAGCTCCTGATGTTGGATGTTAGACTATTGGAGGATTAGAATGTTGAATGTCCAGATCAAAAGCTTGTAGGTGAAGGAAGCAAAATGACAGGGAAAGAAAACTAAGCTAAGCGTCTTCCTCTCTGACATTCAGTTTTAAGGGTCAGGGCTTCTCCTCCCATATCCATTCCAGGATATTACACTTTGCAATAATTCTAAGCCAAATCTCCCAATTTCAACCAATAATGTGCCAGGTTCAATTGACACACATTCCTACGTCAATGAAGTTAACTAATGTTGTTGCAATATTTGCACTGGATTTTAAAATTAAATATAACGTATTTTAAGGCAGTGGTCCACTATACCTCATCCTAGCTCCTTCTGTTGTTAAGCCTTTCTTACACAATCCTTCTACACTATGCTCTCGTCTCAAGCCTTCCGTTTCTCAATATCACTATTTCTGAACTAGCTTACTAAAAACTGCTAAAATAAAATTGTAAAATATAAAGGTAAATGTAATATACATGTAAAGTAATGTAATATAAAAATCACTAGTATATAGTAAATCACTATCAGATCAATCACTAATTAAGTCAATAAGTAGTAATTTCAAGTATGTAATATACGTTATATCAAGTAAATATATAAGTATAGACCCACAAACTATACTAAATGTACTAGGCCTGGGCAACAAGATAAAGCTTTCAAACCAATGCATCACAATCAAGCATTTGAGACTACAAATTACACTTTAAAAGTTATATAACCTACACTAAAGTGCTCCCAGTTTTGTTTTTGAAAAAAATATTTAAGTCTTACATTTAAATGTTTTAAAATTCCTGAGCACTACTGCAGCGTGTGAATTAGGGCAATGTTTTCCCATTACAAAGCATACATTTTTGCCGATACTGTGTCCTGGGTACAGCTGCTGGATATACCTTTAAGCCATTCTGTTTTTACTTCGGCTGCTTGCCCATATGCTGATTTTCATGTGGGATTCTATCCCACACAATATTAGTAACAATATAAGCTTCCTGTTGGGCTGCATGCCCACATTATTTTATATCCATTTTCCCCCCCCTCAAAGTCACCTGACTAAGGGATCCATGTACATGTTGTAATTTTCATGTACGTTAAATCACGTTTAATTCACCCCATGCATGTGCATGTGCGTGTATATTTCAACCTCCTGTAATAAAGAACTCATCCCATGCACACATTCAAATTTAACATAATACAGAACTTGCGTAACTGTCAAAGCTGGATTTCCTTGACCTGTCATCCATGATGAAAATAGAGGTTACTTACCAGTAACTCTGTTCTTCGAGAAAGCTCCGCGTAGTCTCACTCTTGGGATCTACTTCCTGCCCTGCAGCCACCGGAGACCTTGTTGTCAGCAGTTTCCAGGCAGAAAACCTGGGAAAATCTAGACATGGTGAGGGCGCCGTCCCTCCATCCCCCCTCCCGTTCTGCGAAAAGGGTGGGTTCAAGATCTCACGAGAACGGGACTGCATAAATAGGGGGAGGAGTCCTCCCCGCCTCAGTTCCTTCCAATGCCGTCCGGAAGACCTAATCAAACGTACATCCGAGACAGAGGGGAAGGAGGGCGGGGCGTGAGAATATGCGGTGCTCTCTCGAAGAACAGAGTTACTGGTAAGTAACCTCTTTCTTCTTCGAGGATCTCCGCAATTCTCACTCTTGGACGAGTGAATAGCAGTTCATGACACCTACCTCCAGGTGGTGGGAGTCGAGGAGGTTAGTCAAGGAGAGATTGGAGAACCGCTTTATCAACGAGGGTATCCAATCTAGCTGCTAGGTCCAGAGAGTACTGTCTGGCGAATGTATGCGGGGAGGACCACGTAGCAGCCTTGCATATGTCGACAATCGGAACTCCTCGAAGGTTGGCCATAGATGAGGCTACGGCTCTAGTGGAATGGGCACACAGAAGGGAGGCTGGTACCCTACCAGCGTGCTGATAACATCTGTGTATGCAGAGAATGATCTACTTGGATAGTTTCTGGGAGTTGAGTTTGACCCCTATTCTTTGTCCCCCATAGGTGATGAAAAGAGCGTCAAACGTCTTGATTGATTTGTTCTATCAATGTAGAAGGATAGGGCTCACTTAACGTCGAGAGAGTGTAAAGCACGGTCCATTCGGGATGAATGGGGCTTTGGAAAAAAGACTGGTAGAGATATGGTCTGGTTGAGATGAAACGGGGAGGTGATATTCGGGAGAAACTAAGGGTCAGTCCGGAGATCTACCTTGTCCTTGGAGAAGCGAGTATAAGGAGGAGAGGCTCGGAGAGCTGCCAGTTCACTAACTCGGTGGACTGACGTGATGGCCACCAGGAAGGCAGTTTTGATGGAGAAGTTCTCCAGAGAACAGGAAGCCATGGGTTCAAAGGGAGGACACATCAATTTTGACAGAACGAGGTTGAGGTCCCATTGGGAAGCAGGTTGGGTTGTTGAGGGAAAGGTGTTAACTGGTCCTTTCCAGAAGGTCCGCATTAGAGGGTGGGAAAACAAAGAGGTAATGCCGTCAGGCCTGAGGCAGGATGCGAGAGCAGACAAATGGACCTTAAGGGAGGAGAGGGAAAGGCCAGAATGTTGCAGGTGTAAAAGATATTGAAAAACATGAGTAAATGTGAGCGAGGATGTTGGTGTATGAGTGGAGGCACACCATCGGGAGAAGCATGACCACTTGGCAGCGTAGCATGCCCTCGAAGATGGATGGCAGGAATTTAGGCGGACAGTAGAAACTTCCGGGGGAAATCCCTCGATCAGGGAAGAATCAACCAGGTGCAAAGGTGGAACATGGCTAAGTCGTAGTGCAGCACAGTACCACGCTGGCGAGACAGGAGGTCCCATGGTTGAGGAAGCTTCATGATCTCCGTGGCCAGTTCCCGGAGCGTCTGGAACCACGTTTGTCTCGGCCAGAAGGGGGCAATGAGGATGACGTGGGCGCGATCTGAGAAAATCTTGTAAAGCACCTTGTGCAGAAGGGGGGTTGGGGGAAAAGCATAAAGGAATTCCCCACTCCAAGAGATGGTGAAAGCGTCGGAGATTGATCCTGGCGCTAGTCCCGCTCGACTGCAGAAGATGGGAAGTTTTGCGTTGTCCGCGGAGGCAAAGAGGTCTATGGTGGGTGTACCCCAGGTTAGAAAAATGTCCTGGAGGACTAGATCGTTGAGGGACCACTCGTGGTGATTGGAGAGCTGGCGACTGAGGCGAACTGCAAGGGTGTTGTCGTGGCCCGCCAGGTGTATAGCCTGAATGTGAATGGTGTGCGTAATGCACCAAGTCCAAATCGCTTCTGCTTCGAGGGATAGGCAAGTGGAACGTGCCCCTCCCTGCTTGTTGATGTACCACATAGCTGCTGTATTGTCTGTGATAATGAGGATGTTTTTCCCTGATATGTGGGCCACCAAGGCCTTTAGGGCGTAGCGGATGGCTCTGACCTCTAAGAGATTTATGTGGAGTTTCTTTTCGAGGGGGGACCAGAAGCCACTGACCTTGATGTGAGACATGTGCGCTCCCCAGTCGGTGAGCAAGGCATCTGTGGTGATGGATGCCTGTGTGTCTGGCAGGTTGAAGGGGGTACCCTGGAGAACATAGTTGTGGTCTGTCCACCATAGGAGGGATCGGTGGACCTCGCCCGGTATCGTCACCTTTCTGTTGAGGGAAAGGAGAGGAGGAAAGTAAACCAGTTTGAGCCACTGCTGTAGGGGTCTCAAGTGGAGTCTCGCATAGGGTGTAACCATAGTGGTGGATGCCAGGAATCCCTGAAGGCAGAGGAAGAAATGCAGTGTCTGGTCCTCCACGAGTGTAAGGACTGTATATTGTGTTGAATACTTTTGAATCTGTCCTGAGGAAGATAGGCTCTGGACTTGTTTGTCTCCAGGAGAGCTCCGATGAATTGAAGCTGTCTCATGAGATGAGACTTCTCTAAGTTTACGAGGAAACCCAGGTTCTGCAACAGAGTGAGGGTTAAGTGAAGGTGGTGGAGTAGAGTGTGTTGGAAGAGGCTACCAGTATCCAGTCCTCCAGATAGGGATAGACCTTGATGTCTAATTTTCGCAGATGCGCAGCGACCACGGCTACACACTTCGTGAAGACTTGTGGAGAGTCCAAACGGGAGTATGGTATACTCGAAGTGGAGGTCTCCTACAATGAAATGTAAGTAGTGCCTGTGAGAGGGTATGATAGAGATATGAAAGTAAGCATCTTTAAGATCAAGGGAGGACAGTCAGTCTCCACATTGTAAACTCAGGAGGATGATCAGGAGGGTGGTCATGCGGAATTTATATCTCTTTATACATTTATTAAGGCGTCTGAGGTCTAAAATGGGTCTGAAACCCTCATCCTTCTTAGGGACTACAAAATAACTAGAATAGAATCCAGTATTTTGTTCTCCAGGTGGAACTGGTTTAATAGCTCCCTTAGCGAGGAGCTTTTCAACCTCCAGAAGTATTTTAGTTTGGGGGGGGGGCAGAGGGGCAAGGGAGGGGAATTGGGGGGGGAAGGGTATGGAATTGAACGGAGTATCTGTGATGGATAATATCTAGGACCCAGCGGTCCCGGGTGAGGGCTACCCAGTTGTCAGAGAAGGGTTGGAGACGGTTTAGAAAGGAGGGTGCATCCTTCAAGTCTCCCTTGATCTCATAAGAACTGAAAACGGTGCTTAGGCGGCTGGCCCGAGGACGAACTGGAGGACTGCCTGCCTCGGCCCTTCTACTTACTGAACCTCTGTTGTGGTTGAGAAGCAGGGGTTTGGGATTGTTGGAATTGTGGGGGAAAGCATCTCCCAGAGTGGTACGGGTAGGGAGAACGTTGTTTTGCGGAAAAGGAGTAAGGAGCAAAGATGGGTAGAATCGCTTGCGGACAACTCTGATGACCCCTGTAGACCGGGCCGTCTGACTGGTCTCTTTGATTTTCTTTAAGGTCTCATCAGTAGAGAATGCAAAAAGACCCTCGCAGTTGAAGGGCGAGTCCTCAATATGGGTCTTCTTCTCCGGGGTAAGAGCCGTGGAACGAAGCCAAGCATGCCTCCTAAGAGTGATGGCTGAGGCCATACCTCTGATTTTACAATCTGCTATATGCATGTTTGCTGTTAATTGAAACTGGGCAATTTGCATGCCCTCTGTCTGGATGGCTGCTATCTGAGCGGGGTCAGAGGTCCTGGAGAGCTGAGTCCAAAGCCAATGCTGATACCCGCACAGGCGGAGGCAGAATTAGAAGCTCTCAGGGACAAGGTTTCTGAGGAGAAAATTTTTCGGCCCAGGACATCTAAACGTCTCTCCTCTCTATCCGCTGGAGAGGTCTGAATGCCACCTCCTCTGGATCTAACAGAGGATGCCGCTATGACTAGGGAGTTGGGAGGAGGGTGTTTGTAGAAGATACTGGCCCCCTCCTTAGGGATGGCATACAACGAGTCTGCCATTTTGTTGGTGGGGGGGTGGGCAGAGGAGGGCTTGTTCCAAACTGATAGAAGGTTCAAGAAGTTGATCAAAGATGGGAAACATAATATGTCCAGGTTCTCCTGACCCCAGGATTCCAAAAACGGGCCCTGATTGGGTCTCCCTGACCACCTTCGTAGGTAACTTGGGGAGGGCAGAAACTAGCCTCTTTAGCATGGCTTGGAATGCTTTGGTACCCTCAACAGAGAGGGCAAGACTGGGGTTCGAAATAGCGTCAGAAGGTGAAGGAGAAATGGTTTCGTCTGCCTCCGGGATGGAGGAGCAGGATGGTGAGGCAGACCCCCCTGATAAGACCTGGAGATCAGGCAAGGGCTGTCCGAAAGGTAGGGCAGGGATAGTGTTCCCTAAAAGGGAACTAAGGAAGTAAGTGTCTAGAGGTCTAGCTGACCTGTCATCTTGTGTCTGTTCACACAGAGTAGAAGTGGCTCTTGGCGCTGGAGCGGGTGGTACTGCTGGAACAGGAATTCGGAAGTGTTGACTGTCCTCCACTACTTGAGTGCACTCCAGAACTGGGAGGTGAGCTGGCTCTGTCGGTACCTCAGGTGGCCTAGAGAAGGTAGCGGTAGGGGGGGCACGTGAGGGTACCGGAGGCATGTATCCCATCCCCTGGCGAGAGTGAGTTGCACGCTCGAGATTGTCAAAGTCAACCCTAGAGGGGTAAGGAGGGGATCTGCTTTGAGATCGGTACCTGTAAGGTACGACGTATTCATGCTGCTGGTACCGGGAGTTCTCATAGGGGGAACAGCAGGAGCATAGAGATCGCATTCTCTGGTCCCTATGGTACCGCAGGGATGTAGCTGCGTGTCTGGGTGGGGAACGGTACACCGACCTGGGAGGTGAGGCTGGGTGAGGGTTTGATACCCTGGGGGACTCCAGCGGCGGTCACTCTGAAGGGAGCAGGAGTGTCTCTGCCATACTGGTAGGAGTGGTTACGTGACCATGAGGGGTGCAGGTGTTTGCACAGACTGTGAGGTCGTGGGCGGTACTACAGTGGCAGGCACCGGCGGTGCTTGCGCAGTAAAAGTTAGATCTGATTCTGTCTCCATCTCGAGGGTACGGGAGGAGTCCCTAGCCTCGGTATCCTTGCTCCGTCGCTTCTTTTTTCGCGGTTGAGCGGGGCATTTAGATGCATGCTCCACGGTACGGGCGGAGCTCCTCGAGCAGGATGCAGTAACCAGTAAGGGGTGGTACCGTGGGCGGAACCTCACCGGACGTTGCAGCAGCGGTACTGGGGGCAGACTGTGGCTCTGATGGATCGGCGGGAGCTGAGGGCTCAGTCAACGTAGTCCGAGAGTGCCCGGTGGGGAGCCTGAGAGGCCCCTCTTCACCACCTGTTAGTGCCTTTCTGGTTAAGATATCCTGAAGGTGGAGAGTCCTTGCCCTTTTTGTACAAGTGGAAAGGACAGTGCAGAACTTGCATGTCTGGGTGTTATGGGTCTCTCCTAGGCAAGCCAGGCACTGCGAATGCTAGTCGCTCACAGATAAGAATAGTTGGACAAGAGCAACAGC
Source organism: Sphenodon punctatus (assembly GCA_003113815.1). Lineage (NCBI taxonomy): Eukaryota > Metazoa > Chordata > Lepidosauria > Sphenodontia > Sphenodontidae > Sphenodon > Sphenodon punctatus. Next base: position 545,253 of record QEPC01008871.1, read on the forward strand.
ATTTAAAGCTGGCTTGCTTGGGCATAGTCTAGCCCACCCGCTGCGGGGTGGGCGAGGCCCAGGGGACGAACCCCGTGGACACAGGCACTGGCACTGTAGAGGATACGTTTGAAGAGGGTAACTTTTCTAATTTTCTTTCTTTAATTTTCTTTTCTAGCTGACAAGCACTGAAAAGCATTCAAGGTCTTTCAAGCGCGACACGTTTGGAAGGAACTGAGGCGGTGAGGGCTCCTCCCCCTATTTATGCAGTCCTGCTCTCGCGAAATCTTGAGCCCACCCTTTTCACAGGACGGGTGGGGGGATGGAGGAGCGGAGCCCTCACCATGTTCTAGATTTTCCCAGGTTTTCTGCCTGGAAACTGCTGACAACAAGGTCTCCGGTGCCTGCAGGGCAGGAAGTAGATCCTAAGAGTGAGAATCGTGGAGATCCTCGAAGAAGAACTCATTAATTTCCCTGCCAGATGAGTAAATGCGCATACACAAGTTAAAAAAAATTGCATAAGATACAAAGTAACAAAACTGTGTAATGTGGGCAATCAGTCTTTATAAGTGTCCATCACACAGTGCAACTGAAGTTTCCAAACTCCAAATTCACCTTCTCCAAATTCTCTAAACCAGTCACGAAACTTACAGATGTAGTCAGTCTTTTAAGTGGGAGCATGTAAACATTTTTTCTATACAAGTTTCTTTCAAAAGAAGGTATCTACCTTTTTCTTTCATTGTCTTCCCAGCTAAAATACTACATAAGGGAAAGTATACCAGGCACCTCTTTTTTCTGAACTGATGCTGAAACAAATGCTAAAACCAGCTGCCTCTAAAAGAACTCTATTGTCCTAACGTAACACAAGTTTTTTTTGCAAGGGGATAATACAGTCTTGCATTTTCTTCATTTCAGTTAAGGACTTGCATCATTTTACTCCATTAATATGTTAATGCTAATTGTAATATCTTTAAATCAAATTTGCCAGTTTAATATGTGTTATAATACATGTTGGTACACTGCTACTTAAATGATCAACCGTTGAGTCTAATGACTGCTCCATGACTAGTCTCATTATTATTATACTTCCATATAACAGTAATCATTGAGAGACTTATTTGCACTGGAAATAAAAAGTAGTTTCCCCTTAATAACCACTTGTTTTTGTTGGTGAAGCTTATTAAACTTAAGGTTAATGTATTATTCTTTTTCTTGAGAAGTTGTCAAGTCATGTAAAAATTAGGCCCCTTTTCCACTATTCTGTTAACATAATTAACAGATTATTTTAACCCAAATAAAAAGTAAGTTTGTGATCAAAACTAAACCACCACAGCTTCTTTCCAGCTCCCAGAAAGTATTTCCACCCACTGGTACTATGGCTCTTCTCCTCCTCAGTCCCTAAATGACTGATGAATATTGTAAACTTCATCCTTAGCATGCTCTCCTAAACTTCACTTAGCCTGTCTGATCTTCACAGATAGAAAGAATGTGGTTGCTGCATTGGTCCCAAATGGAAGAGATGGAGACAAAGTAGTTCAAATTATATCTTTTATCGGACCAACATCTGTTGGTGAGACTATGCAAGTTTTCAAGTCGAACAGGGCCCTTCCTCAGATTATAAAACTCATTCTGTAAGCACCTTGACAATGTAGCATGAATTTGTTAGGAACAACTCATGCCAGACTAATATTGTCTCATCCTTTGACAGAGTAACTAGTTTAGTAGATGAGGGAAATGCTGTGGACATATCTAGACTTCAGCAAACTATTGGACAAAGTTTCACACGAGATCATCATTGACAAGTTTGCAAAGTGTGGGCTGGAAGACACTATAACAAGGTAAGTAAAGTAAAGTCTTTATTGGCACTGGCTTTCACCATGGCCGGACACAACAAAAACAAACATATAAATATAAAATATAAAATATATATACAAACATAAAAGCATCATAATATCCTCTGCACACCATTTTAACCTAGTCATCAGTCTCCATTATTTGTTCCAAGTCCTTCCGGTGCCTCTTTCATACCATATTTCAGCCTACTTTCTCTGTTATTACTCAAATTGACAGTCTGATATTTCAAGGAGTTCAGCATTATCATTGACCTTAGCCTTTGACCCCTTGTGATTTAAATTAAGCCTTTCCCTGATCATTTTACACCGTTTTTCTACTAAAAGCAAAAATGTTGCCATTGATATTATCTCTTTTTCTTTTGTCAAATTTGCCAAGGCCATCCTTATTTTTGAGTGGTCCGTCCCAGCTTTCTCCCCTTTGCTCACAACAATGGATTTCACCCAAACTTCCCTCAGATGGACATAGTAGGGGCATGAGAATATAACATGCTCCACCGTTTCCACCTCCTGTTGTGAACAAGAGCATTTACGCTCTTCATAGGGGATCCTGATGTATCGGCCCTCTGTCACCGCTGTTTGAGTCAAGTTAAACCGGAATAATGTGTAGTGTCGTCTCAAACAGGGATTCTTCAGTACATCTAAATATGGTTCCCTTCTACCCAGGGCCATTCCGTCTCCCAGTCACGGGGCAACTTTCCATGCCCTAAGGGCTGTCCAGTCCTCCTGGGTTGCTATATCCCTGGATCTTTGTACTATTTGAAACTTCATCTTTGCCAGTGTTTGCCCCAAAAGACATTGTGTCGAAAAGCCCATCTTATTCAACACAGTTGCTACATATCGTAGCCAAGGATATGGCCGGGCTCCCTCATGAAAAAGCTCTTCCTTTAAGCAGAGAGTTTGCAAAGCCTCCGGTGCACTGACACATAATTTCCCCCAATACCTCAGCAGTGCTACTCTTGCCTGGTGTTCCACTGAGGGAACAACTAACTCAACCCTGACTACTGCACCGGGCACACTTCTCTCCACTTTAAGGACTCTCCTGTGAAAGTAATTTTGTATTTTCTCAACTATCAGAAAATCTGGGTGTACTGCACATTCTATTCCAAATAGCAACATTGGAATTACCTTTACCCTAAACACCTCCAATATCATAGCCACGGGAAGCCCATGCGAAAATGAATAGGCCTTCAAAATGGCCTTAGATGTATTCAAGGCCAACCTAGCTCGGTTACTTAGATGCTGGTTCCAAGTGCCCCTAGAGGTGATTAAAGTACCTAAGTACATGAATTTACTCACCACCTCAATTGACATATTCGAGACATGCCAAGCTAACTTCCTTTTTGGCTTCCCCCCTACAATCATTATCTTGGTTTTCTTTGGGTTTAACTCCAACCCGTTCTGGGTCGAATATTTCACTAGTCCGGTGATAGCTGCCCTCAGCCCCTTCTCTGTCTGGGCAAAAACTACCAAGTCATCTGCATACTGTAATGCATGCACCTGATGACCCAGAATTTTAGGGGGATATAAATTATGATCCTTAAGGGTATCAAACAAGTCAGCCATATATAGGATAAATAAGAGAGGCGCCAGCGGACAACCCTGGTGAACCCCTCTCTGAACGGCAAATGGGCCACTAACAGCTTCCTGCGCTCTACCTTTCACCCTTGCTTCATTTTGTCCATGAATTGCTATCAATATATTAAGCAAGGTGGGATCTATACCGTAAGTCCTGAGTTTTTTCCAGAGTCTATGCCTGGAAACTGAATCAAACGCCTTCGTGTAATCCACGAAGGCGATAAAAAGTTTCCCTGTTCTAATCTTCACGTATTTCGCAATTAAATGGAGCAAGATAAATGTACAGTCCAATACCGAACTCTTCACTCTGTACCCATATTGTTCTTTCGGGAGTAAACCTTTTTCCTCAGCCCATACCCTCAGCTGTTGACCAACCATAGCTGAGAATAGTTTACCCACTACCGGCAATAAACTTATCAGCCTATAAGAAGCAGGGTCACGCCGGTCCCCCTGTTTGAAAATGGGCATGATCCAGCTCCTACCCCACGATGGCGGAACCCTACCACTACGTACAATGGCTCCAAAGAGGATCCCAAGAATCCCTGCCCACCACTGAAGTGCTGCCTTCAAAACCTCCGCTGTAATGCAGTCTGGCCCAGGCTATAACAAGGTGGATTCATGGCTGGTTGAAGAACCATGGCAAAAGAGTGATTCAAGAAGTGTTTATCCCTGACAGAGACTGGACAGTCATCTTTCAGGCACGTTGTAGCTGTAGTCATTTTGCATCCAAGCAGAGGGTTGAACTCGACGACCCTCAAGGTCCCGTCTAACTCTACGATTCTGTGAACTTAACCTTGCTCTTTCAGCTTCAGTACTCTTCCTCTACAGGTCAAGGGAAAACACTGGGGCTGGGGACAGGGTGGGTGAGGGGCAGGTTCTTTTTAGCAATACTTTCCCCCACAACTTATTTCTAGGGTATCATTACTGTGATGTAGCTGAGTGTAGGGTGAGGATATCTACTCCTCTTTGGTAGCTTCCACATTTTCAATGTAGGTGTGGATGAAGGCTATTCTGAGACGGTACCACCTGTTCATATAGCAATGCAGGACTGCTATTGGTGAAGTGCCAGACACGCTCCACACCAGTGTTAGCCCCAGCCTCAACATTGCCCCAGCAGTAATGTAAAACAATTTGAGACAAGAGAAACAAAGGAGATGAAAAGTTGCTAGCTGGTTCTGTTTTGTCCTCAAGGACAGTGTTATCATCCCCGTCTCACAGGCAGTCCCAGCATTCTTGTGTAAGGATAGCAAGTGAGAAGCAGCATGAATTGGCTGCTGGCCCCCTGTAGCCTCCAGTTTCATTGTTGTTGCCACACCCTGTGTTCCTGTATCCCCAATATTGCCATATGGGGATACCAAAGAGGGGGCATCAAGGTATTGCCTGAACTCCAGCATTCACAGCAGTGCTGTACCTACCTCTATACTGCACTATCCATACCCACATGTTAAATTTAGGGGGGACAAGACCCACAAAAGTTGCCTCTGTCCCTGCTGTCTTCAGTTGCCAACTGCAGCATTGTGTTTGCTTCCAGCATTGAGCACACTGTTATCCCCAGCTCCAGTGCCCATGCTGCACCCTAATGTTGTCAGATGTGGACAGCAGGGAATCAGTAAGCTGCCTTGTGGCCTCTCGCTGTTCTGAGCCCCAGTGTTGTTCCCAACCTGTGTAGAGGAAGAGGATTAGGGCTGAAAGGGCAAGGCAAAACTTTACTGAATGGAACCTAAGTTCTAAGGAAGTATGCTATGCGAGACTGTACAAAGTCTTTCCTGCTTACATGGGATGAGAGTTAAGGATGTGGCTTAAGTTGCAATTTCCATGATTTTTGGAGCCCAAGTTGAAGCGCATGCCTTAACTAACCCTTTAAACGGAAGGTATTTTTTGATGTTTGAAATGAGAATGTATTAAAATCAACCTGCATCATTAGTACTTCTGTAGCATATACAGAAGCAAGTAAAAAGTGCTGAAACTTTATACAGTAAGGGTTTTTTATCCAGACTGTTTTACTTTTTTTATCCAGACTATTTTTGGTCCACAACTGTTTTTGGAAGAAGGGTGATGAAATTACAGGCAGTCAAAGTTTTGGGTATACTTTTCCCCCAATCTTTTCTGCCAATGGATACATACAGAATTGTAACTTAGGACGAAATTTGCCCTGCAGACTGCGGGGGGTGGGGAGCTGTTTCATTTGGAGGACGGAACCATAGGATAGTTTCCATAGGGTTGATATGGATCCTAATCCAGATCAGGGAGACATGGATCTTAAGTCTGATCCATAGTTTGTGCCTTAGGGGAAGAGTGGGGTATAAATTTAGATATGTAAAAAAATAGATATTTCAGAGATCTGGATTATGATCAAGTCCATATCAACTCTTGGTTAGCTAAGATGTAGACTTGTTTAATGGTGTGAATGCGATAGGAAGGGGTCAGGGGGAAGCAGGGGCAACAAAACAAAACTCTACGGAAGGTCCAAAACTACAGAAGGGACCTCTGTAGCACTCTGCATGCCAAGTTTCAGTCATAGGTACTGTTCTCTGAGTTATCCAAGAGCAAAAAAAAATTAAATTGCAGCAGTTGGGCAAATGACAACCAGTTGGACCCCCTCGGGAAATTACATTGGTTAGCTGGAACATTGCAGGGTGAAATTCCCGCCAGCTAGATGTTGGCTTTAGAAAAATTTTATTGTCCTATGACCTGCTGCTCCTACAAGAAATGTGGGCAGCTGAGGAGTTTTCCACCAAGGGCTTTGAGGTTTTTTGCTTACGGGCTGAACCCCCTAGGGGTTGTGGTAGGTCCATTGGTGGCCTTGCCCTTCTGGTAAATTCCTCATTACAGGCCAAAGTTACGGTGATAGACACCTTCAAGGCTCATTCTGTCATTTACCCTTGTGTACTTCTTGGGGGTTTGGAACTATTATTGGGGAACGTTTATATTCCTCCAGTCTCCTCCCTTTATTACTCGGAGGATTTTTGGGAGGTGATAGGCAAAAAATTGCTAAACACAGTTTGCACTTATGGGAATGCTGCTCTGATTTTGGGTGGAGATTTTAACACCCGGTTGGGGAATTCCTGTGGGACTAGGAAGGCCCTTCCCCTTGACGATTACGCCCTGCTCTGTTATAATTATGACCGTGCGCCAAAGAACAGAATATCCTCATCTGGGGCTCGTAGGATGGATGATCTGGCCAACCAATTTAAACTGGTAATTTTGAATGGGCGTACAGCGGGGGATTGGGAGGGCAATTACACTTACCATTCATCCCTAGCATCCAGTATTATTGGCTACTTCCTCTGTCAGGATAGTTCCCTCTCAATTGTGAATTCCCTTTTCATTATTCCAAGACCTGAAACACAACATCTTCCTTTAATTTTGTCAATTTCGGAACTTACCCCTGGTGGTAAGCCTATTGATATTAGGAGAAAGCGTATTACCTGACCCAGAGGGGTATTCTGTTCACATCAAATGGTCAAAAGAGTTTAAAGCAGAGATTATGCAGTTCTTGTGTGATAACCCAGTTGAAGATCTCATGGGAAAAATTTGGCTCCAGATCTTGATTATCTGTCTTTTTTGGATATTATATTGGATTGTCTAGCCCCATTACGCACGGTGAAAAGATTTTCTGCCTCCTTGAGTATAAGAGCTCAGAGTTGGTTCGATGAGGAGTGTTATGCCTGCGGAGCTTCCCTCAGGAGGATAGCTAAGAAAGTGCATCGGAACTCTACATCTAATCTTAGGTCTATATTGCAGTCCTCTAGGAAATTCTATTGGCAGCTTTTACTATCAAAAAAGCTTGTCTACCAAAGGAGGCAGTTGTCCCAACTCTTGGATGCAGCTATGCAGCTTGACTCAAAAAAAATTGGGGACCTTATACGGGGTTCCAATCTAGTGAAGAGAGGAGTTAGGGTTCCTATTTTGGCCCCCGAAATCTGGACAAGTTTCTATGAGGAGATTTTCTCTAAGCGCCCCTTGGTGGATAACTCCTTTATTTTAGCCCCGATTGACAGGTTTCCAGCCTGGCAGCAGGTATCCGAGGAGGAAATCTGCTTGCTTGTTGGCCAGTTGAAGGTTGGGAAGGCCCCAGGTCCTGATAACATCTCTCCGGAACTCTTAATAAACGCTCCAGATTGGTGGGCTAAACTGTTAGCCCCCCTTTTCTCCCAAATAAATTCCACTGGTCAAATTCCAGTAGGGTGGTTAAATAGCATTGTGGTCCCCTTCTATAAGAAGGGTGACCCGAAGCTTCCGGCAATTAGTTTGTTAAGTGTGCTGGGGAAATTGTATGTGTGATATTTACTGGGTAAACTGCAGAATTGGATGAGTGTGAGGAGGGAGGAAGAGAGTTCCCCCTCCCCTCTTTACCAGAGGAGGGGAGGGAGAGAGCTTGCTTGGGCAGGACAGGCTCACTGAGGGAGGATCCTGGGGAGAGGCTGAAGCTGCAGCACACACAGCCACGTGGAGAGACTGAGGCCACAAGGAGAGAGAGACAACTTAGACAACAAGACGAGCCAGGGCTCTTGGGAATGAGGTCAGTGAATCCCAGGCAGCAGGAACATCAAGCGCCCTTGCTCCAGTTCCAGTCTGTGAGGAGGCGGTTGGAGGCAGCAGCAGAGACAAGAGGGTTGGTGGTGACGGGACCGGTGTCAGCAGACCCCGTAGGAGTATGCTGAGTCGGGGGCAGAAATTGGTGATGGGACTCGGGGGTTGGTTGTGCCCAACCCCCCCCCCACCCTTGGAGACTATGTATGGGGGGGTGCTCTGCTCCCCTGAAGGACTTGGCAGGGGACATGCCTTGCTCGCCCCCCCTTGTGGAATTTGCAGCTGGGGGCATATGCGATCGCCCCCCCTCCCCTTGAAGACTTTGGGGGGGGGGGGGGAGTTTCTGTGCCTCACATTTGGGACCCTGTGCAACAGGCTGGGGGACGCTCCCTGCCATTTGACAGCTGGGGCAGGTTGTCGGCGTCTCCCCTCCCAAGAAGGGGGCAGGTCTGGAGGAGGCCGGCTTCTGGGTCGCCCCCTCAAGTGCAGGGAGCGGCCGGCGGCTGTGCCGAAGGGGCATGTCCTTCAGCTGGGTCTGGCGCCTGGGACCAGCAGACAGAGCCGGTGTAATCAGTATTTGGAGGGAGACGGGGGAATATGTGTATATTGCCCGTGAGAGGACTCTCCCTCCTGGTGAGAGCAGGAGGGTTGGGAGTGACCTTCCCCTGGTGGCAGCAGGGTGGGGGTAAGGAAGTAGTTAAGGCAGGACCTCTGGTATTACCTGAGAGTATATATGAGAGGACTGCTAGATTGATGGATGATGCATTTGTTATTGTTTTGGAAGAGGGTAGTATTATATTGTATAATTATATAAGGGTTGTTACTTTGGGGGCTGTTATTGCTGTAATTATAATGATGTTTATGATGATGTCTTATGATTATTATGTGCTTCTATGTATTATACTGTTTTTGAGCTGCCTCAAGCCATTTTTTAAATGGGAGAGTGCGGGATATAAATTAAAAGTGAAATGAAAATGAAATGAAATAATAAAATCATCGAAATTAAGCAGGTGGGGTTTCAGGAAGGGAAAGCTACGACGGACCAGATCTTTATGTTACACCAGCTTCTGAGTTATTATGTAAGGTGCCAGGGGAAAATATTCCTCTGTTATATAGATCTGCGTATGGCCTTTGATTCTATAGATAGGGAGCGCCTATGGGCCAAGCTCAGTGCATTATCCATGGATCCCCGGCTTCTGTTTCTCCTGATTAAGCTTCACACTGGGAATTCCCTCCAAATACTCTATGCCCCCTTCAAACAGCCCTCCAAGAAAGTGCAAGTGTCCTGTGGTGTGTGGCAGGGGTGCATTCTGGCCCCAGCCTTAATCGTTTTTTAAACAACGTGATTGGTTGTTTAAAGTCCACTGACACACATACGCTAAAATTAGGAGAAAGGAGGGTTCCAGCACTTTTATGTGCTGATGACACAGTGTTAATTTCGCAAACTTCTATTGGATTGAGTTGGGGTATGGAAAAGTTTGAAGAGTAACGTGCTGCTGAGAACCTAAAAATAAATTATGCTAAAACTAAGGTTCTGGTGGTACGAAGGGGTGGCCGGGGGTGGCAGGGTTTTCATCGTTGGTTCATTGGGTCAATCTAATAGAGCAGGTTAGCTCCTTCAAGTATTTGGGGGTGGTAATATCTAATACCCCAAGTTGGAGAAAGCACGTCGAGGCAGTTTCAGTCTTGGCGAAGTGAAATTCGGCAGCTATCATCAGCTATTACTCCAGAGGAGGGGGTCGGCTTGTTTTACCGGTTATATGGTTATTTAAGGCAAAGGTAATCGATCAATATTTGTATGCCTTCCCCGCCTGGGGGATTAGCTTTTTGGCCAATTTAGAACCAATACAGTATGGGTTTCTACGGGCTATACTTGGGACCCCCGAGCTATCCTTCGCTCCGAAGCAGTTATCCAAACAGTCCATTCTTGCACTTTGGGTATCTTGATTAAATACTGGTTGCGAGTTTTTGTTTTCCCAGCCCACGAGGATACCCTGATAGCACTGTCGGTATCGACTGATCTATTTCGAGGGTGGGAGGAAACAATGGAAGGTGAAGTCCTTAAGTTGGGCTTCTCCAAGGAGTCTCTTGGTTATCTGGGTTTCAAAGGAGCCCTTGCAATACTAAAAAGAAACGTCTTTGATCAGGAGCTCCAAACAGAGAGACAGTTACTTCTATCCCAAAAGGTAGCCCCCACTTATCTGGGCATCAGTGCTTTGGACAGGGGTGAGAGTTATCTTACGATATGGGCAGATTCATTTTGTAGGCAAGCATATACGAAATTCGGTTGTAATATGTTCGACTGGGCTCTCATGGAGGGGCACTACAGGGGCATTCCTAGCGAGGAAAGGATTTGTCTCCTGTGCTCCCTCCACGAGGTTGAGATGGCTGCGCATATGGTCTTTGCTTGCCCTGCCTACTCTGGCCTAAGAGGTAGATATCGTGGTGATTTTCTACGGGATCAGCCTTTTCCTTATGAGATACTGTTAACCAAATTACTATGTAAAACAGACTCTGAATTAACAAGGCTGGCTTCTGGCTTTTGTGCTAATGCTATCTCCCTTAGGCAGGCGAGAGTTTGCCCGCAGGCTTAACCAGTGGAGAAAATATCAGTTGGGAGCGGTGACCTTGCAATTACGTTTGTAGCCTGCTTGGTATGATTTAAGTTGCTATTGTATTTTTTTTTACAGAGGGTGTGAGCAGTTTTCCTGGGTACTGTTGTTGCTATTCTATTTATGTATTTTTAGTTATACTACTTTAATGTTAGTAGTTGTATATGGTTATTGTTTTTGTTTATATTTTATGGCTGTTGCAATGACTTCGGTCTCGCAACTATTAATAAATTACTTACTTAAAATTAAATTGTTTTTTAAAAGTTGCCAAATAAAATAAATGCTCCTCCCCTCATCAAACTTGGATTGCCTGTATGTATCTCCAGCACCTCACAGATATGATCTGTGGAAGGATATCAACAGTGTGCCCAAATTTTATATAGACAGCTGAGATAGTCTTGATTTTACAAGACGAATTTTCAAAATTATGATGAGTACTCACGCCTTAACAACAGAGCAGCAGCCACCACTCCCTAATTTTTAAAGTTTTAGTTTTGCCCAAATCACTTTCTTCCACAATTTTTAATTACACAAGCTCTCATCTTTCTACATGCAAAAGGATTTCTATCTGCTCTGCTATTCTCACATGATGCAAGCACTGGATGTGAACGTGGGAAGCTGAAGCACATGAACAGAATTTTCTTTACTGAGAGCTGGAATTACATTAGAGCCAGTACATTGGGGGAAAGGATGTTTCTGTACCACTTCACTTCCAGCTCTTCTATCAAGCTCCACCTCAGTAAAACATTAAAAAACTTTATTGTAAGAAACCATCTTGGAATCACAGAACACAGAAAACAAAATCAGCACATACTTTTACATTAACTGTAAATCCAATAAATAAGCTAAAAACCTAAATAAAATATCAAAATAAAATCTTGAAAAGGGGGTAGTCACTGCCAGCTCAGATCATTTCTCTAAAACAGGCAGCACATCTGGCAAAAATGGCTATATTATGAATACCTTCTAGGGTATGAATATTCAATAAAAACTCGAGCTTTGGGGTCGTAGTATACACAAAATATTGGAATGTAGTAATGGAAGAATCGAATTCTTCCTCCACTCTGTACACAAATCATATTTCAAGCAAATACTGGGGTAGACCCTCCACTACACCAGCATTACAGGGGCACAAGCTACATTCCCTCGGGAGTTCAATATACTTCCCTTCTATCACAGCAGAAAAAATGGTTTGGAAATGCAGTACAGTAAAAGTCCTTCTTAAAGAAATACACTCAATTTTAAGATATTCTTCAATGTCATAAGTAGTTTTTTTAAAATACCATGGAGACGTTATAATCATAAAGAGCAGCTAATACGGATTGTTTGTCTACATCATCAATTCTGACAAGAACTTGTGCCATATCTGAACAGGAAAGCTTCATATTATAACAATATAGCAAAACCTCATTTATTTAAAAGATGTCGAATATGATCAAACCTGTACACTCTCAAAGGGAAAGAATTTTCAAATTGCTCCTTAAAACAAATCCAGGGTAATTGTCCTGAGTCCAAATGTGAGATTCTAAACTAGAGGCCCATCAGCATCTTCTACACTCTAGACAGAATAGATGGTTCCCCCACCTTTCACCATATCTGCTGGGGTATATTTTGGGAGAACTAATATTTTGCAAAGACAAATATTATGGGGAATTGCTAAACTACTGGCATCCCCAGTTCCCCAAGCCCCTGTTCCATTTTCTGACTGCATTAGCAGCCAGAAAGTTAAACGCAGGACTTTTCATTTTAAAACACCGAACACAAAACCCCATTTTTTGAAGAGACGGCTTGAGCTTTCTTTTTGAAAATGTAACCGAGTGTTCTTCTAGGTGGGAGGGTCATATATGCAAAATTTGAAGATGGTCCATTACGGCAATCAAAAGTTATAACAATTTAAATGTTAATTGCCAGTGGTCATTTTTACCCCATCCCTACCTTCCTTTGAAGGTCATACCTTGCTCCCCTTTGTGAGTTAAGACCCCAACATTTGCAGGTATATTGCCTGAGATGTCCATCAAGTGTTGTTAGGGGCTGATTGTGCTTAGGTAAGCCAAACAAGTTATTAATGTTTAAAAAATTAGTTATGTCAATCAATCAACGGTGGAGATTGGGGAAAAGTGGTGACGTGGGAGGGAGCAGGTGGAGCTGGCTCAGTCTGAACAAAGGAGTCTAGCTGCAATCAGCAATCAGTGCTGCTGGGCTCAGAGAAGGGGGGTGAGCCAGGCCAAGAGCTGGGGCAGCACTGTGTAGGGGAAAGAGGAGGGCCTAACGCCGCCAGCCACTGCCCACTCTCCCGCTCACCTGCTGCCGGTGCCCCCCAGGGTGTACCCTACCCCACCCCCAGCCTTGCAGCCCGGCAGCGGCTGCTGCTCTCCACAAAAGCTAGAGAGATGTCCATGCTCTGGCCACTGGGTCTGGCCGGAAGGGACCCCACCTGGACATCACCATCAAAATTAATACACTGCCTTAACGCTATCCTTTTACAAAGGATGATGAAATAATGAAAATTTGGGCGTGAACAACCAAATTGAAATTTAAAGTCTATTAATTTATAACAGATTATAAGTAACTAGTTTTATAATCTGCACTTCTAATATGTGCATAAAAAGACAGAGTTAAGGCGGTGTATTCATTTTGATGGTGATGCGATGAACTGGTGACTTTCAATAACTAATTAAACATACATTATAGTAATTTTGATGTTATGGAATTCAGAGAAATAAGACATTAATTTACATGTTTTTTGGTGTTTAAGTTTTGTTATAATGTATGTTAAATGTGTTCTAAAATGCAATTGTAATTAATTTTCATGTTTTTTGGTGTTGGTATACTGTATTTTGTTAAATGTTTTTTGAAAGGTAAGCTAAGGCACTTCCTATCAACTGAGTCAAAAGCAGCCTTCAGATCTATGAAGGCGGCATATAATTTACCCTTCCTAACCTTAACATATTTACTAAGTGAGCAAATAGAGAACACCCATCTAACAGAGTAGCCCTTTCTAAAACCTGCTTATTCCTCCTTAAACCATTTCATACCATCTGTCCATTCCATCAACTTAGCTAATAAATAACATGTGTAAATTTTAAACACAATATCCAACTGCGAAATAGGGCAATCATTTTCAGGTTTAAACTTATCACCCTTCTTAAACAGAGGTATTATAATAATGCTCAGCAATCAGCCAACTGGGAACAATCCTGTGTTATTTATAAAGCTAAACAACTTAGCCAATATCATTCAGTATTTTCCTTGTAAGCTTCAACAGGAAGAAAGCCCTCCACTGGTGCCTTATTACTGCAGTGGTGCTGAATTAAAAAATGTTAACCTCTTCAGCTAAGACACAGGGCCGTGGAGTAGAAGTAGCAAATACATCTGCATCTATCATCGTAAAAGAGGGCAGAGGAACTTCACAATATAATGCTGAAAAATATTGTTCTCACTCGTGCCTTGGAACGGGGGGGTGGTCAACATTAAAAGAAATTTGACTTGACCCCCCCATGCTACCATCCTCCAACACACGCAGGAGTTATGATCAGCCACAACCTTCTCAAACTCCTGCCACAAAGCACTTTGGTGTAGATTTTTCTTCAAACTCAGGAGTTTCTTATAGTTTCTCCTAGCTTCAGCCCTCATCCTGGGAATGAGCAACTCTGGCCAGCTTAGCATGTCTTCCCAAATCCATCTTTGCTTCTCAACATTCTTTGTCAAACCAGACCCTTCTGTTATTTACCCAGACCTGCAACCCCTTACTTACAACTAATTCACTCAGGGCAGCAATCATCTTATCAAAGTAACTTATTATAAAAGATTAATTTTGATACAACATTAAAACATCTTGAGACTCTGCTTCTCAGTTGTCCTCAGTTTACTTTTAACTTTCATACTAACCATAGGAGTCCATTTAATTTGATGCTGTCTAAGAATCCGACCTCCCCACCACCCAAAATATAATTTTCTTGAATAACTTTGGGAGCAATTACCACACAGCTAAAGTTCGCAACTGAAGGTAGTCAAGGACTTGGTATACAGATTACAGTCTGTCCAGGTTGCAGCTGCAAAACTGTTACTGGATAACAAATATTCCTTTTTTCAGACTGAGCCAGCTCCACCTGCTCCCTTCCACATCACCACTTTTCCCCAATCTTCACTGTTGATTGGTTGACACTACTAATTTCTGATCAGGTTGTAGTAGCAATACAAATATTTATTTATTTATGTCAATAATTTCTATTCCACCCCTCTAGCACAAGGCAACTCAAGGCAGCTCACAACAAAAAGCAGATAGTAACTGGCTAGTCCCCTTCAGAATGCAGGTAGTACCAGAGGTGTCCATTTGCAAAATGGTGGTTGCCATCAGTAAGATCAATGTGACAAGTTTCACTAAATAAAACCGTATAAATATAACTTAGAGACTGAAGTATTATTATTAAACATTTATGTAGTGCCAAAAATATACCTGGCACTGAACAATCATTAATAAGAGAGAGGTCCCTGCCCTGAGGGTCTTATAATCTAAGACAGACAAGGGAGAGAGGAAACATAGGGAGAGACAAGGATGCATTCATTAAGTTGAGAAGTGGATTCTCACTCATAGGATCACGTGACAGCCTTCAGGCTACCCAGAAAGAGCTTGTCTCTATTACGGCAGTTCTGATTGGCTTCCAACACAGAAAGTTCTAGAAAGCCCAGACTCTAGCACTCCTCCCTCTCATCTCAAACAGGAGATATTGTGAGATCTGGAGGTTTAAATAGAAGGTGTTGAGCCTATCTTTCCCAGTTCATTCCAACCCAGTAGGGAACGAGAATGATTCCAAGCTGAGTGGAAGGTGGGCGAGTGCTGAGAATTCACCGAGCCCTCTTGAAGAACAAAGTTACTTGTAAGTAACTTTGAGTGGCTCCATGGTTCTCACTCATGGGAGAATGTGAGCAGTCCCATGAATGTGAACGGAAGTGGGAGTGAGGACTAACTGAATATGGAGGAAAGGACAGCTCTCTCAAAGGAGGTATCCCTCCTAGCTGCCAGATCTACTACATAATGCTTGGAAAAGGTGTCAGAAGAAGTCTAGGTAGCTGCTCTGAAAATGTCTTGCATCGGGATATGGCAAAAGGTAGCCATGGTTGTGGCCAATGTCACAATGGGCTCACAGTCCTGTAGGTACCTTTACCAGCCAGTTGATAGCACGTTACAATGCACTGAGAGATCCATTTAGAAAGGCACTGAGATAAAATCTCAACTCTCATGATATTTCCCTCCCCACAGGAGACAAATAATGCATCTGTTTTCCTAAAGAGTCTGGTTTGGTCCAGGTAGATGACCAGAGCTCTACGAACATCACAGGTATGTAGAAAAGTCTCTGCTCTAGTTGTGTGGGGTCTTGGGAAGTAAACAGTGTGAGAAAAGGTCTGGTTGATATGAAATTGAGTCATCACCTTAGGTCAGAAGGCAGGGTCAGTCTGAGGTTCAACTCTGTCCCTGTGAAAAGCAAGGTAAAGGGGAGAAGCTCTGATGACAGCTATTTCACCGACTTTCCTAGCCGATGTTATGGCTACAAAAAAGAGCACCTTTAAAGTCACAAATTGGATATACACACACACATTATATATACACACACACACACACATTATATATACACACACACACACATACACACATTTATATATATACACACACACACATACACACATTTATATATATACACACACACACACACACATTTATATATATACACACACACACATACACACATTTATATATATACACACACACACACACACATTTATATATATACACACACACACATACACACATTTATATATATATATATATATATATATATATATATATATATATATATATATATATATATATATATAAAAAAAAATTCTGCCCTGCCCCCTCCTGCTCCAAATATTATGCAGCTTACAACATTAAAACATAAAACATATAAAACCAAAAACAATACATTAAAAGAGAAGGCACAAAACAAAAACAAAAACCCACCAGAAACTCCCCCCCCCTTCCTAACCCCCCCATCCCCACCCTACATTCCACCTCCCTCACCAAAAGCTAGGAGGAACAGCCACGTTTTACGCATGCTGTGGAAGGAAGGGAGATCCGGGGTCACCCAAGCCTCCCACAGGAGAGAGTTCCACAGCCTAGGCACGGCCACCAAGAACGCCCTCTCCATAGTGCTCCCCCGGGGGACCTTGAGAAAGGTGCTCCCAGCAGACCACAGGGGTCACTCCAGAGCATGGAGAGCAAGGCAATCCCGCAGGTAAGTTGGGCCATGGCTGTATAAGGCTTTATAGGTCAAAACCAACACCATGAATTGGGCCTGGAAAACTATAGGCAGCCAGTGCAGAGCCCAGAGCACCAGAGTAATGTGCTCACAGTGACCCATGCCCATAAGGAGACGGGTCGCTGCATTCTGCACTAGCTGCAGTCTCCGGACCATCACCACGGGTAGCCCCATGTAGAGTGTGTTGCAGTAGTCCAGTCTCGAGGTAATGAAACCATGGATGAAAGTGGCCAGGTCACTATCTGAAACATATGGCTAAAGCAGTCTCACCAGATGTAATAGGTGAAACGTATTCCTTGTTACAGCCCCCTCTTCGAAAACCAGGCGAAGCTGTGGATTGAGGAGCACGCCCAGACTGCAAACCTGGGAAACCAGTGGAGGGCAAATTCCATAAGTGATGGGAGCTGCCACATCCACTGCCTTACCCACTACCATCACCTCTGTCTTATCAGGATTCAACTTCAGTTGGTTCGCCCTCATCCAGTCCCCAACAGCCGCCAGACATCGGGTAAGCACTGAGACTGCCAGGTCTGGATCGGATGAAAACAAGAGGTAGAGTTAGGTGTCATTAGCATATTGATGACACCACACCCCATACTGTCTCATGGCCTCGCGAAGTGACTGCATATATACATTGAACAGGAGCAGGTACAGAATGGAACCTTGCGGGACTCCACATGCGAGGTCTCATGGAGATGAAAAACAGTCCCCGAGCACCACATGCTGAGTTCTCCCAGCTAGGAAGGAGCAGAACCAATCAAGAACGATCCCGCTCACTCCAGCTCTATCCCGCAAGCAAGTCACCAACTTCTCATGATCAACGGTATCAAAAGCAGCCGACAGATCTAACAAAATTAGCAGGGTCGATCGACCCCTGATCTAATTCATGGCAAAGACAGTTGAACAAGGCCACAAGCGCAGTCTCAGTGCCATAACCTGGACAAAAGCCAGACTGCGAGGGATCCAGATAACCAGTGCGGTCTAGGTGACCCTGCAGCTGCTGGGCCACTACCTGCTCAGTAACCTTCCCTAAAAAGGGAAAATTAAAGACCAGCAGATAACTGGTGAGGAAATCAATGTCAAATGATGGTTTTTTGAGCAGAGGCTGCACCACTGCCTCTTTGAGGCAGCCTGACACTGCCCTCCCGAAGGGAGGCACTGATCACCCCTGCCAGCAATGCTCCCACTGTCTCTCGGCTGGCCTTAACCAGCCAGGACAAGCATGGGGCAACTTCACAAAAGGTGGCCGTAACAGCCCCAAGAACATCCCCCGTCTTGGTGGACGACACTGCCTGAAATTGATCCCATGAAACCAGACAAGATGGGGCTCTCACAACCTCTGGTTCACCCACTGCAATAAGTGCAGCATCGAAGTTGTGGTGAATCAGAGCAATTTTCTCTGCAAAATAATCAACAAACATGTCACAGCGGGCACTGGAGGACTCTGGTTCCAGGCAGAAGGAAGACTGACCAACCCCCTCACCACCCAGAAAAGGTTCGCAGGACAAGATTTCGCAGAGGCTATACGACAGCAAAAAACTCCTTTTTTGCCGCCCTTACATTTACAGCATAGGCACGTAAACTGGCTCTATGTTGCAATCTGTCAGCTTCAGCACGCGAACGGCGCTACCGTCACTCCAACTGCTGCCCTTTTATGAGCTTTGCAAGTACCAGTGATAGATTCCACTGGGGAATATTATTTATTTATTCATTCATCTTAAAATGTATATGCCAACCCCTCCTGCCTCAGGCATCTTGGGGCGGCTCACAACAGCTTAAAAACAAACATTTTAAAACATTAAAATAAACAATAATGATTACAATTTAAAAAACCAATATAAAACCCCATTCCCCCTACCCAAACTCAACCCACCCACCCCATCTCCCTCGGGAAAGGCCTGGCGGAACAGCCAGGTCTTACATTGCCTGCAGAAAGAGGGGAAATCGGCAGACAAGCAGATCTCCAACGGGAGGGAGTTCCACAGTTGTGGCACAGCCACGGAGAACGCCCTCCTCATAGTGGACACTCGGGAGACCTTGAGGAGGACGCCCCCAGCCGACCGCAGGGGTCACCCCAGGACCTGGAGAGTGAGGCGGTCCTGCAGATAGGCAGGGTTCAAGCCTAGGGCTTTAAAGGTCAACACCAACACCATGAATTGGGCCCAGAAACCTACCAGCAGCCAGTGCAGAGAACGAAGCACTGGTGTAATATGCTTGTGTCAGCCGGTACCTGTCAACAGATGGGCCGCTGCATTCTGCACCAGCTGCAGCTTCTGAACCAGCACCAAGGGTACCCCATGTAGAGCGCGTTGCAGTAATCCAGTCTCGAGGTAATAAAAGCATGGATGACTGTGGCCAGATCAGAGTCCGAGACATACGGCCTAAGCCGACACACCAGATGTAACTGGCGAAATGCTCCCTTCGCCACAGCCGCCACCTGGGCATCCAGGCGGAGCTGTGGGTCCAGGAGCACCCCGAGACTCCGGACCTGAAACCAGGGGAGGACGGACCCCATCAATGATGGGTGCCATCGCTCCCTCGGCCCTCCCCACAACCATCACCTCTGTCTTGTCAGGATTTAGCCTCAGGCAGCTCGCCCTCATCCAATCCACCACAGCTGACAAACACCGGGTAAGCACCGAGACTGCCGGGCCTGAGTCGGAAGAGAATGAGAGATATAGCTGGGTGTCATCAGCATATTGATGACATCTCACTCCATACTCGCTAACAACCTCTCCCAAAAACTGCATATACACGTTGAACAGGAGAGGGGATAGGATGGAACCTGGCGGTACTCCACACGAGGTCCCGGGGGGAGGGGGGGGATGAAAACTCCCCCAGCACCACACGCTGGGTTCTCACGGCCAGGAAAAAGCAGAACCACTCAAGAACAGTCCTGCCAATCCCTGCCCAGTCCCACAGCCGAGTCACCAACAACTCATGATCAACGGTATCAAATGCAGCTGAGAGATTTAATAGGATCAACAGGGTCGAACAACCCCAGTCCAACTCACGAGAGAGGTTGTCGGCCAAGGCCACAAGTGCCATCTCCATGCCATAACCCAGACGAAAGTCCAACTGAGGGATCGAGAAAATTAACCAGGTCCAAATGCCCCTGAAGCTGCAGAGCCACCACCTGTTGAATAACGTTCCCTAAAAAGGGCAGGTTAGAGACTGGCCGATAACTGGCAGGGGTGTCAACATCCAAAGATGGCTTCTTGAGCAGGGGCCGCACCACCACTTCCTTGAGACAGTCCGGCACCCTGCCCTTCCCAAGGGAGATGTTGACTATCCCCGCCAGCAGCAGCCCCAATGTCTCCTGGCTAACCTTAACCAGCCAGGACGGGCATGGATCTAGTTCACAATAGGTGGCTCGAACAATCCTAAGAGCATCCCCCGCATCTGAGGGCGACACCGTCCAAAACTCATCCCATAAAACAGGACAAGAAGGGGCTTCTACTGCCTCTGACCCGTTCCCTGCTAAAGAAGTCGCATCAAAACTATGGTGAATTTGAGCGATTTTATCCGCAAAAAAGTCTGCAAACAAAATCACAGCAAGCATTTGATGGTTCTACGTCCAGGCGGAGGGAGGCCAGACTGACCAGCCCCCTCACCACCCGGAACAGTTCAGCCGGGCGGGACTTAGCAGACACAATGAGGGCAGCAAAGAAAACCTTCTTTGCTGTCCACACCGCAATGGCATAGGTACGTAACCAGACTCTATGCTGCAATCGGTCAACTTCAGTACACGAATGATGCCACCATCGCTCTAACCGCTGCCCTTCCTACTTCATCCACCGCAGCTCCCCAGTATACCATGGGAAGCTACGTTGTCGGCAATTTGGGGGCAGACACCTGGGAGTCACACAGTCGATGGCCTCCGTTAGCACAATATTCCACCTGGACACAAGGTTATCGAGTGAGCAGCCATCGAGGTCAGAGGAAACCTCCCCTAGGGCTATCTGAAACATTTCAGGTTCCATAAGCCTCTGGGGGTGAACCAACTTAACTGGTTCCAACTTCCACACCCTCCTGGGGGCCGACATGTGCCAGGATATCTGCGCGGAGGAGATGATGATCCGTCCATGACAAGGGCACTGTTGATACCTCCCCCACCAACAGATCCCCCACCTCAAGGCCTGTGCAAAATATCATGTCCAGGGAATAGGGTGTGTTACAGAGGAATAGGTTTGGTAAGGCCCCTCTCTAGAAGGATCTGACTGTTTCGTTAGAGAACAAAGATCTCCCACTAAGGAGAGAGAGATTGGCTGACTATGCTGAGGTGGTACAAACTATATCTGATGGAAGGATGGTCATGGTTGGTGGCAGAAAGTCAAGGAAGATGAGAAAAGTGGATAATATTGCCTTTTGAAGGGACAGAACCTTGGCAGGTCTCGTTTTGGTGAGGGTGTCATCGGTTGCTTTTGTGAAGAGCCCCACCGCACTGAAGAGAAGATCCTCAATACATATTTTGTTCTCGGGGTCAATGCTGTGGATCTAAGCCACACATGCTGTCTGATGGTTATTGCAGCAGTCGTATTGCATATTGCAAAGTCAGCCACATGCATGGCTGCTGTCAGTTGAAACTGTGCTAGTTAGCAGCCCTCTTTCTGGATGGCTAAGTGTTCCACAGGATTATCAGCTGTAGTGGATTTAGACCAGAGGAAATGTTGATAGCCACAAACAGCAGACATGGTTCACGGCACGTGAAGCCAAAGTGGCTAAGAAAAAGGTGTCTCTCCCTAGAACATCTAACATCTCTGTCAAAAGCTGAGGTCTGAATTGTTCCAGATCGTGATGGTTAGTTGCTGCTGCTTGGTGGGGTGTGGTGGAAGAACATACTGGCCTCTTCTTGGGGAATGGAATAATGCACATCTGCTAATTTGTCGGGAGAGAGGACAATGGAGTTTCCCAGACTGTTTTGGAGAAGATTAACTCTTCAAAGATCGGAAACATGATGTGGCCACTTTCCACACTGGCCCTGATGGGGATTTCTTCATGACCACTGTTGGCATTTGGAGCATGGCAGAGGTTATGCAATGCAGCAGTTGTTGAAAATTCTTCACATACTCTGCGGAGAGCATTGTAGGTGGGTCCAATATTATGTTTCTCGGTGGAGATCCAACAATATCATCAGAGTCTGGAACCTGAGAAGAATTGGTGGAAGAATCCTTCCGCTCGTTCTTGTCGGTGTGGAAGTAAAAGTTAATAGGCCTTAAACTTAACTTTGGTCAAGTAAGTACGTCACAGACGGGTGAGAGAAATATGCTGAACTAAGGGGAAAATCCTTGAACTGAATCTTGCTGACAGACCACAAAATGCTTTCTTTTATAAGTCCTGTCTTTTCTCTTTGTGTAACTGATAAGGAACTGATCCAATCGAGGCTTTCGAGAGTGCTATAAACATGCCAAACTCTTGTAACCATCAGAGACTTTTTTTCTTATGCCAGAGGCAATCTCTGCTGCTGAAAAGGTTTCTCCTATTGCAATAGCAATTGCTAAATAAATAAAGGGTTTTCTGACAGACAAACTCCCAAACAGACTGAAGACTTGTTTTCTTCTACAATTTCTGGTGCCGTGACTCGGATCACTGAGACTCCAGCTGGAACCTGATGCCCACGAGTCATCCCCCCCCCCCTTCAAAAGGTAAGAGACCTTTTGAAATCTCTACTGGGGTTCAGAGGAGAGCTGTTCGTGGGCTGGGAAAACCAGTCTGGAGCCTAACGCGATTCGAACTTTGAACTGAGGAGTCTGTCAGACGCACTAGAGAGGGTGAGTTATCAACTGGTCAGAGGAATTTTTATTGCTGGAAGTAGTGAATTGAGATTAACTATTGTGTGACTGGAAAGTGTAAATTGAGAAATAACCACTGACCAGGTCTAGGACTAGGCCTTAGGGCCAAACCCTGTGACTCAGTGGAATCAGGTGTGAATTGAGATTATAACTACTGACCAGGTCTGGGACTTAAACAGAGTTCAGCCGCCCCAGGGTCATTGTAAAATGTCTCTGAACGCAAGGGGGTTCAGTGGAATCCCGTGACCCAGTAGGTGTGGATGTAAAGAACCTTTCCTTTTCCCTTCCATGGAAATGAGCCCTTAACCATAGTTAAGAGGACCCCCTTAATAAATCTTTCCTGTGTGAGTGTACCTGTGTGAATTGAGAAATGGGGGGGGGGGTGTCAAAGGATGTTCCCACCCTGCCAAAAGGTACTCCAGCATTGTACATACACATACATTATGTCCAGAAGACATGTCAATTTTTGGATAAATGGAATTGGTATACCAAAGAGAATCTAAATAAGCAGTTTCCTCTCATTGGCACTTTTGACCTAGATAAAATTGTGCACCTCCGCGGAGCTTTAGGGTCAAGAGGTTCTAAAATACCACAGACTCAGTGGGATACATTTTTTATTGGTATGATGAAACTTCCAAAAGACTAAATGAATCCCGGGTGAGGAGTCTTAAAGACTCCCAAGAAATATTAAAATCCCAGTTGCAAGAAGTTAAGCAGAAAACAAAAATCCAACCTCCTGCAAAATTATATCCACAACTAACTAAACTAAAAACTCTGGATTCAGAAGAAGAGAGTCCCCAGGACCTCCTTGACTGCAGGGAAATCTCACCTCCATATAGGCCCCCACCACTTCTTGACCCACCTTACAATCCACATGAGGATCCTCTTCCTACTATAGACCCTCCGGACCCCAACCAGCCGCCTCCTGTTTTATCCCCATTCAACCCCTTTTGTGGCTCAAGTTCTTTCTCCCCTATTTCACAACATACTTGAAGCCACCCACATGCCCCTATTTTTCAAGCCCCATTTAGACATATGCCAACTGTAAATGGGGATACTACTGTTGTCCATGCCCCTTGGACTCCCATGGACCTTAGAAATTTAGTCAAGACTTTTCCCAATATCAGAGAAGAACCCTTTAAATTCAAAGATGATTTGAAAATTGTCATTGACTGTTACGAACCAAACTGAGTCGACATGAACCAGCTCCTCAGAGCTGCCCTGCCCGCTGAGGTAGAACAAAGACTCAAACAAATGGCAAACTGGCCTCCAACTGAACCTTCTTTGGCCAACTTGCCAGGGGCTAGAAACCAACTACTTGAAGCCATTCCCCGTGTATGCCCTAAGAAAACTGATTGGACTAAAATTCATAATTGTAAACAAAACAAAGGGGAAAACCCTACAGACTATATGGATTGGCTGAAAATTGAGTTTGATAAACATTCAGGCATTGAGGATGCGGCTACTAACGCTCCAAATGCAGTAGCATCAGCCTTTGTACAGGGGCTCCTCCCAAAAGTCCAGGAACAACTTCGCTCAGTTGCTATTGGCTGGCAAACCAAGCCTTTGTCTGAGCTCATTAATATTGCTGACCATTATGTGTCCTGCCAGGACAAGAAAAGGGAAGCCTCAGAGTAGGTTAATGGCTCTCCAGATACAGCATTTTGACTCTTATAGGGGACGAAATAAAAACCAGCAAAGAGGAGGCTTCAGAGGATGGGGCAGGGGTCGGGGACGAGGAACGTTTATGACTCCCCAAAACTCTCCTTGCCACTTTTGTGGACAAATTGGTCATTGGAAGTCACAATGTCCGAGCCGTTCTGGCCAGATAGATCAGACATTTGAATCCTCCCTGCTGCCTCCCCCACCTCCCCTTAACCAACAACCCCCTCCCTTTTTTCCAAATCAAGGTTCCTACTGACAATGCCTGAAGGATGGTAACTTCATCAATGCGCCTCTTATACCAGTTGATCAAACTGGCCCCTTAGTTTCCTGTGAAATCAATGGTAAACCAACTGAATGTCTCAGATACAGGTGTAAGTAAATCTACCTTAAAAGCCCAAGATTTCCCTTTTACCCCTTTGTCCACTGAAGTTATAAACGCTGTAGGAATTTCTAACCAAGTGGTCCCCCACCCCGTTTCTCAGCCTTTATCTGTGTCGTTTGGCCCTATTTCTGATCAATATGCCTTTTTGCTAAGTCCCTCTTCTCCAGTAAATTTATTGTGTAGAGATTTGCTTTGTAAACTTGGTTGCACAATTTACTGTTCTCCTGATGGAGTTTATCTTGACATTCCTGTTAAAAATGTCAAGACTCACTGTCTTAGCAACCTTGTCAGAAGCACCAGACCCTCAATGTTCATCAGAACAGCAAATTTCTACTGCACAACAAGAGATTCTTTCCTTGGTGCCACCTTCCCTTTGGTCCCAACATGCCAATGAAGTTGGTCAAATTAAAACAGCTTCACCTGTCCTAATTAAACTAAACCCCTATAAATCTTTGCCTAAATTTCCACAATACCCTTTACGCCCAGAGGCAGAGGAAGGTATTTGTCCTGTCATTGAATCCTTACTAGAACAAGGTATCATTATAAACACCCACAGTCCATGTAATACTCCAATCCTTCCTGTTAAAAAGCCAGGAAAGAATGTGTATTGATTTGTGCAAGATTTAAGGGCTGTCAATGCTGTTGTTTTACCCACCTTCCCTGTTGTTCTACCCACCTTCCCTGTTGTTCCTAACCCTGCTACTATTTTGTCTTGTATTCTGCCCTCTTCCAAGTTTTTCACAGTGGTAGATTTGAGCTCTGCTTTTTTTTCTATTCCAATTCACCCTGACAGCCAGCTTCTTTTTGCTTTCACTTACCAAGGACTTCAATACACTTGGACCAGGTTACCCCAGGGTAACCCTTCTTTGTTCTCTCAAATATTAAAAAAGGATCTAGATACTATTGTTTTCACAGCTGGGTCTACGTTGGTGATTTACTCCTCGCCTCCCCATCTTTGGAAGCTTGCCAAAAAGATTCACTGACCTTGCTTTCTGCCTTAGCTCATAAGGGACATAAAGCCGCTCAAGAGAAATTGCAACTTTGTTTGCCCCGTGTTCATTATTTGGGACAGGACATTTCTGCTGGGGAACATTCTGTCTCCAAAGACAGGGTCCAATCTATTTTAAAGGTTCCTAAACCAATTACTATTTCACAAATGAGAACCTTTTTGGCCATGGCAGGCTATTGCCGCCAATGGATTTTGGGCTATGCCTCTATTGTTAAACCTCTGCAGGAACTTACACCGTTGGGAACTTCTGAACCACTTCCATGGTCTGCGGAGGTTGAACAAGCTTTCACCACTTTGAAACAAGCATTTTCTTCCGCCCCTGCTCTTGGGTTACCAGATTATTCAAAGCCCTTTACTCTTTATTGTCATGAAAAAGATGGATTTGCATTAGGAGTCCTCACACCAACACATGAGGACAAACAAAGACCAGCTGCTTACTATAGCACTGCCCTAGATTCTGTTGCCACTGGATTTCCACCTTGTCTCTGTTCTGTAGCAGCGGCAGCTCTCCTTGTGAAAGCCTCAGGTACTTTGGTTCTTGGATCTCCACTTACTGTTGCTATTCCCCACTCAGTAGCAGCTTTGTTGTTGAAAGCCAAAATGCAGCACTTATCAAATGCCCGCTTGACAAAATATGAAATTATTTTGCTATCTGCAACTCACATTACACTTACTCAGTGTCCAATTTTAAATCCTGCTTCTTTACTACTGACTCCTTTGGATGGTGAAACCCATGATTGTTTAGCATTAACTGCTTACCTTACTACTCCCTGAATTGATCTTAAAGATATCCCACTACAAAATCCTGACTTGGTCTTTTATGTTGATGGATCCTGCCAAAGAGATGCAATAGGCAACCTTGTAGCAGGTTATGCTGTTTGTTTCCCAACATGAAGTAATTGAAAGTAACCCCCTCCCTTCTGTGTATTCAGCTCAAGTTGCAGAACTTTTTACCTTGACTAGAGCCTGCACATTGGCAAAAGAGAAATCTGTTAATATTTTTACTGACTCCTGGTATGCTTTTGGCGTCGTCCACGACTATGGCCAGCTTTGGAAACAACGAGGTTATTTAACTTCAAGTGGTTCACAAATTTAAAACGGCTTTTATGTTGCTGCATTACTGGACACTCTCCAATTACCTTCAGCTGTTGCTATTGTTAAACGTCAAGCTCATTTAGTTCCTAATGATGAAGTTACCCGTGGAAATGCCCTTGCAGACACAACTGCCAAGGTTGCGGCTCAGGCTACAAGTTTCCTATTACTCTCACTTGTCCAGTCTCCTATGGCAACTCTCCATAATGTTGCTCTCCTCCAAGATCAGGCTCCAGACACTGAGAAAAATTCTTGGGAGTCTGGCAGAGTGTATTTTACACTCAGATCATCTGTGGCGTTCCCCAGATGGCCGCCTGGTGGCACCCATGATCTTTCTCCCTTACCTTGCTCGCGTTCACCACACTGTGGCTCACTTGAGCAAAGGGGGGATGATTGATGCTGTTAACTGAGATTGGTATGCTCCAAAATTTCCTACTGTAGCCCAGCACTATTGTCAAACCTGCCCGATTTCCCACGCTCATAATGTTGGCAAGCCTGTAAAAACCAAGAGGGCAGCGCATCCCCCACCATGGGGACCGTTTGTAAATATTCAAATTGATTTTATTCGAATGCCAACGTGTGCTTGATATGAATATGTATTAGTGATTGTGTGTATATTTTCTGGATGGGTAGAAGCATACCCCTGTGTAAAGGCTGACACCATTACTGTCAGCAAATGACTTCTGAAAGAATTCATTCCCCTGTTTGGAATTCCTTTGTCCATTAACAGTGACAGGGGAACCCACTTCACGGGCCAAATTATGAAAGAAGTGTGTAAGGCCCTTGCTATCCAACAGAAATTTCACTGCCCATATCACCCACAGTCAGCAGGAGAAGTGGAAAGACAGAACAGCATTTTGAAAAATAAAATAGCCAAGATTTGTAAGGAGACTGAACTTAAATGGCCAGATGCCTTACCTTTAGCTCTCATGAGTATGAGGTCATCATGTAATAGAAAGACTGGACTATCACCACATGAGATTCTTATGGGAAGACCTATGAGGCTCCCAAGCTCACCACCTGTCGCCTCACAGGCTTTAGACTTAATATTGACTGGTGAAACTATTCTAACCTCTTGCAAAGCATTAATGAAAAGTGTCAAGGATTTCTATTCACAGGTGCAGGACGCATTGACAATACAGCCCCAGGAACAGTGCCATGATCTGCAACCTGGCAACTAGGTACATGTGGAAGTCCATCAAAGGAAATCATCCTTGCAACCCCGGTTGAAAGGGCCATTCAAGGTACTCCTCACTACTAACACTGCTGTCAAGTGCCGAGGATTTCAGTCTCGGATCCATGTTTCACACTGCAAAAAGACCTCTGAGCCTATAGAAAGAGGGCCAGAGGAACAGGGTGCAAGTGCTGGTAGCCTCTCCCTCTGCAAAAACTGGCTATGTCACCTCACGATGGAGAAAAGGCACCACCACAACAACATTTCCTCAGGAAGCAAAAACAGCTGCCAACCTAGTAGCCTGAAG
Organism: Sphenodon punctatus; assembly: GCA_003113815.1. NCBI lineage: Eukaryota > Metazoa > Chordata > Lepidosauria > Sphenodontia > Sphenodontidae > Sphenodon > Sphenodon punctatus. The sequence goes on from QEPC01008871.1 coordinate 573,525, forward strand.
AGTATGCTCCTCTGGATAATCGGCATCGCCACCATCTGTGCAGTCCCACTTTGGGTTTCTCATCTTACACAGCACAGATTACAAAAAGAGAACTCTCTTCCAGAGAAACGATCTTTGGACTCTGCTAATATGTTCCTGCTAGTGATTGAACAGCTCTGCATAGATTTGAATGTATCTAACTGCTGGATTTGCACACACGTTCCTCTGCATTGCCAAGGAGGAATACCTATGGTTATGGTTCTGCTTAACTCTACCCAAATAACACAGGGAACCACCATACCATTCCCCGAGAGAAAGCAGACCTGGACACATGTAGGCATGAACAAAACAGAATACATCCAACTTGCAGATAAGGTTCAAGAGGAATATTGTTTTAAGCCCAATCAGTCCATGTGAGGAAAGACCAACCCCGGGGATACTATAAAGGAAGGCTATAGTTGCTGTAATTATACTTTCACCATCAACTCCACTGGTTACGTGGCCTTAAATGGGACCTCTATAAGGGTTATTTTCCTTTTTCCCTTGAATATTAGTTACTATGGGTTCCGGCTGATGATGAGTTCCATTTCATACCACCAGGAACACTTTGCCCTTGTTGGTCACTATTTTATTTGTGGATATAAGGCTCATAAGAGACTACCTCCTTGGTGGGAGGGCTCCTGTTTTATAAGTACCATATTTCCCGCCATAAGATTTACCCCCACCTTACCCCAGGGTAAACTTCGACACCGAAGGAAAATAACAGAAACCCAACGTTATTGGGGAATCACTATCCCTGGCTATGGAGTAGGGCTCGTCATTAAAGAACTCTCATCGTAACCAAGCCAAGTACGTGCACTTGAGACCTCGCATCTTCATGAATGTTAGACCCCTTGTGTCTCCCTCTGTTCCCCTTCCTAAGTCTCTCCCCCAGCTCCTGTCTCTCAGATTGTAAGCCCTAGGGGCAGGGACCGTGTCTATTTTATTACTTTGTAAAGTG